>OX578140.1:82218545-82273545 GCA_951213105.1 Amaurobius ferox | reverse complement strand
TATCTTAGGACAAACCGTTCTTGAGATATTTGATTTTTTTTGCATTTTTGTTACACCGCCTTTGAAAGCATGTCCAGTTACTAAATAAAAACGAAAATTGAAATAAAAGTGTAAATTTAACGTTATTATGTGGCATTAAACTCAATTTAATGAATTGTTAACAAGATAAAGAGAAATGAATTTGAGTTTACAAGGAAAGTCATGTGCTGCCCACATCGGATTTTCTTTTCTATATTTGAAGTGTAATCTACAGTTTAAAGGAACAAGTTTTACACAATTTCTTAATAAAAATTTGTATGGTGTAGTTAAATAAATCTTAAATATTGAAAGAAGATATCTATTTGTCTGTCTGTCTGTCGTCCGTAGCAAAAAGTCGAAGTTGCGGAAATTCGGTACAAGATTAGCTGAACTCTTCGTAATATACTTATTGTCGAGATTTAAAAAATTCGAATGAGTTTAAAAGTGACGAATTTAGTAGTCGAAATTCGACCAAATATTCCTCACTTTCAAATGAAATTTACCAAACAGTCGATTTTCCGAGCGCAAGAGATACGAACTGTGATCTACAAATGAGACATCTGTCATGAGACATCTGTCATGACTGTTGTTAAAAATGCAAAATTCCAACTTTCTAAATTTTAGAGATATGATTGTGCTTTTGTATATGTGCGATTATTTCCCCATTGAATCGGGCGAAAACTTTTGAAGATAGCATTTAAAATTTAAGTTTTATTTTCCTAACTAAAATATGTTCTTTCCTTTTATGTAAACCAGTGGTTTTAAACCAGGGGTGCATGCACTCCTGGGCGGTGCGCGAAAGCGTTTACAGGGGCGTGAAAGAAGTTTCTAAATTTTCGATGGAATCTTCTGCCTGACCGCCTGTGAGAAACTAGTGAACGCTACGTCGACTTTTAGGACCCCCACTCCTACCCACTCCTACCCTCTTATTTTGGTGCCCCGGACCCGGTGCACCAAAATGCACCGGGTTAGAAAAGCCTATTCACTGAGAAATATTTTACTCTGCTGTAATAAAAACTCCCCTTTTGAATAAATAATCACATTTTTAAGTTTTATTAATTATTTCTTCCATTTTCAATCATATCAAATACCCATGAATGTGATTGGCTCAATTTGTACTGATTGTTCCCCTGCAATGTTAGGCAAAAATTCTGGATTTTTTTCATACACTAAAACAGAAATACCATGTTGCATTGTCATGCACTTGCATCAAAAGCTTTGCCAGAGAATTTAAAACAACATTTAACTACTGCAATAAATGTAGTTATGTATATCCGAGGACGAGTGCTTAATCATCGTATCTTCCCTGCTTTGTGCAAAGAATTCGGTACTGTTCATACTGTGCTACTTTATCACACAGAAGTACGGTGGCTCTCCAAGTGCCGCATGCTAAGCAGGATTTTTGAATTGCGCGTAGAAATTATACAGTTTCTTACTAACCAAAATTGCGATTTTGTTAAAATTTTTGAAAAAATTGAAACAATACTTCGATTAGCCTACTTAGCAGATATATTTAGCCATCTGAATGAATTAAACACATCACTGAAAGGATTTGGTAAGAACATAATAACAGCTAGTGAAAAATTATATTTAGTTACTGAAAAACTAAAATTTGGAAACGTCGAGTTAGAAAATGGGAATTTTGCAAACTTTCCTTTGCTTGATTCAATCGTTCTGGAAAATGATAAAATAAAAATTATACCTGAAATTACATTACACCTCCAACAATTGAGTGAATCATTTCATGGATACTTTACCATGGGAAATATTAGCAAAGTTCAGATATAGATACCTGATCCATTTCAATTTGATCCAGATTCGATGGACGACAGCGATTTAATAAAATACGATCTCATTAAAATACGAGCTAATGCACGTATTCAAGTGGGATTTGAAAAACTGGACTTTGAGCAATTCTGGTGTACACAGTTAGAACCTTATCCACAATTGGCAAAAGCAGCATTGCGGACACTTATAGCATTTGTCATCACCTACCTGTGTGAAATGGAATTTTCATCCCTTTTGCACATAAAAATAAAAGCCAGAAATCACTTATATGCAATTGATGACTTACGCGTAGCTCTTTCATAAAAGGAGCATCACTTCAAAATTATTATAAATAAACAACAACGTAGCCATTAAACATTGAAATATTGTTTTGTATGTATATATATGTGTTTATTTTTCAATAAATAAACCATATTGCAGTAGATGTAATTTCCTAAATAAAGAAATAGAGACACATTTTTAAGGGGGTGCGAAAACTTATTTTTAGATTCAAGGGGGTGCCGATCACTAAATAGATTAAAAACCACTGATGTAAACGATATATGCGAAAATTCTGACTTCCAACACTTAAATTTTCTGCAATTTTTAATTTTTTAGTTTTCCAGATTGCTATGGTTGCAAATGCCAGATTTTTTCTATTTATTTGAGTGGTGTTACATGTATTATTTACGTGGTATGTGATTAGTCAGACATTTGCTTTTTAAATATTGGGTAACAAAGCGCATTCATGCTAGTCC
This sequence comes from Amaurobius ferox, assembly GCA_951213105.1. Classification (NCBI taxonomy): domain Eukaryota; kingdom Metazoa; phylum Arthropoda; class Arachnida; order Araneae; family Amaurobiidae; genus Amaurobius; species Amaurobius ferox. The sequence continues at coordinate 82,271,002 of OX578140.1, read as the reverse complement.
TGTAACAAATAGCGTGTAGAGTTGTAGAAACTGAAATAGGTTTTATAATTTCATGTTTTTTTATATGAATAATACACGACATATAAATATTTCATCACGCTGTTCAGTTGTCTAGTTAATCTCACCGATCGATAGAATGGTAAATTACATCGGTCATAGGGTTTTTACTACTAACAGCACCACCTTTGTATCTACACATCCTTGCGTTTTATGGCCTCATTTATTCTGTAGATCAATTCAGGGTTTTATGAATGTAGTCCAATCTTGTTTTGTTCAAACTTATATTGGAAAGCTGTATAACATAAATCTTATTACTGTGATTGGTTCTGAAATCACTTTGAAAAAAATCACCGCTCCTGTCATTTACGTTCAACTTTGTCCAATGTTCGACCAATCATTATGTTTTGTGTTTTAGAATTTGATAGCGATGATTGCTTCATAGATAATTCAGAAAGCACAAAATCGTAGCAGGTAGGTATTTCTGTCAGAGAGAAAATGATCAGGTTAAACGACTTTTTGTGCAAGTTGCATACATTTTTTTTTCCTTTTTAAATAAAGTAGAAAACTTTTATCATACAATATTCAAGAACTAGAAATATAGCTTTTCGCTCATTCATTTTGTAAATGCTATCTTTCTTTTTTTTTTACTTTCCCTTCAATACATGGTAATGTATAGGGAAAGTAATGGAATCATGCCGAAAATCGCAACTCGAGTTTTCGTCGGATCTACGCATGTCGAGACCTCTAGAATACGAAAAAACTATTTTTAGCGTGACGTCTGTATGTGTGTCTGTGTGTCTATGTGTCTGTGTGTCTATGTGTCTATCTGTCTGTGTGTCTATGTGTCTGTCTGTCTGTCTGTGTATCTGTCTGTCTATCTGTGCGGATTTTGTATCCACTCTAACTAAAAAACTAATTGACCGAATTTCATAAAATTTGGTAGGTAAATCACTTGTGGGCGAATATGGTGCTAATTAGTTTTAGGTACGATTCGGGATAAAAGAACCCGCTTTTTTTTTGCGAAATGATCTGCAAAAAGCTGTATCCACTTTAGCTAAAAAACTAATGGACCCAATTTCACAAAATTCGGTAGGTAAGTCTTTTGTTGGTTATCCTGGTACTGATTATATTTTGGTATGATTCAGAAGAAAATAACCTGTCTTTTTTTGCAAAATGGTCCCCAAAAATTGCCTGTATCCACTCTAGCTGAAAAACTAATGGACCGATTTTCATTAAATTCGGTAGATAAGTTGCTTCTGGGTTATCCTGGTGCTGATTAGATTTTGGTACGATTCGGAAAAAAATAACCTGCCTTTTTTGCAAAATAACCCGCAGAAATCGTCATGATCTAAAATAAAATACTACGTATGCTCAAATATATCCATTAAATGCTTGTTTTATACGTAATTTTTAACAATGAAAGGAATAAGACCAACCCCACTGCACTAGGACTAGCCGTTCTTGAGATATTTTAGTTTTTTCGTATTTTCTCCATGCCGCCTTTGTTAATAAGTCCAGTTACCAAATGAGAATGAAAATTGAATTTGAAGTGAATTAAATTTAATTAAAATAAAGATAACGTGGATTTAAGTCTGCAGGGAAAGTCATGTGCTACCACGTCAGATTTTTTTTGTGATAGAAGTGTTTCATGGCTACAGTATTGGAAAGTTACTGAAATTAACATGGATCCCGTATAAAAGTAAATATATGATAAGACATTTAATATTAATATGTATTTCACTGTGGTGTTTGATTGTTTTTATAGCACTGCTTAAGTAGATGATTCTGATAAAATAAAATTCAGGATATCTTGGAATAGTAATTTACTTTTGAAATATTACAAAATTCATAACTGCTTATGAAAATGTTGGATTCTAACGTAACACGACACAATTTTGTCTCTGTTTGTTGAATGATAGGTGTTACAAATAGGTGCTACAAAAATATTTTATTTGCAATGATATAGTATGATAGTTTGATAGGTGTTTATATTTAGATGGTTTGTAAGTCAATTCGTCCATACAATTTTCATATTATTTTCAATCATTCATTTTGTAAATGATTTTTCTTTTGTGATAGAAATGTTTCGTGGCTGTAGTATTGGAAAGTTGTTGAGTATAACATGGATCCCGTATAAAAGTAAATATATTATAGGGTATTTAATATTAATATGTATTCCACTGTGGTGTTTGATGTTTTTATAGCATTGCTTAAGTAGATGATTAGGATAAAATAAAATTCAGGAATTTTTAAAGTAATCTTTCATTTGTGAAATATTACACAATTCGTAGCAGATTATGAAAATGTTGTATTCTAACGTAACACGACGCATTTTAATCTTTGTTTGTTCAATGGTAGGTGTTACAAATAGGTGTTATAAAAATGTTGTATTTGTAATAATGGTATGACAGATTGATAGATGTTTATATTTAGATGGTTTGTAAGTTACATTCGTCCACATGTTTTTCATATACAAGTCTCTTATATCTAGCCGAATTGTATAACATATTGCTCAGGGACTCCATATGAAATCTATTAAAATTCAAGGTGATTGATTCTTATAGTTTAGACTGAATCGAAATATTACAAACGAATTGTTTTTTGAAATATTATTGCTAAGAATAAAGGGATAAGGAATTCGATTGAAAAACTAGTTGAAATGGAAGGTTGAAATGGAACTAGTTGAAATATATATATATATATATATATATATATATATATATATATCATATAAAAGCCTGTAAACAAATTCAAAAGGAATTCCTATGCATATCCACTAAAATCAAAGGCACTACTCAGGAAAAGGCGCCAAGCCGCTCTATACTCCGAAGCAGAATGTAATCCAAGAAAAAGAAGATTTAAAGGAACTTGGGATAACCAAATGCTTTGCATTTAATGGTTGGGGAGGATTGCGACTCCCCCTCCCGTTTAAAGCTGCTTTTCCAGCCTAGGCAAACGCTCACGGTACCAATGCAAAGCAAAGGTTGGTCCCCAATGCGTGCTAATACGAAGGCACCCGGACACGGAAGAACAAGACAACCAAACAGAAGGGAACTGGACCAAAAGTGATTCCTGCCCAACTCGCTATCATATATATGTTCGATTTACGCATGCGTGCTTTCTTAGCAGGCACGCATAAACTTTATTTACTTGCAAATTGAAGAAGTAAACTGTCAAAATCAACATGATCCTTGAAAATCGATCTATAGCAATCCTTTAAGAAATAAATAGGATAAGGTTTATATAAAGCCTCTGTTATGATTTTAATATTGCTATTATTGCAATCCTTTTTAAACGTGTTGTAAATTTGATTTCTCTTGAAGTGTCCGAGTATGATATTTCTGAAAGTATTTTTGCCAAGATTAGTTTTCCAATCGATGATATGATTTATCTTAATACTATATAATTCTCTTTTGTCATATAACTTTGTATAATGACCATATAATCCATGTTTTTTTATTGAGATGTCCAGAAAATTTACCGCTTCATTTTCTTCTTTACAATTTTCTATTAATTCCAATTCCGGTGGGTAGAATGTGAAATCGAAATTGGTGGTGGTTTCATAACACCCCAATAGCACGTCGTCAACATACCGGAAATATGGTATCTCCGACAAAATATGGGTTCCTTTTTCATATGTTGAGAGGTAAATATCGGCCAAGATTGATGAGCAGGCTCCTCCCATTGGGATTCCCTTTATTTGTCGGTAATAATTTTTTCCGTTATATAGAATATTTTCTTTTAATACCAGTTCAATAAGATCAAGGTATCTACGATAAGTAATAAAATCCTTCAAGTCAAATAACGGGAGGGGGAGTCGCAATCCTCCCCAACCATTAAATGCAAAGCATTTGGTTATCCCAAGTTCCTTTAAATCTTCTTTTTCTTGGATTATATATATATATATATAAACAAAAGCATGAACATTCCTGAATATTTTTGAACATTTCTGAGCATTTCAAAACAATTTGCGTAACAGAATTCCTATAATTTCTTGAGTTATACCCAAAATGTATCAGGTCAGATATGGGAAATTTTATAATATTACTTTAAAGTCGTTTTTTTTTCTTGATGACCATAAAATTTCTCTATACTAATTTATAAAAATTTTATGGTACATAATGTCATGGTACATAATGTATATAGTGTGTATAGTTTTATGGTATATAATATATATAATGTATATAGTATTGTAGTATATAGTTTATATAATATATATAGTATATAATGTCTCAGTAAACTTAAGAAAAATATTTCAACAGTAACTAACATTATATACATGCACATATACACACAGATATCCCCTTATAAACTTTCGATTCGAGTTCAGGGGTGCTTAAAACGTGCTCTTCCGTAGAAAACTGGAATCCGACGCCATCACAATACTTTCCGTATTTTCTGATTTGTAATTCAATTGATTTATTTTTCTCCTTCCACTAGCCAGTAGACAGTTCCAATGGTGTCTATAGTTAAATACTATCGCCATTGTCAGAAACTGGCTATTCTATCGGTTTTAATTCGAATTGTATGGCTGTCCTGATGAGAATGCAATTTCGAACTAACCGCCATTTTCTGTGTAGTGTCAATTGATTGTTCTCTATGTCTTAATCTTTTATCTTGAGCTAATTATTATTGTATTTTCTCATTTTTTCCGTGTTTTCTTTTTAATATATTTATATACTTTTAATTGTGAATTTTGTATCCTAATATTCTTCTCATCCCCATTTCCATTGCAGTGATATGTTACCTTCTATCTTTATCCTTAGTCTTGGTCTATAGTTACTCATTTGTAACAGATATGCTAGAGATGGGTTTTTTTGTACATACAGTAGTTTATGCATAATTTTCGATAAAAATCTTTCAATTTACATATATATATATATATATAATATATATATATATATATATATATATATATATATATATATATATATATATATATATATATATATATATATATATATATATATATATATATATATATATATATATATATATATATTGTATATGTATATCTGTTTTTTTTTAAAAGTTGAATTTTTTAATGTTCAGCAATTTTATGACTCATTTAAAAAAAAAACTCTCATTAATGTTATGCTTCCTCACAGTATCTAAATATTTAACTATGTAGGGACAGTCATGGTCCAAACACATCAGCTTTTTTTAAAACAAATTCATGAAAATTCTAATTATTCACCAACCTACCTACTTAATGTAAGTGAGATAAATCAGACATTTCCTTTTCATGTTACGAAAGTAATTCCGGAGTTTCCATTCGTCAAAGAAATTTTTGAAATAATTGCCAAAACAGACTTTAATTATCCCCTGAGAGAGGCGAGTGTATTAGGGGACGCATTTTTATATTAAAAAAACGTTCTGATTGGTTTATTCTCTTTTTGAAGGAGAAACATTTGATGCTTTTTATCACCGAGTATTGAGATGATTTTTTTTTCCTCATTAATTCTGTTTTTCTTCTTCTGTAGAGTTAATTTCCTCAGATGTAGAGAAATAATTAAAGGGAACAAACTCAAGTACCGCAATTTGAAATTTATTTTGCTGCGAAGATTTGAAGTGAAGTAAATACAAAGAAATTTTATTTTAGGATCTGTGAAGGTTATTATTTGTTTGTTAAATGCAGCACGAAATTAGAAATTCGGACGTAAAGGAATATTGTGTCATTATCGAAACTTCACGCCAAGCATAAAGTTTATGACATAAATCGTACATTGTTTAATTTTTTTTTTTACATGATTGAGGTAATAAAATAAGAAAAAATTAAAATTAAATAAAAATTTAAGCCAAAAATTTAATTTAATAAAGTAAAATTTAAAATCTAAAATTTTATATATTTTTGTACCTTATAGCTATTTGTCCCACTTGGAGATAATTTGGCAGCATTGGCGATAATTTTGGTGAAATGTTGCAAATTTGGGAAACTTGTTAATGATTTGTCACTCAGTAAATCAGCTCGTCAATCAGCTAACGATAATTGACCATCTCTGAAAATGAAATTTAATTGCTTTGCTAATACATGCCATTGTGAGGATTATTAATTTAATTTTCTTGATTCCAAATATACCGAATTACAGCTCGTAAGACAAATAAGTTTTGTTAGGGTGTAGCAAAAATTGCATTTTATTAAGGGTCGAATGGTAATTAGGTAATATCCGGGGTTGTATAATAATTAATATTATTATTAAAAAAATGTTGGATGAGTGGAATGGGCAGAGGGGAAGAAGTCATGTGTATAAATTTATGCACCACACCATTGGACGGCGACTTAATATCTTGGATGAGTGGAATGGGCAGAGGGGAAGAAGTCATGTGTATAAATTTATGCACCACACCATTGGACGGCGACTTAATATCTTGTTTCTAATAAAATTTTTCTGTTATCTATTTTTATGTCGATAATGGGTAAAATGAATAAGGGATATATATATATATATATATATATATATATATATATATATATATATATATCTTTATATATATATATATATATATATATATATATATATATATATAATGGCAACGGTAGATGATATATATTTTTCCTTTGTGAATGGCAACACTGATCTCTTCATTCTGGGTTCCCATCATCGACAGGTTCGTGTATTTATTGAGTTAGATTCCAGGTATATTTTTTCCCTTTTATTTTTTCTTCTTTATGTATGTTGTCCAGTTAGAAATAGTTTATAGATATAATTTGTCTATTTCTTCAGAAACATATATTTTTGTGTTTACTTCTACAAAACACTTGGACTTGAGAAAGAGTTTTGAAGCAGTGAACAAATCAATGACTTCTAGACCTTGTCCACGTGTATAACGTTTGTGCTTGGATTTCGTCTGTTTTTCTTTTATCGATTCCATACCATTGAGTTTCGATAATTTTCTTTGACTTGATGATTCGAAATTTGCATTTTTATTTTTCCATTTGCTTGAAGATTTGCTGATTTATACTTTATTTTGTAATCTTGTTAGAAAGTTTTTTTCGAGTTACAGCTTCTCACTTTTCTCTCATTGGACTTTCAAACATTTTATTATATATATATATATATATATATATATATATATATATATAAGATATAAATATATATAATATATATATATATATATATATATATATATATATGTATATATATATAATATATATATATATATATATATATATATATGCATATATATATAATATATATATATATATATATATATATATATATATATATATATATATATATATATATATATATATATATATATATATATAGCAAAGAATTCTCGTTTGTATGATGCAGAAACACTTCAACTAAATTTCCAAAATAACTGTTAAAGCACAGTAATTATCCCATGAGAGAGAAAAACGAATAAAAATGCACATTTTTTACTGAAAACTCTGATTGGTAATTCTGTTTTCTGAGCAAAATCATTTGATGTTTTTTATTATCGAGAATTCGAATGAAATTTCCTTTTCTCATTAATTTCGTTTTTCCTCCAGTAGGGTTAATTTGCTGAGACGCAGGGAGATAATTAAAGGAAACATATTGATATATAGCAGCTTTCTTATGCGGAGTTTAAAAATGAAGAATAAATACAAGACGTGACTTTGAACAATAATAAATACATAAAGAACATAACTTAAATTGATTCGTAAATAAAATTATCTAAAAACCGCTTGGCCTTTCTTCTTTTGTTTGAATAAAGCAAGAACTTAACAGCGAATGAGAAAACATGTGCTATAAACATGCCTAAGTGCAGCAGTAATAGTTTAATCTAGTGTGACGAAAGAGAAATAAAATGAGAAACAACAAATAGATACAGTAATTAAAGTTAGTTATCTTTGTGTAGTAAGTTAAAGGGAGTTATATTTAAGTGTTGGGAAACTAATAAGTTGTTTGTTAAATATATTTTAAATTTGTAAATTATTTATGGGACGCTTCAGAATTCAAAGTCGTTACTTAATTAAACGTTGTAAAAGTGGGGACTATGATTCCGTAATTCTAAAATGGTGTAAATTAATCTAAAACTGGTATTTTATATATCAGCCTTATAGTTTGCTATGCACAAACAATGTATAAAGGAAAGTCAACACGTTTTCCCATTGCCACAGGAAAGTTGCTCATTTGATAAAAATTGTGCAAAATTTTTATTAGGTAAAATAACTTCTAAAAATTAATCAATAGTCAACAATTTTCATGTGCAATTAATAAATATAATACTATTTCGGTAACATGTGTATTATATCTCCATTGTACTGTAAATCGTCATATGCATTTGATGCAGGTCATACATGTGTCCGAAAGCGCTAGGGCGAAAATATTTTGTATTTAAACGTCCTCGGTGAATAAACTCCTATTTAAAATGTTAATATTTGTGATATATATTGTTGTTTAACTTCTTGCTGTACATATACACGTGCAATCTATTTTCAGCCTCATGGATCATGGTAATTCTTGAATTCCTAATAATTTTTCCTCTTTTAATGCCTGTAGTCTGCGCTTTGGCATTTATAGTAACTTACTATTAACAAATCTGAAACAAGCATGTGTTTAGATTATTAGAATTAGATGCTCAGACCTGACGGAAAATGTAAGTCTGGTTAACCTCTAAAATTAAGCCAATGTTGTTCATTTCACTTATTGGCGTAGTAGTCGCAGCGGTGTAGCTGCTTTGGTGATTTTAATATTTCGTACTTACTTTGAATTGGTTATTATTATATATTTCTAATATATATGTATATATATATATATATACATTATATATATACATACATACACACACACATACATATATATATATATATATATATATATGGTGCGTCTCAAAAGTTTATGCACTTTAGTATAAGCAATAAATATCAGAAGAAGAAAAAAAATAAGAAATGCAATTTTATCGCTATTTATTTAATAGCGACTAATAAACAATATAAGACCATGAACATACCTGTTTGATTTGCAGGTTTCAATAAACGAAGTAAACACAAAAAAACCCCATCAAAAATCTTGTTTCAAAAGTTTTTGCACAAGTAACAAAAAACATGGAAAATCAAAATAAAGTATGCAACTAAGGTAGTAATTTGCATAAGATAGTTCTGCAGACGTTTGCCCACTATATATAAGACTGCTGCGTTTCACATCTCACCATTCAGTACAATGCCGTGTATGAAACAGTTTACAAAAGACGAAGTGTGTGAAATTTGGAAATTAAAAGCTTATGGAAAGTCTGTTCTTGATATCGCGAAAATATAAAATCGGTCCAAACGAGGCATTTATGTTGTGCTACAAAAGGAGTGCGATTATAAAGTAAAAGATAGATCAGGCCGTCCAAAATTTACCAGTTCTCGAGATGACAGAAAACTCTTTCGTCTAGCCTCGACTCAAGAACTGTCGTTATCTGAAATACAAAGTGAATCAGGTTTAAAAGTATCTCGATATACTATGCACATACGTTTACACAGTAATTTCAATATGATACTCGCACGTATGAAACGAATTCCGAGTTTAACTGAGAATCGTAAATTACGCCGTATGGAATGGGCTCGATAACACATGAACTGGGACGACCAATGGATAACTGCTATATTTAGAGATGAAAAGAAATGGAATATTAATGGCCCAGATTGATGGTCATCAATCTGGGCCACTTGGCATGACTTGCTGAAATCTGGCATGACTTGCACAAGGAACCGAGAGTTTTTTCAGTAGAAAACAAAGTCATTTCTTGATAGTGTGTGTGGGGGGGGGAGGGGGGAGTTTTGCTCTAATGGTGCGTTATCCTTAGCCTTTCTTAACGGTAAGCAAAATGCGCTAAATTACCAACAAACGTTAAAGGATCACATATTACAAGAAGCTGCGAATCTAGCAGGACCAAACTTCTGTTTTCAGCACGACAATGCTCCCATTCATGTGGCAAAGTCAACGAAACTTTGGTTGCAGTGTAAATAACATTATGGTTATGGATTGGCCGGCCGAAAGTCCCGACTTGAATCCCATAGAAAACATTTCGGGGATCCTATCCAGAAGAGTTTATGCGAATGGGCGACAGTTTTCGTCTTTAGCCGAATTAAAGTGTGAAATTGAAAACTGCTGGTATAATTTAGACCCAGAAATTCTTCATTCTCTCATTCTGTCAATGCCAGATCGTGTTTTTTAAGTTATAAAACGAAATGGGCATCACATTCGTTAAATAACTTTATTTTTCGTTACTTGTGTAAAACTTTTGAAACAAGTTTTTTGATGCTTTTTTGTGTTTACTTCGTTTATTGAAACCTGCAAATCAAACAGGTATGTTCATGGTCTTATATTGTTTATTAGTCGTTATTAAATATTGATGAAATTGCATTTGTATTTTCTTCTTCTTCTGATATCTATTACTTATACTAAAGTGCATAAACTTTTGAGGCGCACTTTATATATATATATACATATATTGTAGTGAAAGTGATAACATATATATACGATGAATACTAGCTTCAAATAACATTGTTAAGTAAACTCCTTTAACTTGGAGACTTAGGATTTTATATGAGGTGAAATCTTCAAGCTATGAGGAGTTTATTGAAAGTTTATCCTACGAGTAATGTAGTGGGAGTCATTTTAATTGATTTTATACAAATAATTATACAGAGTACTTATTTTACATATTTTAAGCATATTATTGATATATTTCCAAACACCTACAGACATACAGATGTCACAAAAAGCAGTTTTTAATATTTTAGGATACCAAAAAATATGTAAATCTATCAAAATTCGAATTTTCCCACCCATTACCATATTTCCTTTTAACGATTATGACTATTATGTATTTTATGAAAATTAAAAGTTCCAGAGAAAAACGTATTTATCCTTCATGTTACTCGTTAAATTTTCAAAATAAATTAGCATAAATTTTAATTGTAGATCACTCCGCTGTCTTAATATAAATAGGATGAATCAAAGACACAATTTTCCATGTTGAAAAAGTAATTCAAGTTGAGAAAGTTATGACGCGCAAGCACTTTGTTGAAATTTTTGAAATAATTGCCAAAAGTGACTGCAATTATTCCTCGAAAAAGGCGAGCAAATTAGAGTGCATATAAAAATTATATAAAAAATAAACAAAAACTATTATGATTTTTAATTTATTTTCCCAAGTTAAAACAGATTCCTTTTATCATCGAGTATTAGGGTGAAATGCTTTTTCTGCTTAATTTCTCTTTGCCTCCAGCAGAGTACATTTCTTGTAAGTGCATTTTTTTAGACGTACAGAAATAATTTTAGAAAACAATTGAAGTGGCGTATTTTGCAAATTGTTTCGTTCCATGCTGATAATTTAGAGTGAAGCATTTAAATTTAAGGATTTAAATTTAAGGACGTTCTATTTTGGGATCTATGCCGATAATTATTTGTTTGTTAAATTTATCTCGTATTTGATAATCTTAATACGATGAAATATTCCATCATTATTGAACTCCATGATATTGATTTGTCGCTTGTTATGTCTACGATTTAAATCTTTAGTGCACGCTCATAAGACAATATTATTTGCCTTCAGCAGTGACTTTCAATGAAAATGTAGATATTATTCCTTTGTTCACTTGATCGAGGAATTTTTTAGTAGTTAAGTTATTTTCTAAATTGATATTTTAGTAAATGTCATTTAAAAGGAATGCTTTGTCTGGGGTCGGTTTTGCAATAGAACTTCAGGTTCCAATTAAGACACCTAGCGAACTCGATTAATGGCTCAAATTCAAACTTTTTATTGAACATCTTATTTAATTGCACATTTTGTCGCTCTAAGTATCAGCCTATTCCACTTGTAAGGACATATGTCCTTGTTTGATGATGAATAGGTGATTTCAATCTGCCTAAAGCCAACTGATTGTAATTTAAAACTAAATCCCCTTTACAACTAACTACGAGCGCTTTGTGAAGTGTTTAAGTTACTTGGCTGCGTTTATATATTTAAATATGAATAAAAATGTAGACGAATAAGCATAATTTCAGAAATTATCCTTTAATGCGATACCTTCTTTAAATAAATTGCAAACAGAACTAACATCCGTAAATTTCTATTTACCACCTCAGTGGGCACAACTTTAAGAGTAGCTTAGAAACTCGCTTTATAGAGACTTAAATCCCCTAAATAGCCATTGGGCAAGCGTAAGTCTACTCACACGAACACATTCCTGTCTTTAAAGCATGCGTTGATCGCCAGTTATACCGCCATTGCATATGATTCACAGCAATCTGCAATGCTTATAACTATCCAAGGCAAAAGAGGAGGGAGGGTGTTTGAAAAGACCCCTCTAGATTCCCTCTCCTCCTGCGGTGTTGAATGCAAATTTCGGAGGGGCGAGTGCAAATCACGCAATTTAAAGCCAGTTATTGGCGCGAGACAATCAGGAGGAGTGGAGGGGGGAGGGCGAAGAACATTCGCTCGTTATGCTAATGCGGACAAACGTTCCGGCGGTAGGAATTAACCGGACCGCCGGACTGTAAATAATTTAATATTCCAGTCCGGCGTCGACAACATTCAAACTAATTTACCGCCACTCGCTCGAAGCAGGGGCGGATGGAGTGGTGTAGAATGCTATGAAGTGGTCAGAAAATGTCTGCTCTTCTGGGCTTTGGATTCGAATCAGTGAGCAGTGATCGCTGATAGCTGCGTTTTCGTCGCTGAGGAGAGTGCAGTTGCCCTCGCTCCTGCCGCTGTTTAATGTGTTTCGGCACGAAGGAGAGGATCCTTTGAAATGGAGGACTAATGGCGGACATTTTAGGTCAGCAATGGCTTCAGACATGTTTGGGCTAAATGTGTGGCATTTATTGGTGTTACGTTTTGGATAACGATATAGAAATTATGGGAGGAGTTGTCATGGGTTATCCAAGAAGTTGGAAATTAATGTTGTATAATTTGTAAACGAGAGATTTGCGAAAAGTGTGCATAGCAAATTGAATAGAATAGTATGTTTGGTCTCTTTATAGTACAACGGACAATAATAGATGTACTATCAAACTGATGAAGCCTTGGCTTAATAGTAAATATTTTAAGCTGAGACGTAGGACGAGCTTTAAGCCAAATATGATCTAGCCAAATACGATCGATTATTTGTGGAAAGGAATTGAGTGTAACATATGTATTTTTCATTTAGCAAATTTGTATTCAAGTGATTGTCAACTAGATTTAAAACATATTTTAATGCAAAAACATCTCTTTAATTTGAGGATATTTAAATCGATATTTCCATAATTAAACAAAATTTCTGTTCATCGCAGTATAATAGTTTTTGCCGTTTTTTATCAAGTCTACCGACTCTTATCAAATCAAATTGTGAATGATTTTCTAATATTGTAATGCGTAATTTTATACTTCAATTCCGCAGTATGGTAAGAGTTAGAAACGATTATGGAAGGCTCTTGTTCAATTTTGACAAGGGTGCTAAAAGAGATTCCTCCTATATTCTTCTACAAGGACAGATTACTAGATTTTACTGTAAGTATAGCTAATAATGTTTGGAGACGGAAAGGAAGTAGTTGTGTAGCAGAAATATCTTCGACCACTCTTCAAATATTCCCCCCTTAAATTACTGTTGCGTGTTGAGAATGACACAAAATTTTCATGACATCAACACCAAGTAGAATTTATGTCCTAAAAATAGGTTTCCTCGAATAAGGATTAGGCATCCAAATTACTGTCAATTATTATGCCATCCAAAATTGCTGACATTCAACGAACTCTACTGAGATCCAACGAACTGAACACAGTTTTAATATCATTTTTGTATGGAGTTTCCGCAGTCATTTGCAAAAAAAAATGAAGGTGCTTTCATATGGGTGGAAAACATTTTATGTTTATTAAGTACTAGCAGTGTACCAGTTCCTTGTACGGAGTATATAATATAAATAAACTTAAAATTCACGATCATGTGCAAATTCCTATAGTACACTAAATGATATTGTTAATCAAAATATTCTATTAGAATATTTAATTTAATGCTCCTAAAAATAAGTTTAGGAATATCCATTCTCGCTATATAAAATTATATTCACGGGCAGATCAGAAAAATAAAACACCCTGGTTCCATTTGTAAAGAAATGTAAAAAAAATATGAAATTGAACCAATATATGCGAAATAAAAGGGCTAAAATTGTATGGGACCCATACTACTTATATTCGCGAATATAGAAAGATATACCCGTGCGTTAGTAGAAGATTACACGTACTACAGCATATGAGTTTCTAAAATCTTTGCCGAAATGAAAGCGATGACGTATTAAATTGAAAATATCAATAATACCGTAATCTTTAAACCTAAAGACCGTAAGTCATTCCAATATATGCCAATATAAGTAAAAATATATGTCAATATATATGTACTACTTATATTCTCGTAGATTAGAAGAACATATATCTCGTAGATTAGAAGATATACCCGTGCATTTGTAGAAAATTACCAGTGCTACGTAAAATATATGAGTTTCAACATTTTTTGCCAAGATAAAACAATGACGTAATAATTTGAAAATATCAATAATCCCCGAATCAATAATCCCCAAAAATATCATTAATAATAATGTTTAAACCTGAAGACCGCAATTGACATAATCCAGTCAAAAATGCAATATCGGTGACACTTATTTTATTCGCATATCTTTATTATTTAATAAATTTAATAAAAATTTAATAAAAATTGTCTACCGCCTAAACGCATTAGATTTAAATCCGTTGCTAAGCGACATGATATAATTTTCTTAAGTAAATTGGCATAAAATATATTGTCTGCATAATACTATCTTTATAGAAGGTTTAATTGTTCGTTTTTAACACTTAACAACAAAGTTGAAAAGTGTTTATGACTTTGTTCATTCTGTCTGTCTGTGTGTCTGTCCGTTAGCACGATAACTGCCGTAAAAATGACTTAATCAAAACGAAATTTTAGTATGTTGTTCAGACGGTCTGTAGAACCTATGGGAATATAAATGAATAATATCACCCAATTAGTTTTGGATTGAACCCGGATCGAAAAAATGAAATACATTGAGCCCTATGGGACCTAATTTTTCAAACATTTTTTAAGCGGATTTTAAATTCACAAATTGCTTCAAAAATTTTAGGTAATATTCAAATTGTTCCACAAAATATATAAAAAAAAATTCAGCGAAATATATTCAGTAGTTTTTTAAATAAAAATTAAAATAATAATTACACCTCTTATATGAAACGATCACGTGACCATGATATGAAACGATCACATGACCCACTTCAAAATGATATATGGCATCCATCTTGTTTCAAAATCGTGATCTTTTTAAGTTCTTTTTAATTCATATTGAGTGTCGTATCAGTCCTAAAACTACTTTATTTTTGCTTACATTCTGTGCATCTACATACTGAAACAACGCAATGACAATATATTTGAGTTTAAATGCTCATCTAAATTTGATTATTTCTACAACTAAGCCTATTTTTCACCTATGTAAAATGTAAACAGCAAAATATATAGAATGAGTTGTATTAGAATTCCTGTATTTTTTTAACTCAAAATAATTTAGTCCATGGAGTCTGCATGGCTGATATGAATGAAATATTAATAGATTTCATAAAGAGAAGGACGATTTTTTTCGATGAAGTTCCAAGCATGGAGTTTAATTTTTTGTAGCTCCATGGTCTTAAACAAAATGTTTAAATAAAATAAATTATTATAGTATAGTGATGAATGAAATGATTGGGAGAAAGTTATGAATGAAATCCTGTTTTTATAGAGAGATCCAGGCGTGTTATTTTTTCTATGACGTCATTTGAATTAATTTCAGTTGTTTTCGATGAAGTTTTCAAATATAATAAATTATCGTAGTATTATGATAATTCTAAAACTATTACCGAGGAATGTATAACATTTTAGAGATGTTTAAACCAGGCAATTTATATTTCAATGCCGTCATTTGAATGAAGTTCATTTTTTTCGATGAAGGTTTAAGCTTTCAAATATAATAAATTAATGCAGTATTGTGATAAGTTTCAAAATATTACCGAGGAATGTATTGCATTTTAGACTTGTTTGAATAAAATTGCATTGAAGTTGGAAAGTGTTTCATAATCAATGCTTTAAGCATGATTGATCTTTCCTGTTAATTAATATCTAGACAGTTCCTGGTCTTTGAAACTCGAAACATGGACTAAATTTTAATTGGGGCTATTTCAAGTCTACCCCAAAAATTTCATTAAATTCGATTCAGCCATTCTACCGTAATGGTAAGATAAATATACAGACAGTCAGAATTCCAATTTTATTTATATAGATTTTTATTATCTTTTGCACGCTTACTTCATACAGTCATACGAATTCTTGGAAAAAAAAAACATAAGTGACATCTCCAAATGGATATATTTAGTGAAGCCGCTGATCCCACTTTGATATGATACTGAATCCATTCTCCACCTTCTCCGGAATTTAACGCTGAATTCATATATCATCATCTTAACCAATATGTTGCGTGTAACCAATTAATTCATGTGCCACTTACAGTCAATATTGAGAAATGAATGTTTCAAGTCAAATGAAAAATTTTAAACCGGAAATGGAAATCCTTCGTAAACTCCAACATTCTTCTCCAAAATTTGATGTTGAATCTAAATCAGTCATTATCTGAGCTTCGTCTGTATTATAAATTCTTGAGAAATAGATGTTTCAAGGAGGATGGGGGGATGCAAGACTAATAGTATGATAAAATTTTCCCAAAACAATAGTATGGCAACATTTTTGCCACCAATAAAAATATACTAATTGATAAGAACATTTTCTGAGTTATTTCCTTAATTTACAACGCCTATTTTGGCATTTTTAATAATTTTGAATTAGTTATTGTAAAAGAAGATAATTTTTCGACAATTTAGACAGACATATTTTATTAAACATTTGATTTGAATATTACTTTCCCTATTATACATAGTATAATATATAGTAGTATATAATGCACTACACAGTATAATATATATGTAGTATAATATATAGTAACCCTACTATATATAATATGCAGTGTATATAGTAGAAGTGTTGAGATGAAGTGAAAATTCGAGTTCGAGTTTTTGATGGATATCTACATTTTGAGAATCCTTGAACTCAAATCGAACGCTTTTGGAGTATTGTATGTGCATATGTATGTCTGTATATGTACGTGTGTGTGTGTACTCATGAGTCTGTGAATGTGATATATCCTGAAAAAGTTGACTGTTTGAAATGAAATTTGAAGCGATTATTACAATGTATGAAATTTGTATAATTTTCACAATCCATAATTCTTTTTATTTAAAGTGTTCAAAAAGCTCCAATTTTTAAAGAATTTTTGATAAAACCCTATAAAATTAATGCATATTCTATCATGTTAATTAAAGAATAATTTAACTCATAATTCATCATTGGAAAATGAATGGCATGGCGCTAAATTTGAATTCTAGCATAAACCATTTTTGAGATCTTGAAGTTTTTTGAATCAGTTTATTAAATTTGTAACTTGAAGTAATTTTATATGATGAAGAAATTTTAAAAGATGTTGATTTTACGTATGTAATAATATGCGATAAATACCAATATTATTCTCGTGGACCTGACATGTCACATTCACAAGGAAATACATTTTTTGCAATAATTCTGCATTTTAAGCAATAAAAAAAATCCTTGTGAAATTATATTTGTTTAAAGTTATGTTTATTAAATCATAATTACGTTTTGATATAGATTTTGAACGTGAATTTAAAATAAGTCAATTTAGTTTGTGCTTATAAAGTCGCTAAAATCAGAACACCAACTTTCAATGTGCGTGCTTTCAATTTCGTTATAATAATATTGTGATATGGCTTTATTTATTTATAAACACAATTGGAAAATTTGATTAGGATGGTTAGACTGTTACCAAATTCTCTCGTATTTCATATGAACCAAACGAAATAAATTATTTTCAACCATTTTATGTATTTTTTGAAAGCATAAGTGCAAAAATATTATTTGGAAAAGAATGTATTGAATTTTACGCCTTCGCTTTTATGCATTAAAGTTTCAGTTTTAAATAAGGAAAGCAGATTTTAAATACAAGAAGTGAATTGTCTAGAGGAGCACGAATTTTCATTTTGGGCAATTGTAATATAGGTTACTTTAATATAGGTGCTAAGCATAGGTTAGTTTAAACGAGTTTATCTAATATATATATATATATATATATATATATATATATATATATATATATATATATATATATATATATATATATATATATATATATATATATATATATATATATATATATATATATATAATGCTAATTTTTCAAAAAATTAATTTCAAGCAATTTGTGCAAAAAGTTGTTAAAAATATAATGCGTTAAAAAATTCCCGCACTCAGAGAAATAACCCGTCACAGTGTTTTAGATGAAAAAAAAACCCCTTGTCTTAAGCTAATTACAACAAACGAGCAAAGGAAAGAAAATGCTTTTCTCAAAGATAATTACATACCGTTTTAAATAATTACTCAGTTTCCCCTAACAAAAGCTGTTATACTGCAAACTTTGGCATAAATTTACCAATATTTGAAAGATATTTCGGAGATTCAGATGTATTCTAATTAGGTTTGTCATTATGCTTGTTTTGGAATTATATCCAGAGTACCTATTGCTAATACAAGTAAAACAAATAAAAATAAATTGGAATGTGGCTCAACTCGACTTTTTCATATCAGAATCTATTTTTAGTAGTCCTATTTTTTCAAATTTGACAACAAAATTTTTGAAAAATAGGTATTATGGGTCCAAATGTTTACTAATAGATCGTGTTACCCTTCACTTTAAAGTGCTAGAAAAACTTTTCGATTGATACCATACTTGACAATTTACTCCCTGGGGGGTGGGTAACTTGTCCCCGAGGGTGTTAGCGATGTTGCAAACAAAAAAGCATATCATGGATATTTTTCATAACAATGATTGAAACTATGACTGAAGTCTCGTGATCATTGAACCATAAATAAACCCTTTTATTCATGTTTATGTCAAATTTTGTCCTGTGCTGCGATGTAAAAAAATATAAAATTTTAAATAAATTTCCCCGAGGGTGTTAGTGATGTTGCAAAGAAAAAAGCATATCATGGATACTTTTCACAACAATGATTGAAACTATGACTGAAGTCTCGTGATCATTGAACCATAAATAAACCCTTTTATTCATGTTTATGTCAAATTTTGTCCTGTGCTGCTATGTTGAAAAATATAAAATTTCGAATAATTTTCCCCGAGGGTATTAGTGATGTTGCAGACAAAAAAGCATATCATGGATATTTTTCACAACAATGAGTGAAACTATAACTGAAATCTCGTGATCATTGAACCATAAATAAACCCTTTTATTCATGTTTATGTCAAATTTTGTCCTGTGCTGCTATGTTGAAAAATATAAAATTTCGAATAATTTTCCCCGAGGGTATTAGTGATGTTGCAGACAAAAAAGCATATCATGGATATTTTTCACAACAATGAGTGAAACTATAACTGAAATCTCGTGATCATTGAACCATAAATAAACCCTTTTATTCATGTTTATGTCAAATTTTGTCCTGTGCTGCTATGTTAAAAAATATAAAATTTCAAATAAATTTCCCCGAGGGTGTTAGTGATGTTGCAAAGAAAAAAGCATATCATGGATATTTTTCACAACAATGATTGAAATTATGACTGAAGTCTCGTGATCATTGAACCATAAATAAACCCTTTTATTCATGTTTATGTCAAATTTTGTCCTGTGCTGCTATGTTAAAAAATATAAAATTTCAAATAAATTTCCCTGAGGGTGTTAGTGATGTTGCAAAGAAAAAAGCATATCATGGATATTTTTCACAACAATGATTGAAATTATGACTGAAGTCTCGTGATCATTGAACCATAAATAAACCCTTTTATTCATGTTTATGTCAAATTTTGTCCTGTGCTGCTATGTTAAAAAATATAAAATTTCAAATAAATTTCCCCGAGGGTGTTAGTGATGTTGCAAAGAAAAAAGCATATCATGGATATTTTTCACAACAATGATTGAAATTATGACTGAAGTCTCGTGATCATTGAACCATAAATAAACCCTTTTATTCATGTTTATGTCAAATTTTGTCCTGTGCTGCTATGTTAAAAAATATAAAATTTCAAATAAATTTCCCTGAGGGTGTTAGTGATGTTGCAAAGAAAAAAGCATATCATGGATATTTTTCACAACAATGATTGAAATTATGACTGAAGTCTCGTGATCATTGAACCATAAATAAACCCTTTTATTCATGTTTATGTCAAATTTTGTCCTGTGCTGCTATGTTAAAAAATATAAAATTTCAAATAAATTTCCCCGAGGGTGTTAGTGATGTTGCAAAGAAAAAAGCATATCATGGATATTTTTCACAACAATGATTGAAATTATGACTGAAGTCTCGTGATCATTGAACCATAAATAAACCCTTTTATTCATGTTTATGTCAAATTTTGTCCTGTGCTGCTATGTTAAAAAATATAAAATTTCAAATAAATTTCCCTGAGGGTGTTAGTGATGTTGCAAAGAAAAAAGCATATCATGGATATTTTTCACAACAATGATTGAAATTATGACTGAAGTCTCGTGATCATTGAACCATAAATAAACCCTTTTATTCATGTTTATGTCAAATTTTGTCCTGTGCTGCTATGTTAAAAAATATAAAATTTCAAATAAATTTCCCCGAGGGTGTTAGTGATGTTGCAAAGAAAAAAGCATATCATGGATATTTTTCACAACAATGATTGAAATTATGACTGAAGTCTCGTGATCATTGAACCATAAATAAACCCTTTTATTCATGTTTATGTCAAATTTTGTCCTGTGCTGCTATGTTAAAAAATATAAAATTTCAAATAAATTTCCCCGAGGGTGTTAGTGATGTTGCAAACAAAAAAGCATATCATGGATATTTTTCACAACAATGATTGAAACTATGACAGAAGTCTAGTGATCATTGAACCATAAATAAACCCTTTTATTCATGTTTATGTCAAATTTTGTCCTGTGCTGCTACGTTAAAATAATATAAAATTTCAAATAAATTTCGAAGTAAAAAATTAAAAAAAAACTCGAATTAAAAAAAAAAAATTATATTAAGTTCTAGATTTTTTGATAACAAAGCCCGATATAAAATTTTGTTAAAATCCATTAATATTTGTGGCCATTATCATGTACACAAAAAATTGACCGCATACATACAGACAGACAGACGAACATCACTTCAAAAGTAGTCACGTGTTGAAACACATATTGGCATCAAACATATATTGGCAGTCTTGAAACATGTATTGGCATTAAAAGCTCAAAGTGTATCGATATCTATTGAAAATTTTCGAGAAAACAATACTTTTGGAGAAAGTATTAACAAAGACATTTGCGTTTTCACAATAAAATGGCTTATATTATACTAAATATTTATTACAATATTTACAGCAAATTTCAGTAGCATGTTTAATATCTCGAAATTTGTTAGAAAAATATAGGGTTATCTACATATATATAAAACGGAAATCTGTTTCTCTGTTCAGTAAACAAATCCACAGTTTTTAAAGGATTTCCTTTAAGATTTGATATCATAATTATCTATTATGCTACGGGTGACTCTGTTCATATTTCGAGTTTATAGGCTCAATGGTTGTCAAGATATTAATAAAAATCCGTTTCATAGAAATAGCATTATGCAAACGGCTATTTTCTGAAACTTTATTAAAAATATTATATTACATTTATTAGCAACAGAAATATTTTAAATGTGTTTATATAATAGACGGCTTCATTCAGTCTAACTAATTTAAATAATAAAGATATTGGTATAATAATAAATTATATTACCACTTTACAACATAGTTGAAAAGTGTTTATGACTTTGTTCATTCTGTCTGTCTGTCTGTTCGTTCGCACGATAACTGCCGTAAAAATGACTTAATCAAAATGAAATTTTAGTATGTTGTTCAGACGGTCTGTAGGACCTATGGGAATATAAATGAATTATATCACCCAATTAGTTTTGGATTGAACCAGGGTTTATAAAATGAAATACATTGAACCCTATAAGACCTAATTTTTCAAACATTTTTTAAGCAAAGTTAACATTCACAAATTGCTTCGAAAATTTTAGAAAATATTCAAATTATCCCATAAAATATATTAAAAAAATTTCAGCAAAATATATTCGATAGTTTTTAAATAAAAATTAAAATAATAATTACACCCATATTATATGACGAGATCACGTGACCCACTTCTAAATAAAATATGGCATCCATATTTTTTCCTAGCGCAAAAATCATGATTTTTAAAGTTCTTTTAGTGTTGCATCCGTCCTAAATCCGCTTTATTTTTGACTATTTTTTGTGCATCTATATTCTGTGCCAACGCAATTACAATATTTTTGAGTGTAAATGATCATCAAACTTTGATTATTTCTATGACGAAGCCTAATTTTAATGGATGCAGAATATAAACAAGTGATTGTAAGATGAGTTGCATTGGTATTGCTGAATATTTTTCAGCCAAAATTATTTAGCTCTTGAGTCTGAAATATAAATGATATGAATGAAAGATTCATTGTTTTTCATAGGGAGCCAGACGATTTATATTTTGATGACGTTATTTGAATGAAGTTCATTTTTTTTCGATGAAGTTTTAAGTTTTCAAATATACTAAATTATTGTAGTATTGTGATTATTTTAAAAATATTACTGCTGAATGTATCGCATTTTAGATCTGTTTAAATAAAATCGCATTTCAGTTGGAAAGTGTTTCACAATCAATACTTTATTCATGATTGATCTTTCTTATTATAAACCACAAGTTGTCTTGTTATTACAAATCAGGGTTACAAACATTGGTAGTAAACCAGGATGTCTTATTCTTCAGATTTGTCAGTACTGATAATTTTCTATTGCAAGAGCAGTGATTTTTATGCATCTTTTCAAAATAACTTAAAATAGATATTTAAATAAAGAAAAAATTCCTTTTGAATACTAGTAGAGTTTCCACATTTTGAATAACGAGCAACGTCAGGTATATCTATTAGTAATCTTCTAAAATAAGAATACCGGTTTCATTTATTTGAAACTTTTTTCACTTTCGATAAAAAGTAGTAATGTTTTTGTGTTTTAAATATAATGCAAACAAGAAATATCAAGCATGCATAAAGCATTGATTACGAAATACTTTTCCATCAAACATCTTTAAAATGCGACACATTCAGCGGTGATATTTTTAAAATTATCACAATACTACAATAATTTATTATATTTGAAACCTTCATCGAAAATAAATGAACTTTATTGAAATGACGTCGTCGAAATATAAATCGCCCGAATCTCTATATAAAAGCAGTGAATATTTAATTCATAAACTTTTTTTGCATTCCTTTTATTCAGAGACGATATTCTTAAAATTATCAAATTTTTACAATAATTTATTTTACTAAAAATTTAAAACCATTGAGGTAAAACTACTTTCTAACTCTATGCTTAAACCTTAATCGAAAAATACAATACTATTGAATCGTCTGTTTCTCTATGTAAAATCATTTAATGTTTCATTCATATCAGCTATATTGCAGCTAAATAATTTTGCGTTAAAGAAACTCAACAATTCTTATACAACTCAATTTACAGCTTGATGTGTTTACATTCCACATACGTGAAAATTAGGCTTCGTTGTAGAAATAATCAAAGTTTGATGATTATTTAAACAAAAATATATCGTAATTGCTTTAGCGCAGCATATAGATGCACAAAAAAAATATAAGAGAAAGCGGTTTTAGGACGGATGCAACTCTAAATATAAATTAAAAAGAACTTTAAAAATCACGATTTTGACACAAAGATAGGTGTTATATTTTATTTTGAAGTGGGTCGCGTGATCTCTTCATATAATGGTCACCTGATATCTTCATATAAAAGGTGCACTTATTATTTTAATTTTTATTTAAAAAAACAAAGTGATACCTTATTTTATTAACACTTACAACAAAGTTGAAAAGTGTTTATGACTTTGTTCATTCTGTCTGTCTGTCTGTCTGTCCGTTAGCACGATAACTGCCGTAAAAATGACTTAATCAAAATGAAATTTTAGTATGTAGTTCAGACGGTCTGTAGGACCTATGGGAATATAAATGAATAATATCACCCAATTAGTTTTGGATTGAACCCGGGTTGAAAAAATGAAATACATTGAGCCCTATGGGACCTAATTTTTCAAACATTTTTTAAGCGGATTTAAAATTCACAAATTGCTTTAAAAATTTTAGGTAATAGCCAAATTGTTCCATACAATATATACAAAAAAAAATTCAGCGAAATATATTCAGTAGTTTTTTAAATAAAAATTAAAATAATAATTACACATCTTATATGAAACGATCACGTGACCATGATATGAAACGATCACATGACCCACTTCAAAATGATATATGGCATCCATCTTGTTTCAAAATCGTGATTTTTTAAAGTTCTTTTTAATTCATATTGAGTGTTGTATCCGTCCTAAAACTACTTATTTTTGCTTAAATTCTGTGCATCTACATACTAAAACAACAGAATGACAATATATTTGAGTTTAAATTATCATTCAAATTTGATTATTTCTACAACTAAGCCTATTTTTCACCTATGTAAAATGTAAACAGCAAAATATGTAGAATGAGTTGTATTAGAATTACTGTATTTCTTTAACACAAAATAATTCAGTCCATGGAGTCTGCATGGCTGATATGAATGAAATATTAATTGATTTTATAAACAGAAGGACGATTTTTTTCGATGAAGTTTTAAGCATAGAGTTTATGAATTGTAGCTCCATGGTCTTAATTTTTCAATAAAATAAATTATTATAGTATTGTGATGAATGAAATGAATGGGAGAAAGTTATGAATGAAATCCAGGCAATTTATATTTCAATGCCGTCATTTGAATGAAGTTCATTTTTTTCAATGGAAGTTTAAGTTTTCAAATATAATAAATCAGTGTAGTATTGTGATAAGTTTTAAAATATTACCGAGGAATGTATTGCATTTTCGACTTTTTTAAATAAAATTGCATTGATGTTGGAAAGTGTTTCATAATCAATGCTTTAAGCATGATTGATCTTTCTTGTTATTATTATAGATGACTAGTATTTAAACCCCGCAAAGACGGGGAAACTAAGACAACCAAAAATTAAAATTGCAGCTTTTCCTAAATGTTATTTTGATTAAACATATATATCGTTTACTGTTGAACATAATCATTTCCGTTAAAAATTTTCTCAGTTAATATCTGTCTTATGGCCTATATTATAAATGTGCAAAGTTTTAGCTTTCTAACTCACAGGAAGCGGGAGGGGGAGTTTCTGGAGGGCATGGAAAGAATTTTTTAAATCATTCTCCATTTTGATTTCCTTTTAGCGAAATAAGAATATGAAAAATAAAACATGAATATATCGGTGTATGTAAAAATAAATAAATAATATGAAGAAATTTATCTACGCATTTGCTTGGAAATACATCGTTAAAAGGAACGTTCTTCGAACTTTCCGATAATGTTGAGTTGGAAACTGTGATATTTTCGGTCGCTGATAATTTTGGGTCGTTTATAAATAATATTTACGGTCGCTAATAAACTGATTTGTGTGAATATCGTCCAAAATTATGCTTCAATATAAAATGACTAAAAAACTATTTCGGATTTTTAATAGAAATCTTTGTACCATGCCCTGAAAATTGTACCATGCTCTGAGAAACATCTGCACTAAATTTTGTCCCTGTAAGAAACTTATTTTATGGAAGATGAAAAAAATATTATATACTTTAGTTTTCTTTTTCATGAAGGCAACGGATAAATGACGCGTATGGGTGCATTTGACTTATCTGTGTTAATATGGCTATTACTTTCCCTATATACATAGCACAATGTATAAGGAAAGTATTGCGACGATTTGACGAAAGAACACCTTTCAAGCATCGCTGAACTCGAATCGATCGTTTTTGAGGTGATGTATATATATATATATATATATATATATATATATATATATATATATATATATATATATATATATATATTTATATATATATGTAATATTTGACTTGAATAGTCCAAGAAAGATACAATTTAAGTTATAAAAATCTATTTTATTCGATGCCACTAGGAATAAAGATAATTACATGATCCGAACGACTCCTGATCGTCGACCAGTTCTAACCGAATCTGTGTGCCGTCTGCGTAGTTCTTTATAAGTGCAAAATACATTTTCATCAGAGGGGGAGGGAGGGTATGAAGCATGTGACTGCTATCTTAGCGGTTCAGGCTTTAAAAATGTGATTGGGAATGAATTTCAATGAGAACGTTTACATAGGGTTAAGTTTAGTAACCATATATGGTATGATCGAGGAAGCGTCTGCAGACTTGTTAATATTACTGGCGTGGGACAGATTTAATATAGTTGCAATATGTGCTAGACATGAGATAGGAATTTGGAATAATAAGGTAACTGCAAAAGAAAACGGCGCGTTTATTGGGAAAGGCTTAAAATTTATGTATCATATAAATATATAACGAAATTTTGTATAAAAATTGCAATTAGTGAATACTGGAAGCATTTTGTATTTAAACCCTATCGAACCCCGCAAAATTTTTGATTGCAATTTTGAAAAATCATTAAGGAAACGGAACTTTCAATAATGTTACGTAAATAATCATTTTTATACTATTTTTCATTAGAAAACGATTGACCAAAATTTTAGAATGTGCTAGCATTTATAACGCTAGCACATTAGCTCATTTGTATAAGATCAATACAAATTACGCATTTGTTTTATGTGCGAAAGCAATAACATTTCTCATTGAAGGTATCAGCTCTTTCACGCTAACGAGTACATAATAAGTTCCAAGTTATCCCATCAATTGCAATGGAAACAAATCTCAAATAATGTGTTAATGTGTCTAAATGTGTCTAAATGTGTTAATGTGTCTAATGTCTAAATGTGTTAATTAACTAAACAGCACCGATTTAAAGATATATCATTCCAGCACCTGTATTATGAAGATATGAAAGTTGAAACTTTTGATTTTAACACTTTACAACATAGTTGAAAAGTGTTTATGCCGTTATTCATTCTGTCTGTCTGTTTGTCTGTTCGCACGATAACTACCGTAAAAATGCCTTTATCCAAATTAATTTTTAGCATGATATTGAGACGGTCTGTGGGACATATAGGAATGTAAATGAATAATATCACCCAATTTGTTTTGGATTGACCCCGGATTGAAAAAATGAAACACATTGAACCCTAGGACCTAATTTGTCAAACATTTTTTAAGCAAATTTAAAATTAAAAAATTGCTTAGAAATATTCAAATTATCCCATAAAATATATAAAAGAAAGTCGGAAAAATATGTTTTTCAACCCGGGTTCAATCCAAAACTAATTGGGTGATATTATTCATTTATATTCCCATAGGTCCTACAGACCTTCTGAACTACATGATAAAATTTCATTTTGATTAAGTCATTTTTACGGCAGTTATCGTGCTAACGGACAGACAGACAGACAGACAGAATGAACAAAGTCATAAGCACTTTTCAACTTTGTTGTAAAGTGTTAATAAAATAAGGTATCACTTTGTTTGTCTGTTCGTATT
Organism: Amaurobius ferox; assembly: GCA_951213105.1. Taxonomy (NCBI): domain Eukaryota; kingdom Metazoa; phylum Arthropoda; class Arachnida; order Araneae; family Amaurobiidae; genus Amaurobius; species Amaurobius ferox. The sequence continues at coordinate 82,243,328 of OX578140.1, read as the reverse complement.
AATCATCTGTGGTGGAAAATCTAAGTGTCCTATAGCCATGAAATTTGGTACAGAAATACCTTGGCTCCTGAGAAAATACGCCTTGTCGAGACATTTTACTTCTAATTAATTTTATAATTCTTTTAATGTTCAAGCGCCAGTGATTACCTTTGAACTAATTTTGAGCTTTTTAACGTTTAAGTTTAATTTAGAACGAATCTGTTTTTAAGTGATCAGAAATATTATTTCAGAGTTTCCATCTTTATACATTTGTAAAGATCAGTCTTTCTAACGAGCTGCACACCGGATTCGAAAGATAATTGTTTTATATTAAAAAAAATAAAAATTCATCGAAATATGAAAATTTTAGGACATTTAATGTGTATAAGGTTGTAGTAAGAATTTGAAGAACTGCACAAATTTTGGCTTAAATATTGTGTGATATCTTCGCATACTAATAAACTGATCTCCATTACTCTATTCCTGATTTTTCTATGAATTTTAATGTCAAACTTTTCATGAAATTTTAAAGCTCTCTTAGCAGACGTGCAGATCTCAACTTTTTCTTGGTGGACGGGATTTTACTCTTTGGGCGTTGACTTAAGTTCATTTTTAACACTTTACAACAAAGTTGAAAAGTGTTTATGACTTTATTCATTCTGTCTGTCTATCTGTCTGTCTCTCTGTCCGTTAGCACGATAACTGCCGCAAAAATGACTTAATCAAAATGAAATTTTAGTATGTTGTCAGACGGTCTGTAGGACCTATGGGAATATAAATGAATAATATCACCCAATTAGTTTTGGATTGAACTCGGGTTGAAAAAATGAAATACATTGAGCCCTATGGGACCTAATTTTTCAAACATTTTTTAAGCGGATTTAAAATTCACAAATTGCTTCGAAAATTTTAGGTAATATTCAAATTGTTCCATAAAATATATAAAATCGTGATTTTTTAAGTTCTTTTTAATTCATATTGAGTATTGTATCCGTCCTAAAACCACTTTATTTTTGCTTAAATTCTGTGCATCTACATACTGAAACAACTCAATGACATTTTGAATTTGAGTTTAAAGGATCATCCAAATTTGATTATTTCTGCAACGAAGCCAATTTTTCACTTATGTAAAATGTAAACAGCAAAATATATAGAATGAGTTGTATTAGAATTTCTGTATTTCTTTAACACAAAATTATTTAGCCCATGGAGTCTGCATAGCTGATACGAATGAAATATTCATTGATTTTACAAAGAGAAGGACGATTTTTTCGATGAAGTTTTACGCATAGAGTTTAATTACTTGTAGCTCCATGGTCTTAATTTTTAAATAAAATAAATTATTATAGTATTGTGATGAATGAAATGAATGGGAAAAAGTTATGAATGAAATGCTGTTTTTATAGAGAGATCCAGGCGTGTTATTTTTTCTATGACGTCATTTGAATGAATTTCAGTTGTTTTCGATTAAGTTTTCAAATATAATAAATTATTGTAGTATTATGATAGTTTGAAAAATATTACCGAATAATGTATCGCATTTTAGAGATGTTTAAACCAGGCAATTTATATTTCAATGCCGTCATTTGAATGAAGTTCATTTTTTTTCAAAGAAGGTTTGCGTTTTCAAATATAATAAATTAATGTAGTATTGTGATAAGTTTTAAAATATTACCGAGGAATGTATTGCATTTTAGACTTGTTTAAATAAAATTGCATTGAAGTTGGAAAGAGTTGCATAATCAATGCTTTAAGCATAATTGATCTTTCTTGTTTGTTTGTGCATTTTGAATGACTACAGCCTTCAAGGCAATTTCTGGCTCAAACACAAAGTACCAAATGGTGGCAATAAACTTTGTAAGCATCAGACAATGAACTCCGTCAAACGGTCGCTCGTGGTTGGCAGAAAATTCAAATAAATTTATGTGGGGCAATAAAGGAGTACTCCACACATCGAAAGATCACGTGGTCCTTTGGATCTCAAGCAGTTACGTCCAGTGTATCAGTGACAATTTTCTCACACCAGCTAGCTGAGGGCACGGTTGCCCAGTGGTTAGCGCGCGGCAATTGCACTCGGTAGGCCCCGGTTCGAGTCCCGCCACTGCCAGAACTTCCGCCGTGTTCACGCAGAGTACGATCACGTTCAACATGTGGGTCCGTGAATGCTTCGGAGGGGTTGGTGGTAGGGGGAGGAGGATACAGCCCTTGTGGATGCCACCCCCACTGGGTTCCGGTCTAAATTGGGTGTCACTTCCCGGCCGTCTAAACAGTTCCTTTACATCTTTCTGGTTGGTCGGACGGTCTGGGTCTCAACAAGAACACTACACAAAACGGTTCTCCCGGCCACACAATAAGCTGCCAGAAGCCGTCAGGCTGGTCGTGTGGTCTGGGCTTTCAACTACCAACTACCCGAAATGGAAAATGAAGGAAGCACCATGAAACTTTGGCCGTTTTTTATAATTGAACGCCGAACTGCAGAAATAGGTGTTTTATTTGTCGGACACAGACATTTATGTACATATTATTATGAGGTCAAATTTAGTTTTATTTAAGTAGTTTATCACCACACGTTGTTTCATACGTTCAGCGTGGGGCGATAGTATTCGCAGGTGTCCAAAGTTTTGACCATGGAGTTAGAAAGAAGGAGATAAAACTCATGTAGATGAAACGCTTGAAAATGCTATAATGCTTTGAGAAATATATCTAGTTATCCCTAGTGTTAGTAAAGTAGCTGCTATTGTTAGTTGACACAACAGAAAAGCGTAGAATGTATAAATTAAGGGTTCCCTAATTATGAGTATAATTAGCCAGTATTTTTTTATAGTTGTAGGATAGAGTACAGAATATAAAGATAAAAATAAATTGAAAAGTAAAATAATTTGGAATGCGTAGAAATATTCTTTATTGTTACAGTTCTATTTTGCATTGCGCTAGTAATTTATTTTTTTTTTCAAAATTGACAGTTTAAATAAATATTTCAGATCTTTCGCCATAGAAATTCATGCAATGTAGGACTACTTATCTTATCCCAGCGCCACCTGAATTATCGTCTCAAACGATAATGACGTTTTCTTAATATGAAGTTTTAACGCCTTACATTTACCTCCATGGTTTTGACCAATGCCTGCTTTCGTAAATGAAAGCTTTCGAAAAATTGACTATGCCTTCTGGAAAATTAAATGAATGAATTCAATTCATCCGTGCTTTAAATCCCGAGCAACGAACCGGAGTATATTTATTTTTTAGTGTAATATAAAAGTATGGGAAAGTGGAGATACTTCAATATTTGTTTTATGGCGATTCATTAAAAACACACAAATTCGCTGAAAAAATATAATGAGCTGAAAAATTCTCCTCACTCCGAACACAAAAACATCAAAGGCTTCTTTTAGGTGAACGTAGCTGATCTTAAGCTATTACTTTTATAAGAAATGGGAAAGAAGGAAATGTTTTTTCCCAAAGATAATTACATACCGCTTTTTGTAATTACTCGTTTTCCTCAAACGGATGATGCCATATTGCAAACCTTGCATTAATTTACCGATATTTGAGGGGAAACTTACTGGGAATTAGGAGCAATACTTATTATGTTTGTTATTATGCATGTTTTTGAATTATATCAAGACAGACCATATTGTTGCTAATAGGATGCAAACATAATTAAAAATGAAAAGAAACACATTCGCGAATGTATAATACAACGGAGTATACTGTTGCATATTTATGACGGTATTTACGGTAAATGTGAATTAGATTTTAAATACCTGGAAAGGTGTCTTAAAATGTGTTTTCAATAATATAAAAAGGATCTCCCTGTCAGTGTTTTGGAAAATGGAAAAATTAATTTTATTTTAGTTATAAATAGAAAAATATATTTTAATTATCAAAATCTTGCATAAAGCAAGAATCCATCTAAATATTGTTTGCAAAAATTGATGTTTTATATATATTTCCATAGTAACAACAACATCTATTGAAAACGGATTTAAATTTTTATTATTTATTTATTGTCAAGATCATAATAATTATGGTCTAATTATGGTAGTTATTATGATATTTATAATTATGATAGTTATTATGGTAGTTTTAAGGTAGTTAATGTGTTAGTTATAATTATGGTAGTTAATACGGTCTTAGCTGATCTTAAGCTGATAAAAAAATAAACTCCTGTAATTACCTTGCATTTAAGACTGTCAAAGAGGGGAGACTAATACATTTAACGATTTAACAGTTTCATTATTTAACAATTAGATTTAAGGATTTATTAATTAATTTTTTTAACAATATTTGGTTGATACTATAAGTGCACATATTTTTCATTCTTTAAGACACTGGCAGTTTCTGCAATGTCTTAAAAGAGTTTTAAAGATCGCCTCGAGGGAAAGTCAAAAATCCGGCTCCATCATTAAGTATTGTCCCGTGGATTATACTATAAGTGTGCAAAGATTCAGACATAACGGGGAGACTTCTGAAAGGCCTGAAAATATTTTTACACCCCCAATTTCTACACTACCGTGGGGATTTAAAGTGTGTGACCTCTATTCCGTAGACGATACTATAACTGTTGCTGTTGTTGAGACCCAGACCGTCCGACTTACCAGAAAGGTGTAAGGTAACTGTTTGGACGGCAGGGAAGAGCCACCTAATTTAGACCGGAACCCAGTGGGGGAGGCATGCCTATAGGTTATCCTGGGGTCTCTGGAGTATCGAGAAGTATTTTTAAAAATGTACCAATTTCTCAGTCCAGAGGGAAACATTTGTAAATCATGTTCTGTTTCTTAACGATACTATAAGTGCGCAAAAGTTCAGCCTTCGTGATTAATGGGACGCTTAGAGTGCCTAGAAAGACAGACAAGTTAGACAATTTTTATATAGATCCCGTTTTAATGTGTGCTTCAAGGTTCGTGATCTAAGGCTGTATATTCCATATGAAATACCCGTAGTGAGCAAAACATCAATATTTCCATCAAGAGGTATTAACAAGTCTCTCCTGCTATTTTTTCAAGGTTTTCCCAATATGTAATGTAAATAAAGAGATCCTTTCGAAAGCCATCAGACCTTTATTTTCCCCATTTCTCTATAAATATCAATCCTCCTAAGTATCCTGCAATTTAAATTTTCATCTTCATTTTTAAACAATTGTCAGCTGTAAAATGAAAATAGTTTGAATTTTATTTTTTAAAAAATCTCTAAGAAGTAGTTTTAAGGTAGCATTTACAAAGTTATAATCGTGTTATATCTCCAATCAAAGTTATATCTCCAATTGCATATAATCTTATTCATAGTCCAGTTTCGGACTATTATAGCTGTCTTCAAAACGGAATAGACTATACCTGCAATGGCAGAAAGAACGACAAATGCCCCTCCTTTGTTTGCACGAGTATGAAAGCAACGCATTTGTCATTGCGAAGTCACCGATCATTTGTGAGGAAATACGTGAACAGTCAACTTCGAAAAAAGAAAAATTTGAAAATCACATCAAATAAGTGATTTAATAAAAGGCCAAAATCGAATGCTTCTCACATTTCATGAACTTTAGTGTATAGGCGATGTCAGAATATAAAAACTATATATGCAAACACGGCTAAAGTTAAGTGTTTTGTTTAAAACATCAAATGTAGGGAAAACTTTTTATGGATGCTAGTCAAATTTTATTGAAAAGAGAAAAGAGCGTTCCGTTCCTGTCACGGCTAGCGCCAGTCCCAAAGCAACAAATGTTTTTTGAAATTTTGTACAGATTAAGGATACTGTGTTATCCATTGCCTACTATTTTGGTTACAATCGAATTGAAATTTCTACTTTGTAATCAGTGTTGTAGCGAAAATTTATTTATGTATTTATTTTTACCGTTTTGTTATTGTGAATTATTTAATTATCCCAAATTTTAATCATTACGTCATTAGAAAGGCCTCTTAATTCTCTTTTTAATACAGGCATTTTGCATATCTGTAAATTGATTTTTAGTGAACGCACGACTATGTAACTATTGGGAGAATGCAGCTATTTGGAGTACTGGAATTATAAAAATTATACTTTTTTTATGCGGAAAATTATGCTAATATATTATTTGGTATAATTGTGCTAAGATTGCTGAAATTGTGTCCGTCGTAGCGCGGGTATATCGTAGATGTAGCAATACGTTAGACGAGAAGTTTCAGAAAACGACCGATTGAAATTGTTCGTCAAAGGAAGAGGTTAATTGCTGTTTTTTTTCTTGGAGTTACTGCCCGCATATTTGCATCTGCTTTTTAATCTATTTAAGCCGCTGTTGGTCCAATTGACACGCAGTTTTTACTCTTATTTAGGGCGAATTACTGCACAGGTGTATACGGATTGCATAAGTGGATTGAGCAGCATATTCGCCCACAAAACGACCGCGTATGAACGCAGTCTTGGCCAAAGACATTTATCAAAGGCATATCGTGCCCGCTGCCCGGATGTACCGAGATCGCTAAAGGAGACAAAGCGTTCGTTTCTGAACACAGTCCGCTAAGTGGTCTAAATACCTGTCATTGGCCATCTGGTTAGCCCATTCCGCCATGGGAATATACATGACGCGATGAGTAAGCGAATGCAAACAAGGGGCGGAGCGAATGAGCTCCTCTGACGAAGCAACCTGGTTGACCCAACGGGTGTTTTATACCTGCATAACAGACGGAACGAAAGTGATCAGGTGAGCGCCACAAAAGTGAATTTTGAGCTCAGTGAACGCCAGCGAGTAGGGAGTGAAACCTACCGACCCGTGAAGTGAGTTCCAGAGCTTGACAAACCACAGCCAGCAAGGTCGGAACCCCCTACTTAAATAAGTAAAACACTCAATCGATTTAAAAAATGGACTTCAAAATATCTCGGACAGAAAATATTTTTGTATCAAATTTATTGCTCTGATTATTTGATTCAAAGCGCATACAATATTTTTTCATTATTTAAGATTAATCAGTACCGATTTTAAAATACCGATAAAATTTGTGGAGAATACCAGTATTCAGGATATTAGGATCCCGGGAATAGATGCTCTAGACAAGACATTGCTCAGGAGGAATTTCATTTCGGTCCATTAAGAATGTATAGAGGATTAGTGGTTTCTGTTTCCATATCAGTTCCTGATGATGAAACGAGCTTAATCTTTTAAGGAGAAAACAAAAGAAGATAAAAGAGGAAGCTAGCAGAAAAAAAAATCCTGGTTTGGGAAGGAACGCCATTAATTCCATTCGATGTCTGACAAAGTTACTTATCTCCAAATGGGGCGATGATCGTTGTCGAGTTGGTTCTTTGTCATGATGTCCATCAGGTGGTGATACTGAATGATAATGAAGATAAGAGAGGACAAAAAGAGATTGAAGATGTTACCAGTATAGAATAAAAGTATTGAAAGATAAAAGTTTTATTTTCGGAATTAAGTACGTATAAATACAATATAAATAAACCTTTAGCCTTTTCGAGAGTCAAACGTCCTTCATTAAGCGACATCAGGAAGAGCAATAATACGTAGGAAATTTATACAAAGCCAAAATTTGCATATCATAGTTATCCAAAATCCAAAAACAGATACAAAAAATTTTGTAAAAATATGTACATAAAAACATAGATTACATGAAAGATGAAAATAAATAATACAAAAGAAAATATACAGAGACAGGGAAGGACATTTTTAAATTATTAGGTATATGGGTAGTGGTTTGGCAGACCGTTTGCTTTCCCTGCATATTATTTTTTGTATTATTTATTTTCGTTTTTCCTGCACTCTATATTTTTATTTCTCATACTATGTTAAATAGTATAGAGAAAGTATTGTTTTAAAAAAAAATTTCGAATACGAGATTTTGATACTAATATATGTTTTAAGACCTACTAAACAAGTTTTGACAAGTTTTATTGTGCAAACGATAGCGGCCACAAATATTAATGAATTTTCATGAAACGTTACATTCCACTTTGTTACAAAAAAAATCAAGTATTTTTTTTTATTAGAGCGAAATCTTCGAAATTTAATCGAAAATTTCTATTTTTTTTAACATGGCAGCATAGGACAAAATGTGACATCATGCATAAAAGGGTTTATTTACGGCTCAATTATCACGAGACTTAATAGTTTTAATCATTGTTGTGAAAAATAGTGCTGAATCAATTTTATTTTTGTTCGTGACGTTATTAGTCTCCTTCGAGGACAAATTACCTCTCCCCCCCAGGGAGGTACATTATCAAGTGTAGTATCAATCGAAAAAAAAATTCTACCCTTTTAAAGAGATGGGTAATATGCTATAATTGCAATAAGTTTGGACCCACAATACCTCTTTTTTTTAAAAAAAATGTCTTGTAAAATTTGAAAAATAAAACTCACACGCTATTAAAAAGAGTCTGGTATGAGAAAGTTGAGCTGAACTATCTGTTTTGTCTCCTGGAAAGCTGTAATATGTAAAACAGTTCGTATTCAGTTTTGTATAAATTTCCTAATGGTGCTCTTCCTGATGCCTTCTAATAAAGGGCGTTTGACTTCGGAAAACGTTAAAGGCTTTTATGTTGTGTGTGTACGTCCTTTTTTGCTAAAATAGAACTCATATATCGGTACTTTTATTCTGCTTAACGGTTCACGTGTCGCTGATTTATTTTATTTCTTGTTAATATATTGTAATGATTAGAAGCAGTATAATCAAATAAATTACTACTTCTAAAATAGAATTTGGTAAAATATTATTTTTCCTATAATACATAGTAGTTCAATGGTAATTTCTGTAATACATGGTAATTCTTTCTCAAAGGCTGCTTTCAGTTCTTTAACAGAAGAATATTGCTTGATATTGCTATACACTGCATATGTCAGGATACCTCACATGTTCTGAATGGGGTTTATATCCGGAATGATAGCAGGCCAGTTCAAAACAGAGATGTTTCTGTCACAAACCACTATTTCATTTGAAACTTACTGTTGGCTTAATAAACAACCTTTGCATTCGATTAGTTATATGTCCTTAAAAATTTGCATAAAATCGTATTTATGCCTATATTTCTGAGACAGCAAAATGTTAATTTTGTGAGATTTTTATTTTGTAATTTAATTTAATTTTTTGAAATATTTTATTGTTTTATACTCTTTTTATTCTATTTTACATCTAGAGCAAACAATTCAATAAAATTCATTGAATCCTTTTGATTTTATTGCAAATTTATCTCCGTGTCTAAACATTTACATCGCACTATATATTGCTATTAATTTGTAAAGAGAAAAAGTTTTTGAGTCCTTTCCCCCTCCTTACTTTCGTCTCTTTCGACGACCAGACGGAGACCACCGTACAAGCATTATTTCCCATGACGTGAGTTTAGGCTTACCATTTGTCGAAATTCAAAGACGGCTCGCCAAATGTGACGATTTATCGCCAATTTGGCGACTTACTGAAGGTTCGAGAAGTCCCACAAAATAGCGATTATTCCACGAGATGCGAGATATTTCTAAAAGTTTCTACAAAGAGAGTTTATAAAAGGAGCCTGTTGTCGAGCACTGATGAGTTACGAGCTACAGCAGTCGTTTTTTGTGAAATGAATTTTCTAAATGTTTTGAAAATGGTATCGGCTATTTTGTGAAAGTTGTGGAGCATTTAAATACTGTTTAATTGTATATTGTTTCTGTTTACGCTGTGCTTGTGGATAAACGTGTTAGTTGTCCAGAAATTAGGACTCATTCTTATATCTTGAGCTCACATTCACGATTCCGGCGGATACCCTGTAACACTACCTACTTCAGATAAAAGTAAATTAAATTAACATGTTTTATATGACTGCTTACTAAAACCGTAGAACCGATTTGTATACTCTTTCCATTGGTTTGTTAATCTTAACTCTGTTAATCATACCGACACTCAATATATACCTATTAGTACCGTAACCGGTCAAATGACCGATTTTAAGATAAAAACTTTATTTTTTTCTGATTGAATGCAAGTAATATTGATTTTAGTAAGGAAATATTAAACAAACTTTTAAGGTAATAGACTCCTTTTAGTTCCTAAAACTTAATTTGCTTCTTCTATCGTGCATGTCCTTAAATGTTTCATAATACGGTGGTCACAATTATCATCGAAAATGCAGTCATCATTTTAACCTTTAAAATATTACGTTTTGCATATCCCGTTGAATCTGATTTTTCCTTGAAAATTTTATGAAATGCTGCTTGCTCTCTTAGATATGGCACCTATTTGCGTTTTTTCTCAAACAGTGCCGTCAATCGAAATATACTGCTCATTTTTCATTCTCATCTTCAGAACTTGAGAGCAATCCCATTCCTTTCTTTCTCTACGTGTTATATTCACAATACTTTCCGCTTCATCGTCGGTATTTGTAGGCTCACAATCAGTGTCTAATATAGCATTATCATTTTCAAACAATGTATTTTCATTTTCAGAAAGTTCAGATTCATCAATTTCCGAAAACTCTTTGCCTATGTTATTTATTCCTTCTAAGAATTTGGTGTGTCTTGAATGTTTCGACATTTTTTCATAGTGAAGATTAGGAATAGGGTGACGCTGTAAAAACAAAATATAAACTAACTAGTAATACTTTTTAGTTCTTGTCACATTTTCTTGCAACTGGAAATTTTACGCACTTTATTGAAATTTTAATACACACTTATTACTTTCCTTATATACATAATGTATAAGGAAAGTATTGTGACGGGGTCAAAAATTCGAATTCGAGTTTTCGACGGGAGAGCACGTTTCAAGCATCCCTGATCACGAATCAAACATTTTTGAAGTGATGTCTGTGTGTGTGTGTGTGTCAATGAGTCTGTGGAGACGATAACTGACGAACGCATGGACCAATTTGAACAAAATTTGGTACAAAAATCACAATCCGTAAACACTGGAAGCCTATTGTTTTTATACGCAATCGAATGTTCAAAACCCCCCTAAATGTTCGAATGAAATTTTGAAAAAATCGTCAAAAAATCAAAACTGCTAATAAAGTTACGCAAATAGACATTTCTTATGTAATTCTTCATTAGAAAACGATTGATATAAATTTTAGAACGCTAACATGAACCGTTCTCGAGATATTGTATATTTTTTAAAAAAATTATCTAAAAGTCATATAAAATAAAAAAAAATATTTCGTATTGAGAAACATGTTCACTTTTCATATGTAATACCATGCGATAAATTGGGTGACATCATTCTCGTGGATCTAGCTCGTTCCATTCATGAAAAAAGATACTTTGAGTAATACTTTTGTACTTGAACGCCAATAGTCCTTTATTGCTGTAAGAATAACGTATTTCTTCGTCCATAACGCTGGGCGAGATTTTGGCGACGAATTTGGTGAAATGTCGCCAACTTGGCGACTTTTTGAAATGTTGCCAAATTAACGAAAATCTCTCCAAATAGATAAAAATGACGACTAATTGTCGAAAATTCAATATCTTGGAAAGAATACTAGTATCTACTATAAGAAAAACCGATTTTTTTTACTGTAAAAGTAGTAAATTCATTACAGTATATAAGGAAAGTCATGTGTTGCCCACATCAGATTTTTTTAAATTGAATTTACTACGCAACAGTCCTTGCAGAAATTTGCAGAAAACTGATAAAAAATATGTGGAATGTGCATGTACACCACATATTCTGACCCGATAACCTTATAAAGCAATAAATTTTCTTCCGGTCAAATGACCGGTCGTGGTGGGTAACGGTACACTATTTATCTTTATCATATAAACACAAGAAGAAGAAAAATTAATATTGAAAATTTGATTGTATACATTTAATAGAAAAAGTCATGAAGTCAAGTGAGAAAAAGCGATAACATTATATGCGAATTTTCTAATCAAAAGTTTATAACCGATCATTTGACCGATCATGACACATTTAATGTTAAATGGTAGCATAACATCTAAAAGTATCTCGTATTTTGTACCTTCCCTCACAGCAAAGATCGTAACATGTGTGACAGCGACGTTGTAGTCACGTGACACTTGGGTCACAATGTGACATCATATTTGTGACTTCTATGCGACGTTACGTATTAGTAACTTTGTAACTTCATTGTGACTATATTCTGTGACGTTTCCACAAGTTAATTAACACGCAGCAATGTGACGACATTACAATGGCAATTACAATGTGCCGTCACAAACAAGTTAATATGCGACGTCACAAACGACCATGAAAATGACCAAAATGACTTCGCTGTAACCTCAATATGACATTGCCGAGACGTACTGCGACGTCCTGTGACGTCCCAAAGTCACAGTGTGACGTCAATCTTACGTCACTGTGAAAAAAAATGCTGTCAGGGTTGTTGTTTCTATTTTCGTATTATTGCAAGTAACGCCAAGAATGTATGCTATAACAAAAAAATTTCATTCTGGCTCATTAACAAAGATGGAGGACGGATAGATTCTCTTCCATAGAAGTAAGTACCAGATGATGAAATATATCCAATCTCTCGTAGAGAAGGATATGAAAAAAAAAAAAAACGGAAGGCGAACAGAGAAATTTTCTGGGTTGGGAAGGAATGCCATTAATTCCATTCGATGTCTCGCAAAGTTATTTATCTACAAATGGTGCAATGATCCTTGACTGGTAGACACTTTCTCAGAGATGTTCTCCAGGTCAGTGGTATGCAACCTTTTTGTCTGTGCGACTCCAACGAAATATTATTTTATTTGTGAAACCCCCCATGTAAATAATAAAGGGTTAATTTTTTTAATCAAAAATGCGATTTTAATAAAGTCATTTATTTTGCAGTTTGCCAATTAACAATTAAAAATTACATTTAGCAATTAAAAAAGACGAAATTTTTCATCTTGCAAGAAATATGTAGAATATTTTTAAAATAAGAAAACATCAAGAAGATTATACACGTTTAACAAAGAAAAATATCACACATGAGGATGAAAAAATTAAACATAATGTTTGGCTAGTTCTAATGGGAATTCGAAGTTACATTTATATATTAAACAAGAAAGATCAATCATGCTTAAAGCGTTGATTATGAAACACTTTCCAACTCCAATGCAATTTTATTTAAACAAGTCTAAAATGCAATACATTCCTCGGTAATATTTTGAAACATATCACAATACTGCATTAATTTATTATATTTGAAAACTTAAACCTTCATCGAAAAAATATGAACTTCATTCAAATGACGGCATTGAAATATAAATTGCCTGGTTTAAACATCTCTAAAATGTTATACATTCCTCGGTAATAGTTTTAGAATTATCATAATATTACGATAATTTATTATATTTGAAAACTTCATCGAAAACAACTGAAATTAATTCAAATGACATAATAGAAAAAATAACACGCCTGGATCTCTCTATAAGAACAGGATTTCATTCATAACTTTCTCCCATTCATTTCATTCATCACAATACTATAATAATTTATTTTATTTAAACATTTTATTTAAGACCATGGAGCTACAAAAAATTAAACTCTATGCTTGAAACTTCATAGAAAAAAATCATCCTTCTCTTTATGAAATCAATTAATATTTCATTCATATCAGCCATGCAGACTCCATGGACTAAATTATTTTGTGTTAAAAAAATACAGGAATTCTAATACAACTCATTCTATATATTTTGCTGTTTACATTTTACATAGGTGAAAAATAGGCTTAGTTGTAGAAATAATCAAATTTAGATGAGCATTTAAACTCAAATATATTGTCATTGCGTTGTTTCAGTATATAGATGCACAGAATTTAAGCAAAAATAAAGTAGTTTCAGGACGGATACAACACTCAATATGAATTAAAAAGAACTTTAAAAAATCACGATTTTGAAACAAGATGGATGCCATATATCATTTTGAAGTGGGTCATCTGATCGTTTCATATCATGGTCACGTGATCGTTTCATATAAGAGGTGTAATTATTATTTTAATTTTTATTTAAAAAACTACTGAATATCTTTCGCTGAATTTTTTTTTTATATATTTTATGGAACAATTTGAATATTACCTAAAATTTTCGAAGCAATTTGTGAATTTTAAATCCGCTTAAAAATGTTTGAAAACTTAGGTCCCATAGGGCTCAATGTATTTCATTTTTTCGACCCGGGTTCAATCCAAAACTAATTGGGTGATATTATTCATTTATATTCCCATAGTTTCTACAGACCGTCTGAACAACATACTAAAATTTCATTTTGATTAAGTCATTTTTACGGCAGTTATCGTGCTAACGGACAGACAGACAGACAGAATGAACAAAGTCATAAACACTTTTCAATTTTGTTGTAAAGTGTTAAAAAGAGTAATAAAAATAAATAAACAAATAAACACTATTTTTTTGTATCCTCTCTATTTTCCATAAAAAATTTCAACGACCCCTAAGTAAACCATCGCAACCCAAGGGATGCATACTACTACTCTATGATTCTAAATAACAAGATAGATTAGATTTTATGGTTTAAAAAGACATAATGAGTAATTACTTTAAAAATTAATTCGATAAAATATGTAAGTAGTACTAAACAATATTATTTTTCATCCTGTGAATTTGGGGTGTAAGCAAAGCGTTATGTCCTCCCTTTCGGACGAAGTGACAGTTTGCTACTCTGCATGCTATGACAGATTCAATTATGAAACGAAAATACCATACAATTGACCTTAGATAACTCTTCAAGCAACCGGATGATTATTTATTCTGAATGAAATTTTTGGCCCTCCGAATAAAGCATCAAAACGTAGAAACACTTGAAGCAAAATATAAGAAACATTGAAGCAACGCAAAAAAGTACTCATTATCTAAAAGTGCTTAAAAACTCGATATCATAAGAACTTGATACAAATACAGAACACAAAACATAAAATCTTGAAAACATACAAACAATGCATAAACAACAATCCATAAACATCAATCCATAAGCAATACAAAACATATAAACTTGAAACCTTAAATACAGCATAAACACAAATATAAACTGATCAGCTGGTTTCGAAGGTGCAAAAGAGCTTTTTTCAACAGGACTGACAAGAAGCGTGATCTCACTTATTTAAATAAGTTCGGCAACTGAACTCATTTCAATAAATAACGATCTTATTTATTCAAGTGAGTTGTAGAAGTTACTTGAATAAGTGAAGTAGTGTTTTTTATCGGTCCTGAAGAAGGTTATTTTGCGCCTTCAAAACCGATTGGCGAGTTTATATTTGTGCTTATGCTGCATTTATGTTTATACTACAAGTTTCTATATAATGTGGAATACAAATGATAGCTAGTTTGAGAACGCGTTATAGATACTTTTTGTCAATTATACAGATATCAGTAAAACCGCTGTCAAAATTTCAAAATTGACTCGAATGTTTAAACAAGAGGAGTATAAAAATATATCATATATATAAATAATTTCCAGAAATGGATTCAGAATCCGCCAATGTGATAACAGCAAGTAGAGTATGAATGAATTCAGAGCCTACTATTCACAAAACTGGACATAACTAGTTTGTGAATCATACAAGATTTTATTGTTGTTACTAAATTTGTTGACAATTCGATGTTAAGTTCGATGATAAATTCGAAAGTGGTCTATCGATTCTGGGCGATACACTGGAAGCATGATTCAAAGCATAAATCACGTCGATATTACAGTTCTTAAAATTATCCTATTGCAAAGTTCACCTAGCTATACATTTATACAGAATTATGCACACCATTTTATACACGCACATACAGCAATACTTGTAAATACTCATGCATTCAACAGCGCCAGGACTAACAGTCATAACATACTGTAAAGACAACGAGGAAGGTATTTCATTTAGGTCTATTATCGCAAAAATAAAAGATTGGTAGTTTTCCTACCACTGCCTGAGTAGAAGATGATGAAATGCTTCGAGGAAGAGAAAAAGAAAACAAATAGAAAGGGAACTCAGATAGAAATTTTCTGGGTTGGGGCGGAATGCCATTAGATCCATTCGATCTCTGACAGAGTTATCTATCATCGAATGAGGCGATGATCGTTGGCTGATGTACACTTTGTCAGATATGTTCTTCAGGTGATGGTGCTGGATGACATTGCCGATAACAGAGTACAAATTGAAACTGCAAATATCCATGTAAGATAGATATTTTTATAGTTAAAACTAGTATCCCTTTTAAAGTAAATATTGCTATGTAATTGAAATTTGTAAAATGTTTCAGGTTTCCTTGGTATTAATTTCTCTAGATATATACATTTATGTTCTAATCACTTGGAATATTTTATTTAATAATGCAAATAATATTGCTAAACCAATTGTGCTAACTTTCTATGTTTTATTTTCTTTCAATTTCCAGGTACCTATCCTAAATCAAATTTATTGACCAGCTAGCTTTGAATTTTTAGATTATCGAACTTAATCTACGCGGAACTGAAAGGACATGTTTATTGCATGAAAACAAAACTGTGAAGCATGGGAAATATATCGCATTTCCAAACTCCCAATATTGCTGGACCAATTTTGTTGACTTTCTATTTTTCATTTTCAATTAACAGATACCAATGCTAAATCAATCTTATTATGCTAGTTTTGAATTTTAGCAAACCCAGCTTAGTCTACACGGAACAGAAAAGACATGCTTATTGTATAAAATCAAGCCTGAGAACCCTGGGAAATTTATTTCAATTCCAATCCACCGATTATATAAATACGATATTATTGCCATTAAATCTTCTGTAGATTAAGTTAGACGTCTTGCTGAAAATCATTTTAGGCTTTTGAGTTCTTCCTGACATTTGCAATCTGTTCTTCAAACTAAAAGGGAATCATGTTCATATCTCAAATATTTAAAAATCATATATTACTATTGAACACAACAAGGGAGCACCCCAAAAAATTGAAAAAGAGTCACAAAAGATTTTTAGATGATTGAACTCGATCTACACGGAACTGAAAGGACATATTTACTATATGAAAACAAATCTGAGAAGCATGGTAAATTTATTGCATTTCCAAACCACCAATATTGCTGGACCAATTTTGTTAACTTTCTATATTTAATTTTCTTTCAATTTTGAGGTGCCTATGCTAAACCTACCTTATTATGCAGCTGGCTTTGAATTTTTAGATGGTCGATCTTGATCTACACGGAACTGAAAGGACATGCTTATTGTATAAAAACAAGACTGGGAAGCCTATGAAATTTATTGCACTTTCAAGCCTCCCAATACTGCTGGACCAATTTTTCTAACTTTCAATTTTCTTTTTCAATTTACAAATACCTAGGCTAAATCAATCTTATTATGTCGCTAGCTTCGAATTTAGCTGATCGATTTTTTAGCTGATCGAGCTTGATCTACGCGGAACTGAAAGGACATGCTTATTGTATAAAAACAAGACTGGGAAGCCTATGAAATTTATTGCACTTTCAAGCCTCCCATACTGCTGGACCAATTTTTCTAACTTTCAATTTTCTTTTTCAATTTACAAATACCTAGGCTAAATCAATCTTATTATGTCGCTAGCTTCGAATTTAGCTGATCGATTTTTTAGCTGATCGAGCTTGATCTACGCGGAACTGAAAGGACATGCTTATTGTATAAAAACAAGACTGGGAAGCCTATGAAATTTATTGCACTTTCAAGCCTCCCATACTGCTGGACCAATTTTTCTAACTTTCAATTTTCTTTTTCAATTTACAAATACCTAGGCTAAATCAATCTTATTATGTCGCTAGCTTCGAATTTAGCTGATCGATTTTTTAGCTGATCGAGCTTGATCTACGCGGAACTGAAAGGACATGCTTATTGTATAAAAACAAGACTGGGAAGCCTATGAAGTTTATTGCACTTTCAAGCCTCCCATACTGCTGGACCAATTTTTCTAACTTTCAATTTTCTTTTTCAATTTACAAATACCTAGGCTAAATCAATCTTATTATGTCGCTAGCTTCGAATTTAGCTGATCGATTTTTTAGCTGATCGAGCTTGATCTACGCGGAACTGAAAGGACATGCTTATTGTATAAAAACAAGACTGGGAAGCCTATGAAATTTATTGCATTTTCAAGCCTCCCATACTGCTGGACCAATTTTTCTAACTTTCAATTTTTTTTTTCAATTTACAAATACCTAGGCTAAATCAATCTTATTATGCCGCTAGCTTCGAATTTTTAGCTGATCGACCTTAATCTACACGGAACTGAAAGGACATGTTTATTGTATGAAAACAATCCTGGTAACCCTGGGAAATTTATTGCAATTCCAAACCACCGATTATATAAATACGATATTATTGCCATTAAATCCTCTGTAGATTAAGTTAGACGTCTGGCTTAAAATCATTTTGGGTTTTGGAATTCTTCTTGACATTTGCAAACTTTTCTTCAAACCATGGAGTTAGAAAGGAGGAGATAAAACTCCTATGGATGAAATGCTTGAAAATGCCATAATGCTTTGAGAATTATATCTAGATGTCGCTATTGCTTGTAAAGTAGTTGCTATTGTTAGTTGACACTATAGAAAGGCTTAGTATTTAGTATATGTATTTTTAATAATTTTTAAATTAAGGATTCCTTAATTATGAGAATAATTAACCAGTATTTTTTCATAGTTGAGGATAGAGTACAGAATATGTGGAGATAAAAATGAATTGGAAAGTAAATTAATTTTGAATACGTAGTAATATTCTTTATTGCTTCAGTTAGTCTTTGCGTTGTACTAATAATTAATTTTTACAAAATTGACTGTTTAAATAAATATTTTATGTCTTTCGCCATAGAAATGCATACAATACAGGACTACTTATCTTACCCCAGCGCCACCTGAATTATTGTCTCAAACGATATTGGCGTTTTCTTAATATGAAGTTTTAACTCCTTACTTTTACTTCCATGCTTCAAACTAAAAGGAAAATCATGTTTATATCGATTATTTAAAAATTATATATTACTACAGAATTGTACACACAAAATTAAAAAACACTTTGTTGTAAAAACAAGGGCGCACCCTTAAAAATTGAAAGAAAATCTCAAAATCAGTATGCCAATTCTTCTCATTAAATTTTTATGTTCAATAAACGCATCGCTTTAGCGGTTTCAGGGCTCATAAGAAGGACGCATTTTGCAATCCAAAAAAGAGCACTATCCACAGAGAAGGACAAATCTCGTTGGATTTCTATTTCGTTGCATTAAGTAGTCTGTAAAGACAATTATTCTATGCACCTATCGGCAGTACGAGCAACTGGTAGAGTTTGAAGGAGGTTGAATTATAGATTTAAGAACAGATATGTAGGTATTCAGGCATATGATCTGTCATCTTATACGAAGCGATGCCGCAATAATGCTGGTAACAGTCGGTTTAGCAAGCATAGTAGTGGGTGAATAAGGTCAAGGCAAAGGATATTAAGTCGTAATACAACCGTAACGACACCGATAGCTCCATCGAAAAACACATAAGTTCCTCTATGTATCACGTAGTATCAAAGCACACTATTTGGTGTACACTGGCAAAGATGCGACTTTATTATCAGTGTCCATTAAGACTTCTACCACTGACCACCCAACACCATCCGGCAAAACCATCAGGAGTCGTATCTGCTCTAACGATAATGAGAGACGAAGAACTAATCAGAGCTACTTGAACTAAATTCAGTGCTTTTATAGTCTAACAAGTGAACCCTACACTTTACTTCTTCAGATGTCAGATTACCATGCAACTGACGATGTAAACGATACCTCCATTTCTACTTTTCTAGTATCCTGTAAGGCCGTAATACTCATTTTGAAATAAATGTCGTGAATCGCAGGATTCGCTAAAAATTCGAAACAGGTCTTTTTTTACTACCATACCTGCATCCCACCTCTGGGGTTGAGTTGTTTTGGCACTATTGCAAAGAACTAACTGTCCCAACCCTGACTAGAACCACGATTCTTCAAGCTGGTGAGACCACGCTCTGACCATTGAGCTACGGGGACGAAATTTCTAGCTCTCATTATTGCGGTGGGACATACATATATTCACGGATACAGATTTCCTTCCAATTGCAGTGTTCTGTAAATTTAGAAGTAGGATCTACTAATAGGTAAATTACTACATGCTCTCGATTGAGAAAGTTAACTACGCCTCTAGAGGCGAATTGAAAAAATTAGAATTCCTGTCTCGAAAACGAAGCAAGATAGGTGAAAATTTGCAATTACAAAATTATACAGGGTTCTTTATTTAGTATGGGAAGATATGCGTTTTTTTACACACAACATTTACGCAGACGATGGAAAATAGCTCAACTTAAAGCAATAGTTATTGTCCTGCATCATGTGTCTTCAATTTTTGCATAACACTCATTGTTTATTGTAAAAAGAATAATTCTGAATAAATGAAAATTAACTTATTATACGAATGAATATTTTTCCATGCGTATTTCTCGTCATTTTCTTCACAAGTACTTCAGTAGTAAACAAGAGATTTTCGTAATAATTGCTTTTCGTGTACCTCATTTTTTAACTTTATAGACATCACGCATCTATATTTAACTATATGCACATCACATATTATATACACAGCACACGTCTGCCCATGTTAAATAGAAAAACACTCCACAATTTTCCAATTGAAAAATTTTGTCTTCGTTTTTTTTAAATAAGTAATTTTAACTTCTTGAATTTGTTTTTTGAGGAGCTGAAAAATGCTTCAATAGATAGTTTAAGGTCGCTTCTCTATGCATAAACCCCGCTTCTGCAACTCTAGGACGCTTAAATCAAATTAAAGGAATACATAAGGACTAGGAGGGAATCATGTGTACTTTAAACAATGTGCACATTTATTGACTCAATTGCGGTACAGAACCAAACGCAGCTGTATTTTAGATCCCCTCCCTAGGAGGCGTAAAAAATGGGGGTTTCGAAAAATCTTGCCAGACATTCCAGAAACCCCCGTTAACCTAAAAAGCTTAATCTTTGCAAGCTTATAGTGGCAAGCATTGGACAAAACTTAGCGTAGCTGTGTTATCGATTTACACCTCAATAGATGAGAAAATGGTTATTGTCTTTTCTGGCAAACAGAAGCTACACCTTGCGACCCAGGTATATGAATTTTTTCACTCTTATAATATTGACTATCCGACAGAACCTAACGTAGTCGGATTTTCGATACCCTCTGGAGAAAAAGAGGAAAAGTTCATGGGGTGTTTTTTAAATCTTTCAGACCCACTTAAGCCCTCAGGTGGCTTAGAAGGGTGAATCTTTGTACATTTATATTGAGTATCGGGGCCGAACCTAATGACAGAACCTCTAACCACTACTAGACTGAACCTAAAGTAATAGGATTCTGGATTTTTATCCCGCAGTGGATAAAATGAGGAGAGGAAGCGTTAAGTCCCCCAGAGTCCTTCCAAAGCCCTTTCCCCCAACAGGGGACATTAAAAGTTAATCTTAACAGCGACCCCGAATCTAACTGCCAATTTCCATTTTCGACAACTATTTTCGTCAGACATTGTTAAACAAAATAAAACATATTATAAAATGCGCCTTTACATTTTAAGAATGCTACTTCCTCTGTCTTTGACCCTATGAAAAAATCTGATGTGTGTAGAACATGACTTTCACCACAGATTCAAATTAATGTCCTCTTTATTTATTTAATAAGTCATTAAATTGAGTTTAATTGCAGAAAATAACACATATAATTATTTAAATTTACACAGAAATTGCACTTTAAATTCAATTTTCGTGCTCATCTGGTAACTTCTTAAAGGTGGCGTAGCAAAAATGCAATAAAAATAAAGTCTCTCAAGAATGGCTAGTCCTTAGTGCAAAGGGGCTGGTATTACGCTTTCCATCGTCAAAAATTATGTATAAAACAAGCATTTAATTGATACTTTTGAGCATACATAGCCATTTAATGTAGATTTTGACGATTTTTGCTGACACTTTTCCAACTTTTACACGAATCGCACCAAAAATCTAATCAGCCTCAGACTAACCCATAAATGATTCATCTACTAAATTTTGTGAAATTTGGTCAATTAGTCCTTAGAGTGGACACATACGTCTTTTGCAGGCCAATTCGCCAAAAAAAGGCAATTTTTTTTTAATCCCGAATTGTACCAAAATGTAGTCAGCTCCAGGGAAACTTATAAGTGACTTACATATAAAATTTTATGAAATTTGGTCAATTCATTTTTGAGTTAGAATGAATACATACAGACACGCACATACACACAAAACCACAAGCACATACACAGTCGTTACGTTAAAAATAGGATTATAGTCTTATAGAAGTCTCAAAACGTATAGATTCGTCGAAAAATCGATATGCAATTTTCGACACGATTCCAATACTTTCCCTATACAGTACCATGTATTGTAGGAAAAGTAATAGTAGTAATCTATAATCTATAAAGTATTCACTTTTTCTTATGCATAAAAAAAAGAAACAGACACTTAGTGATAGCATTTCAGTCCATTAATAAAAATCGAAGAATAGGTAGTTTCTTTTTCCACAGCAGTGAATACCTGATGATGAAATGTGTCTAAGCATGGAAAAGAAAAGAGTAAAAGGGAAACTATGAGAGATTTTTTCTGAGTTGAGAAGAAATGCCATTTGTTCCATTCGATCCGTGACAAAGTTATTTATCACCAAATGGAACGATGATTGTTAGCCGCTGAATACTTTGTCAGCGATATCCTTCAGTAATCGATGTCGAATGACAATCTGGATAATTTGGAACAAAAGGAGAAAGCAGGAATCTGTGCTGTATGCATTTTCATAACAAAATGATAAATTTATATTAAATAACATATTACTTTGAAATTAAATTCTATTAAATAATTAAGTGTGATGCAAAATAATATTAGTACGTAGAAATTTGGATATTCAATTTTATAAATAGTAATGAATTCATTATTCATATGATATATATATATATATATATATATATATATATATATATATATATATATATATATATATATATATATTGAAAAATTAGGAGCTAGATGAGTGAAGCAAGAAGTAATGACGGGCACGTTTGCACTTATTGTCAAATATTACAAAAATCCCTCAAACATTTTTAAAGTTTTATTTTAGTCCATTTACAAATAGTGAGGAATCGGTCGGAAATGGATCGGTCGTTTCTCTTTTCACCTTAGTGAGTACCTGATGATAAAATGTGTCCAATATTTCAAGGGAAAGGGAAAAAGAAAAGAAAGGAGGTTTCTGGGGTCTGCAGGAATTCTATTAGTCCATTCTTATCTCTGGTCAAGTTATTTATATCTGAATAGGACGATGATCGCTTGCTGTGGGGATTTTATCATAGATGTTTTTCAGGTGATGGCTTTAAATGACAATACTAGTATCGATAGTCTATCTCTCTCTCTCTCCCTCTATCTGTCAGTCAATTTATATATATATATATATATATATATATATATATATATATATATATATGTAAATATAAAAGATAGATTTCTAAAGAAAAATATTGAAATGAATTTTAGTGTACTTGCGCACATGCATAAAACACTAAAAATATATAAAGGGTTAATATATAAAAATATAAATGGAAGTAAAAATGAAGAAGGAAGGCAACGTAAAGTGCTTAAGCAATGGCGGTAAGGGGTAGATACCGTAAAAATTCGTGGTCTTGCTATTGTTAGTCTATCCAAGACATGAACTCACAGCTCAAATATTTTATCTTTGACTTTGACATTAAATATTTCGAATTGTCAAAATTAATAATTAAATATTTAAATATTCGAATTTTCAAGAAAACGGTTTATTTTAGAGTATTCCCCAAAGCTTTTTCAACAAGTGTTCCAAGTTGCATATTTTTATATGCAATAGTTTTTGCGTTATGAAGCAAAGAATCTCGAGAAACGAGAAATCTGTCAAACAGCGGCGGCGGCGGTGTCAGCTATTTTTTTTTAATTATAGAGAGATATCAGCGCTGACTGTACCGCATTTTAAATATGTTTAAATACAATTGCATGTCAGTTTGATAAAGTTTCATAATCAGCGCTTTTTGCTTGATTGATCTTCCTTGTTTTTCTTTTAATTTTGAATCTTATCGAGATAGTCTGTTCTGGGCCCGCCATAGGAATGTAGTCGTTTTTTAAGAGTAATTCATTTAATTAAATTGCAACGACTAAGTTTCACAATTCCATAATTTTCATTTATGTTACATACAGATAATAGAAAGGGTGTATTTCTTGTTTTTAAATACAGAGATATAACACTGGTTGCTCTGTTCTTCAATTGTTTTAAATTAACTACAGTGTTTTCAATCAAGCCGTCTGGTCAATTGTCACTTCATGAAAAGAAATTAAGTAAAATAAGAAATATAACTTACGCAGAAGCGTTACTCCTCAACAAAACCATAATTAAAATGTCATTATATATTGAATAAAAGTACTTGGACGACAATTTTATAAAGATCTATAAATGTGTCACTTACGACCTTTTCTTTGTTTTTATGTTTGTACATTAGATAAGTGCATGTCCAAGATGTTTTCTTTTTCTCTATTCCAAAAAGATTAGAATTAATCGTTGTATAAAAGAAGTTACTTAGAAAATGAGACAACTGAAGCGTAATCATCTGCTCAGTGTGATTCATCACTGACAGAAATATCTATTCCGTAACGATAAGCAAGGTTTGGTATTCTATCATTCTCTTTGATTCGATGGAACATAAAATCTTTAGCTCTTATATTTCGGGGTATCTGCAGCTATTGGATACAGTCATTTTACGCTTCGTATACTTCATAAACATTTTAGAAGAAAGAATATACTTTTGAAGACTCCAATAAAAGGATCCCTATTACGTGAAAGTATTTATACAAATGTTTCGTACTGCTTATGCGATAGCTTTGTACTGATATAGTGGT
>OX578140.1:81911045-82213545 GCA_951213105.1 Amaurobius ferox | reverse complement strand
TCAAATCTGACTTTTAAAAGCCAATTCTGTAACATTTAGTTGCTCTATTTTACTCAAGATAGCCAAACTATTGTAATTGGAAGGAAAGTATTTTTTGGGGGTGCAAATCGAAAAGCATGGACATGTGTAAAGATAAAGCTGGCCTGGCATATTTTGCACAAACTAAAAATAACTTTGTCTTAGTGTATGTTGTGATAGTGCTCCCATATTTAGTTTAAATAAGATTCGGTCAGTGTTGATTGTTTGCGAGAAGTAGCTGATACTAGAGACATAAAATACATTAAGTTTATGAAGTTTCAGTCCCTCAGGGAAAAAAAACCAGGGACTTTTTACAAGATATTCATTTCTCGTGTCAAGAAATTTAGTGTGTACCGTAAGTGTTTTTATTTTTATTTTACAAATTCGTACTTTTCTAAACTGTGAATTTGAAAACATATGTACATTTTAATTTCATTTATATGTATACATTTAATTCTAATTTTATCATAATTTAAATGATTTGTAGGGCTCTATTCTTAAAACAACCAGATTGTTGTTTGTTATTTCTTTGATAACAACGTCTGAAATGTAGAAGAAATATGTAGAAATGATAGCAGAAGTTCCGTAGAAACACACTGGATTGTGCTAAATACCTCTTTCATACATTCATGACAGACTGCTGATGACGCTGCCAGTGAATATAATTTATGAAGTCATCAGATAAAACTGTAGTAATAGTGGCTCTTTAATAATATTTTGCGTAGGGCTTCTAAAATTGTAATTTTGCCATTGCTTGTAGAAGTATGAGGACGACTCATGTTGCATTTGTATATAAAGTGATTACAATAAACTTCATTGAACGAGCTGGGTAAAGTCTAGTTAAAACGAGTACAAATACGAGTGTGAATAGAAAGTTTTGAGAAATATAACAAGAATCTATTTTAGTCATAACATGTGAAAAAACACAGTGTAGGAAAGCCGTGAACATGAATGGTGCCTTTAGGTAATTTTACGAAAGGCTATCAATCTATTTTTATCAACTTCCTAATAATTTCAGATGATGGATTTTTTTTTTGTTTTAATGTTTGGTAAAAAAAAAATGATAAAAGTTTGTCTGCTTTCGCGACGAAATTGGTCATTATTTTTTAAATGTCGTCAAATTTATGAAAATGTCGCAAATTTATAAAAATATTGCTAAATTAACAGAAATTACGCCAAATTGATGAACATTCAATATTTTGAAACTTAAGTTTAATTTCTTTGATAAACTTAAAATCATGCCTTTTAAAACACATTTTAGTTTAAAAAAAGTTTTCAACAATGAAAAATGTTGAAAAAGATTAAATAACGTTTTTAAAAGTAGAAAATAAATATTTTTATTTAAAAATTTTAATAATATGGATCTGCAGATTTAAAGTGAGCGGTTAAGAACAATTTGGTAAATATTTACTAATGAAATTTATACGTAATCAGAATGCAGATAGATAATCCATAAAGGTGGTTGATTACAAGGCGACTGATTACATATTCATTTTGACAGTTGATATGTTAGAGATTTTTCTCAACTTCCCACCTGTAATATGCAGATCTATTTTTTTTAATTTTTTCATTTAAAAGTATTTATTATCTACCTTTTAGGGCGTTATAAAAATGTTTATTATCTCATCTATTTTTTTTTTACTTCCTTTATACGTACAAAGCATATATAGATAAGTAGTAAATGTAGAATGTATTGAGAAAGTATCGCTATCACGAAAATTTTCAATTTCGAAATTTTGATGCTTATATATGTTTTAAGACCTCTCGAGCACGTTTTGAATATTTTTGGAGTGGTCCGTCTGTCTGTCCGTCAGTCTGTCAGTCTGTGGTCAGTGTCTTGTGCACACGATAGCGGCCAAACATATTAAAGAATATTCACGAAACTTTATATCCGGCCTTGCAATAAAAAATATAGAACTATATAAAATAGTTTTAAATTCGAGCGAAAACTTCGAAATTCTTTTGAAATTTTATATTTTTTTAGCATGGCAGCACTGGATAAAATATGACATGATCGAGAATAAAAGGGTTTATTTATGGCTCAATGATCACCAGATTTAATAGTTTCAATCATTGCTGTCAAAAGTAGCCGCGATACAATTTCTTGCTCGTGACGTCATTAGCCCCCTCGGAAAGGAGGAGGGGGTTACCCGCCCTATGAGGGTACATTGTCAAGTATGACATCAATCGAAAAAAAAATGCAAGCCCTTTAAAGTGAAGGATAACACACTATAATTGAAATTATTTGGATCCATGAGACCGATTTTTCAAATTTTTTCATGTAAAATTTGAAATAAAAAAAAAGCTATTAAAATTGAATTTGGTATGAGAAAGTGGAGTTGAGTCATATTCCCGTAAATTTCTATAGACATCGTACGTAATATAATCGATTTTAAAGAATTAAAACATTATATTTATTCAGCGGTTAAACATCTACCATTTAATCATGTAAAACTACTAAAATATTCTTTTACCACTCTGATAAATCTCGGTTTTGCAGTTTATTCAATAATCTATCCCAGGAAAAAGAATATATATATATATATCCTCCTTGCGTATTCAGCAAGGAAATTACGAATATCTTTTTATCATGTGCCTCCGTATGATCGAGTAGAAAGAATACGTTGATCATAGTGCAATAGATAACTAACTGTCAGTAAGAGATTGCTCAGAACAGATAATTTTTTGTTTCGAATTTATCTTCTTTTCGTCACTCTGTGAGTGGAAATACTTTTCCCTTAGTGATCTGTTTCAAATATGTTCAAATAGTTTTTCTATCTTCATTACGCTGCAAAACGTCATTTGCAAAAATATCTTTAGTATTTAAAGAAGATTACAGGATCAACGAATACCCATTCCTAAAAAATAACCTTCTAGAAGGAGATGAGTAAACACTGTAATTATTGTAGCATCAAATGATATAAAAACAGTTACAAATAAAGCAATTGCAATATGTCATTACAACATAATATTTAAAAAGATAAACATAGACAATAAAAAGGGTAACTATTATAATTAGGCAGGTAAATAATTAGCTATCAATATGGAAAAAATTCTCAATTTTAACTGAATTTTAAGTAAATAACCAGCCTTTGATAGCCCTGGAATAGAAACAAAAGGTTGTTGTTGTTGTTACTTATTTCCCCGTGGAGAAGGAGCGCCTATGCACCACGTCCACTAGATCCCTGATCCCATGGCAAAGGGGAGAAATTTGCAGCTTCACTTTATCTTGAGGCACCCCAAGGGAGGAAGTCTGACTTTGCCTCGACAACACAACATCCATGCCCGCTGTAGAGATTCGAACCCCCACCCCGGCAATCCAGCGATCAGACAGAAACGCTTGCCCCTGACCGCTCGACCACCGGATCGGCGAAACGAAAGGTAACAGTGTTTTTGAAAGATTGAGGCAGAAGATTGTAAAATCTAAGAGATAAAATTTCTGAAACTTAATAGAACTGGTTCGAGGAAGTCTGATAATACCCCGCCTTAAAGAAAAAGCAGAAATCGTTATGGGGTCGAAAATATTACCCTCGTATTACGTTAGATCTAAATGTTTAGAGCATCCTTGAATACGAATCAACTATTTTCTCACTGATGTCTGTGGGCACGATACGTCATATTTGTTTGGATGGCCAAGACAGTGTCACTCATTTTGGACATGACCTCAGTAAGGGCGACATCTACAGATACTGAATCCTTCTTCTGCTACCAACCAATTGGAAGGACTTTTGGACCCACAGATTTAACATGTCGTACTTCGCGTAGACACGGATATAGTTTGGGAAACGCCGTGAATCAAACTTTGGTCCTCGTAGTGTTATCCCCGTCTATAACCACTGGATATCCCTCCCGACCCGATATATCTTGAACAAATAGATAAAATCGAATGCAATTTGGTATCATTATTTCATTATTAAATTATTGATATTTTATGTTCTTAAATGTTTCTCATTAATTTTAATTATCTCTCCCGTTTAAACTACTGCTGTTTAGTTACAGTTAGTTTAGTTTCAGTTTAGTTACTTTAGGTAGTTTAGCTACAGTTAGTTTATCTTACTATGATGTATTTCATTAGTATGAGAAATAGAAAATTCCCCATTTGTAACAGTTTTCACTTTGATATCTTTTACTTTGCCAGGTGAATTGCATTTTTCTTTGCAAATTTACAATACAGAAGTTTCAAGTTGCTGATTAACAAAAACTTAATCATCTATTCACTCTTTACAGAAACCAATTAATTTTAGACAAATTCATCAACATTATTTCCATACATGAGGATATAGAAAATCTTTTCCCAACCACTAATATTTTTCTAACAGGGCCTGTAAATACAACGCATACGACTTAAGTCAAAAATTCTTTCTAAATTGGTGGCTGGTCCCCGTGTTTAAGCATCCACAAAGAGAAAAAGCATTCAGGAGCAAGAGGAGAAGCCCAACGATTCCCATCAAGAGGAAAGCAGCGGGGGAGGGATGAAGACTCATTTTCCATCCTCCACCAAGGGTGTGTGTGGAAGAGGAAAATCGTCTGCAGCCCCCAGAGAGAGAAATAGACAGACAGACTTGGCAATAAGGAAAGGAACGAAGCTGTAGAAGGGCTGAAAAAACCGAGAAACAAAGGTAGAGATCCGGAAGGTACTCTCAGTGTTTACTCGAAAGGGCGGGCGGATTTAGAAGAAGGATTGTTGTAAGTCCGGGGTACAAGACAAATGCTGACTCAAGTCGCTAATTGTGTTGCTCACGCCGTCACAAATTGCGCTTTGATGTTATTAATTACTTGGTTTTATTTTTAGGAATCGGGAATTAGAAACTGCGATTAAAGGGAGTCCCTTGGCGGTGAAGAGAATTTGCGCGAGTTTTTTTTAATAGGGATAGATTGATTAAATGATTTGTAGCGGATGTAAGAATGTAAGGAATATTTTGAGATAAATATTTTGGATAAAATTTTGAATGCCTTTTTGAACGCGCAAACGTACACAGCCTTGCTTTATTTTTAATTTCACTGTTTATATCAATGTATTTAATATTAAAATAATCTTATTAGGATTGTCTTTGCGAATAACTCATTATTTGGATTTTCAAGTAAGCTGCTTTTAGAATCATAGGATATTTATTAAAACTTTCAGTGAAATGAATCTTCATTAAACCGCAGAACGTATACATTTTTATGCTAAAGACGATAAGTCTTTTGGTACTAAATCCTCTGTAAGAACTTGACTAAGTTTCACCAAAACCTGTCCTATGATAAACGTTCTATGTCCTTCCAAACGGATGAGATATGTTCTTCCCCCGAGATAACAATCTTGTCTCTTTCTTAAGGGAAAGTGAGTGAATTTATATCTATTACAGTCTGATATAGGTTTGTCAGCCAACCCAATTCTATTGCATATGTCGTAATTACCTCTGACTTATTTCATTGCAGTAATTAGAAACTTGGCTCTTTCTAAAAATAAAAATCACCAAAACCAGCCTTATGAAAGACGCTTTGTGTGTTCTCTTAAACGTGTGAGATATGTTATTCCCAGAGATTACAATCTAGTTCCTCTCTTAAAGGAAAAGGAATGAATTAAGATTTATAACAGCTGGGTCTAGGTTTGTCAGTCAGCCCTATAATACATATTTTGTAATTTCCTCTGACTCGTTTCATTGCAGTGATTAGAAACTTGGCTCTTTCTAAAAATAAAAATCCCCAAAACCAGCCTTATGACAGACGCTTTATGTGTTCTCTTAAATGTGTGAGATATGTTATTCCCGAGATTACAATCTAGTTCCTCTCTTAAAGGAAAATGAATGAATTAAGGTTTATAACAGCTGGGTCTAGGTTTGTCAGTCAGCCCTATAATACATATTTCGTAATTTCCTCTGACTCGTTTCATTGCAGTGATTAGAAACTTGGCTCTTTCTAAAAATAAAAATCACCGAAACCAGCCTTATGACAGACGCTTTATGTGTTCTCTTAAACGTGTGAGATATGTTATTCACCGAGATTACAATCTAGTTCCTCTTTTAAAGGAAAAGGAATGAATTAAGATTTATAACAGCTGGGTCTAGGTTTGTCAGTCAGCCCTATAATACATATTTCGTAATTTCCTCTGACTAGTTTCATTGCAGTAATTAGAAACTTGGCTCTTTCTAAAAATGAAAATAACCAAAACCAGCCTTATGACAGACCATTTATGTGTACTCTTAAACGTGTGAGATATGTTATTCCCCGAGATTACAATCTAGTTCCTCTCTTAAAGGAAAAGAAATGAATTAAGATTTATAACAGTTGGGTCTAGGTTTGTCATTCAGCCCTATAATATATATTTCGTAATTTCCTCTGACTCGTTTCATTGCAGTGATTAGAAACTTGGCTAAATTTCTTAAAGAGTTTCATAAAAACTGGCTCGGTCCTATGATAAAATTTTATGTAGTATCCCAAACGCATGAGATATGTTCTCCCTCGAGATAGCAATATATTCTCTCCCTTAGAAAAGGAAAATATAATTAATATATTTTCTAGCCATATCTGAGTTTGTCGATCATCCCTATTGCATTACATATTTCGTAATTACCTCAAACTCTTCCTATCGCAACCGAAGACAATACTACTGTCTTCGGTTTGCTATCTAGCGAATATATTTAAGTACTATGTCTAATATGTTCTATGTTCTGTTTCATGGTCAAAGATTTGTCTCATTTACCATTCGTTTTGCCATCTGATTTTACCAACTTCCATGTAAATTATGCCTAATTATCACTATATACTATTTCATATCATTGATTTTTCTTTTTATCGAATTTGTTTCAATTTAAACTCCTCTAGATTCTTCCAGTCTTAATTCTTTTAAACATCCCTGTTTGACACCTTTATTCCATTGGCGGTTTAATTAGGTCTATTAAATAGGAGAAACTCTAACACATGTTAGGCCAATATTGGAATATTGTG
Organism: Amaurobius ferox; assembly: GCA_951213105.1. NCBI lineage: Eukaryota > Metazoa > Arthropoda > Arachnida > Araneae > Amaurobiidae > Amaurobius > Amaurobius ferox. The sequence goes on along the minus strand of OX578140.1, from coordinate 82,206,597 downwards.
CAATGATCTGTGACCCTGCTTACGGTCTGCATTCTCAACGAATAGAAATTGGGCAAAATAAACTTTTACGTACTATGGATTACAGATTGTCTGGCTATTGTCCTTATGATATGCATATGAGTGAACTCAGACGTAAATATAGTTTAATGTCTCTTAAAAATGAAGAAAATCGTCCTGCTTTTTGTTTTATTATAAAATTTTAAATAACACTATTGATTGCCCCATCTTACTTTCTTGTTTGGAATTTCATATACCTGTTAATAATACAAGGAAAAAAACTTTGTTTCACAATACTACTGTTAAACACAACTACCTTAAATGCTATTCTATTTATAAATTGAATGAATAATTTGTTGATCTATATTATACTTATTGTACTGATATTGATATATTTAATTTAACTCCCTGTCTGTTTTAAAAAAGCCTGTTTGAATGCGCTTTACATGTATACGACTTAGTATTCTTGTATCTTATATTGTGTTCTTTTTATTTTTGTGTGGCTACTGTAACTGCATTTCATTTGTAGTTGCCACGTAAATTGAATAAAATAAAATAAAATAAAATAAAATAAAATAAAATAATTATCCCGTGCCTTTGAATCTAGTTTACCAAAGAAATGTTTAAAAATATAGGAGTTTAAAGACTTGCAATATAAATGTGGTTCAAACTATCACTCGAAGTAAGTTAAATAATATTTGGAGAGGCATTTAACAACGATTGCTATTTCTGATAAATTACTAAAGAAACAATAACATTGTATCAATTTCAATAGTTCGGCCGGCTGAAAAATATATATATATAAAAAATTACACATTTTTGTAATTTGCATAAAACATACCCCATATATTGTTGGGGACATTTTATTCTGAAAATTCAACTTCTTCCACATCCAAGCACACGTACAGATCACGAGGCGGGACGATAGAAGCTAATGACCCAGCAGATAACAAATGAAAAAGCTGTACCTTCCGTACCGAAATAATTCTATGGAAGGATATCAATTTAATGATGGAAAGTTTTAATATCATGACTCATACTTGACTGACATGGGCACCTATATTTTATATATACTATATCTGCTACTGATCGATCCCATGTGATATCTATCACTTACAGCCCACATGGACTAGGTCACTAGACACTAGTAATATGTGTGTGATATAATTTTATTTTCGTATTTATCTTATATGTTACAACTATGGAGCATTACTCACACTAGAGTTCTTTTATATTAAGTAATATTTCGTTACTAATTCCCCCGTGGTGAAGGAGCGCCTACGCACCACGTCCACAAGACCCCCCAGGGTATCCCATGGCGAAGGGGAGGAGATTTGTAGCTTCACTTTTATAGAGGCTCCCTGAAGGGCGGAAGTCTGACTTGACCTCGACATGATAACATCCACGCCCGCTGGCGGGATTCGAACCCGCAACCCGGCCATCCAGCGATCAGACGGAAACGCATGCCCCTGAACGTTCGACCACTGGATCGGCTAGTAATATTTAGTTAAGTTTTGTGTTTATTTTGTATATAGGTTTGCTCTGTGGCCAAGTGTGTATGTTTGAGTTGAACATGCTTATGCAAATATGTTATATAGCTACATTTAGCTTTAGAAATTAGTTTGAATAGTAATATGCCATTTAAAAATACTTAACATATATTATTTTTGATAGATTTAAACATACGAATACATTTTGGTATATTGTATTGTGGGCATATTGTACTGCAGTACTGAGAGTAACTACTATAATTGATAACTTACTTACGCTATCTACGGTATCCTACATTTAAAAAAAATCAAATTTTAATTTAATTTTTTTATGTTAGTATTGTCACATATCAAATTCCGTGGCGAGACACAGTCAGGTTGTAAACCCAATGTGTTGGCCCACACTTACGGTGACTGATTGATTGATTGATACTAGTAACCAATTTCAGTTCCCATATAGCCAACTTTACATATAGCGATTACTTTCTAGTCCAAATATTTTAAACCGACAGTAAGCATACCACCTGTAGTACATACATAAGGTACAGTCCAGTGGTCCACCACAAAAGTTATTTTATAATAGATTCATTGTCTGCAATTAACTCATTTATACTCACAAGATTCGCATATAGGGGAGTTCTCTATGTCAGGATTGCACGCCCATTGTAGATAACAGCATCTATGGACCTCATGTGCTTATCAACTTACCTTTACGAAACTCAAAGACCGAAGTTACCCCCGTATTAATTAGCATTAACACGTTTACTGCAAAGAGCCCAATATTTGGTGACGAGGCTTGACGACCTGGAAGATTTCTATCCAATTAGGTGATGGAACATTAATCATGTTTCCACGTTTATGTGGCATTCTATGCACTTTTATGTATATATGATTCAATAACTGTGGTCCTCAGAATTTTTAAAAATAATTTTATGAATGTAATTGGCGGGAAAATAGCAGTTTAACAACGTTTTTCAATATATCTTAATATTAGAATTAGTAGCATGAGTACGTCTTCCCGGGCGTTGGATCGTTTTATAGTTATCAGTATTTTTTGTCCTGGCGGGGTATTTATGTCTATTATCTTTTTTCCATTGGGACGATTACATTGTGCTTGCTGCATTCCATTTTGGGTGAACACAACTGGCTGTTGAAGACTCTTTGAGAATTTGGGGTTTGATCATGTTACGGTGGCATTTTAATTTTCGCAGTGCTGCTTTGTTTTGGACAATACTGGCGTACCACGAAAATTAGAAGCATATATGTGCAAATACATCGTAGATTTAAAATAATAATATTAATAATAACAATAAAAAACATTTCGGTCCTTGGATAAAGTTCTACCAATATAAATTTGGCGGTCAAGATGTTAACAGAGATTTGCAAAATTATTTTCATAGTTTGGTTGCAGTTGCATTAATAAAAATAAACTGAATTAGATGAACACACATGTCTTAAGTTCTTTATTTATCGAAGTACTCCAACCCTCTTAAATATAAAATTAATACGTCACTGACTATACTTCATATCCTTACCTCACACACCATACCTTATAGTGTTTACCCCTCATATAAACAAAAGAGCATTTTCCCGAAAGTGTTTGCAATTTTCTTTGGAGATTTTGAAACGTGTGAAAATTCAATGTTCGAGACATTTCGTGGTAACGATGCTTTTCCTGGAGTAAGAGGCCAAGCTTGCCATATGATGAGCTGAATGCAGTTATGTACTATATTCCTTCTCGTCTGCGGCTTACAGCAATTGTGTTCTTATTATCCCAGTGCACATGTGGATTCCTACTTCTCTTAATAAACATATATAAGTATTTCACGATAATTACGAGGAATTACAAAACCACTTCCTAACAAAGCGCATTAATTTAAGACCTCATAGATCGCCTAATAAAATGTCCTTACGCCACGAACAGTAAAAATTGCTATATTTCGAATTAAGAATATAAAATTAACAATTCCCAGAAATTAAAGAAATTGAGCCTTATTTTCCTAGGACATTAAATTATCGTTAATTTAGCGATATTTAAAAAAATCGCCATGTTTACTGTTTTGCGCCAAAATTTTCGCTATGTGGTACAGACAGAGGAAACAAAACAGTAAGAAGGGCTTTTCTTTTACAATAAAGTATGAGACAAAAAATAAAAATTTCTAAGAAAATATATATCATCTATTGACATTTCTTAAGTCCTCTCTTTTCAGCTTTAAGGCCATCAACCCAGCCTTGCAACATGACTAATTTCCGATTTGTGATCCCAGTCTCATTAAACGCATTATACCCTCCTTTTCTTGCTTTTAATTACTAGGAAATCTTGTCGAATGATTTAATTACCCCTTTGTTTTCCGTATTTTCCTCCGCAGTTTTTCACTTCGTCCGCTCCTAATTTATATCTCCTCCGTTAATTTTCTAAACCTTAATACCCGTTAATAAGATTACGGAAGAGGGGAGGAGGTCGAATTGTTTTAAGACATACTGTATCGCCGGCAGCGTTTTAAAAGGGTGCTTCTAAAAATTTGGCTTAATGATTGGGCGCTTTTAGAAAATAAATGGCAAAAAAATGCCGCCACGGAGAAAAGAAAACTGTATCGCGGGTTAATTACTAGTTGTTTAACGCGCGGGGACTCATGGGATTGCACCCCCTCCCTCCCCATAAAATTAACACTTGTTTAATCATTAACATTAGCTTCAAATTAAAGAGTGCGCCTTATTGACTTTGAGGATCGCAGGAGATCGGGGAAGAGGACGTAGAGGAGATTTAGGGAGAGAAGAAGAGGTACAAAACCGTTATGGGGACAAGTAGGAGTTGAGTATTATTATTTAAAGATAAAAATATTTATTTGTGTTGTAGAGCTACAAATAAGTATTTTTAATTCGTTGTTGCATAAAGGTAAATGGGCAAAAATACTATAGATTTTGATGGAAAAAGCAAACCTAAAATACTTTTTACAGAATTTTCTCTACTTGTATAAGAGGGTTTGAGAAATTTGACCCGATTTAAACTTAAAATGTCCAAAAATTTTTAGAAAAACTATGTATAGGAAACTATTTTCTTTGTTTTATCTGAAGAGATCTAATTCCAAGCTTGTCTTTTGCAGTTATGTGTCGAGCGATAGAGGGCGCTCTGATATCGGATCAACGAATGCTGTTCAAAACATAATAGCATTTTTTGTTCCGACAGAAGAGCGCCCTCTATTGATCGATGCAGAACAACAAGCTAGGGCACGACAGCCCAGTGGTTAGCGCGCGGGAATTGCACTCGTATAGCCCAGGCTCGATTCCCGCCACTACTAAAACTGTCGTCGTGTTCACGCGGAGTACGATCACGTTAAACATGTGGATCCGTAAGTCTTTTCGAGAGGTTGGTAGTAGGATAAGGAGGGTACGGTCCCTGTGAATATCTCCCCCACTGGGTTCCGGTCTAAATTGGGTGGCACCTCCCGGCCGTCCAAACAGATACCTTATACTTTTCTGGTAGGTCGAGCTGTCTGGATCGAAGAAGAAAAAACAAACTTGGAAGGGGGTTTCAATAATAAATTTGATCAAGCTTGCCCCGTTGGGGGAGGGGGGGGGGTAAACCTTTTTGAGACAATAGTCCAGATGACATAGAAGTAAATATTACAGGCTACCAAGTCCCGATGTGAAGCCAAGGATACTCTCAGATAATTATAATGATAGAAGAATCGTTTGTGACTTCTTTCAATTTGGCTAAGATAACTTCCACAGTTATGAGTGCAATTCCACCGTATTCACTCTCATTCATATAGCATATCGCTGTCAGTCAAACCGACCGTTACCATGGCAACCAGATGCGAGAAGTAAAAGAGGATCTTACGTTTTCCTTTTGCTTTCGCTTTGGCTTTAGGCTTCCTTGAGCTATGAGTTATTCCAGATGATCTGGCGGCTAACTTTTTCTCGTGTGCAACGACCTATTTCAAATGTGCAGTTTGTAATTAGTATGTCTCATCCGATTATTAACGCGTTAACTGGTAATATATGATAAATATTTGATGAATTCAAACGATCTATATCATTAATAAACTGTTGGTGGGACACCAATTTATCAATTCAAATATGAAAATAAATTACATATTGTAAAACATTAAAGTCCTGAACTACTTTCAGATCCTAAAACTGAATACCTGAGAAGGAACCAATTATGCACTAGGTGTGGTTTAATTCACCTACATATCAGAAATACTATGGTGAAGTGAATGCAGTAATCTGAATTACACTACTAACCGTGTTTTTTTTATTTTAGTGATTCAGACACTGGGAATAAGACCGTTTATTTAATTACATTTCAAGTTGGTTTGTTCCGCCCAGACTGTCCGACCTACCAGAAGGTGGTGTAAGGTAGTTACACAAGTTGTACTTGAGTACTTTATAATATCAAAAAAATTATTATTTAATTACAATTTATTATAAGCAAATAAAATGAAATTTTTCGTGCGCATGTGTTTTATTTTTGTTCTATTAATAAAGTTTCAAAACTTTGGTACTGCAGTTTGTTTAAATTGCACTTCTCGTAAGAGTGTGTGGGTGGGGTGGGATCTTGTATGCATGATACCTCACTGATCATGATATACACTCTCTTGCAAAAAAAAAAAAACGAACCACTCCTAAAAAATAATCCGATCATCTAGAAATTTCGCATGCAAATTCATTTATACCAAGTATGTAAATGATTAAATTTTCAAGGCCAATGAGTGTTAACTTCGGTCATAGAGCTTTTTTACTGCGCAACTAGCATCCTATAAAACAGGTTTATCTTGTGGATGGTTTATCTTTGCTCGTTATCGGCGTTGCAGTTTCGTGGAGACACAACCAATAATGCCGTTATTATGTTGCCGAAGACCTTATAAGCAATTAGACGAGTTCGAACGTGGTTCTATAGTCGGAATGCGTGTAGCTGATTAGTCATACCGAGCAATAGGCCGCCACCTGCACCGAACGGACATTGATGTGCAAAGGGGCTGGCAACAATAGTTTCTGCAAGGAACTCATCGGCGGAATGAAGGCTCTGGAAGGCCAAGGTGCACAAATGCGCGGCAAGATCGGATGACTGTGCGATAGGCACAAACTGGTCCAACGGCATCATTGTCCGCCGTCTAACGTGCTATAGATTCTTCCATACCACCCCTGGCACCTTCCACCATCTAACGGCGCTAGGCTGAGGTGGGGTTACTCTCACGGCGGCCTTTAAGACGTCTACCCATAATCCCACAATATCGACAGAGTCATTTGGAGTGGTGTCGTAGCCGAGAATCATGGCTGCCAGTAAACTGGCATCGCATAGTGTTCAGCGATGAATCACGCAGCAGTCTTTCAGCAGATGACCATCCAGTGCGTGTGTCGATGCGCAAGAGCCAGCGATCTGTATCGGCGTTTATTTTACACAGGCACACAGTCATTGCCCCTGGTGTGATGGTGTTAAGTGCTATCACTTACGACAGCAGGTCGTCCCTAGTCATTCTACGTACAACTTTAAAAGTTGAACGGTATGTTGATTAAATCATGCGGCCGTTTGCATTACCCTTCATGGCAGGTCATTCTGGGGCCACTTTCCAACAAGGTAATGCCACGCCACATACGGCTCGCATATCTGTGGACTGTCTCTGCTGTTGATACTGTGCCTTGGCCAGCAAGGTCACCAGACCGTTCGCCAATCGAGCATGTAGTGGACATGTCCTTGCATGTCCACAACATGCTCGATTCGGGCACCCGGAACCCATGCGGATTCGGGTAGCCATGTGGATCCGGGTACCCGGAAATGTAGCAGATCTGGAGCAACAATTGATGTATGCCTGGCAGAATGTATCGCAGGATGACATTATGAAACTTTATCACTCCTTACCTAGACGTATGCAAGCATGCATTGCCGCCAAGGGTGTTTCACCAATTACTGATTTGAAAATTCCATGTACAATTGCTAACCATTAATGGGTCCTGCGGCCTTGATTTTGTAATCATTTCATTACCTCTGTGTGAGCTGTACGCATATTTAATTTCAATAAAAACAGTCACTTTCCTTATGGTGCTTCGTTCTTTATTTTTGCAAAAGAGTGTATAGTAATATCTATTATGGGGTAGTGAAATGAATTAAAGTTAACGATAAACGATTTTATTCCATTATTTTTGAACTGCGCATTTGATGAAAATATTATGGTGAATCAAGTATCTTCGTTTGTCATTGGCACTTACTTATTTCACAATCTTATTCCATTTGTCTCACATTAATGAAATTTCCTCCCATTCACAGCGAAATAATTCCCCTATCCGTAATATCATGAATCAAATTATTTATTACGAAAATTTCTCCCTTTTGGTCTATTTAATATACCCGTCGAGTGTACAGACATTTAGTCCACTGGTTTTCTTTGTAGACTGCTGTAAATAAGGATACTTTGAGCTAATTCGCACTGCACATTATCTTAGGTAGCCCTCAAATTTTCCGTTTATTAGCACAGTCAGAATAGAATAGCTTATAACTTTGCGCAGTTTTACGAACTTCTATGGTGCTATCTCTAATGTCACTGCATCCCAAATGCACAAATCGCTATCTCTATCGCTGTTCTAGCCCAGCCGAAGGAAATTTATATTTCAAATGTCTACTACTTGGAATTTTTTTGGTCTATTTAAATCGATTTATGGTAGCTTTCAATTTTATTTACTTACAAATTACGAACGAAAATTCGCCTGTTTGTTTTTATATATTGTTATCCGCTGTTATATATTTGCAAATGCGAACTTATGCGTTCAGATAAAAAAAAATTGAAATTTTCTCAGCTTGAAAACTTCGTATTAAAGACAGAAAACTTTGAGGTAATGAAATGTTAGATGGTGCAAGCCATCTGTCAAGAATTAACAGTTGTAGATGGGTGCACGCAAGTAATTTAAACTGTGTGCAAACCGCCATCTACCACTTTTATATATTGCTATACTCAGTGTAGATCTCTTCTCGGGAAAATACAACGCAATGTGTCTTTCTAGAGGGTGCCCTCCCACTGCGGTGTCGAGGGTAATGAGGAAGCAGACTTTTTGGAAAAGAAGGGGTACGATATAATCCAGAAATCGAACAGAAATTTACTCTTTCATTCATGAAAACTTGAAATAAATAAAGTCTTTAGACATTCCTCCCGTACTGCGTCTGTCCTCCAGAGTTAGCTCTTCCCGTGCTAAACTCTGGAGTGTTTGTTCTCAGCACCTGTCCCCATTGTGTTCCTGATGTTCCTCGTGCAGCTGCGACTGCCACTTTTAGACTTTTGACTGGGCACAATTGTCTTCTTGCAAATCTTTTTCGTTTTAATATTGTCAATTCACCTGTCTGTATTTTGTGTACAACTGGATAAGACATAACCGCTGCGCACATTGACGAATGCCCTTCATTATCTCTTTATAACTGTATTTTGGAAAAATATTGGAGAGCACGAAGCCTTATGATTTAATAGTCAACAAGCTAGCATTTGATAAATAAAATATTGCTATACGCTATTATATTTGCCTCTGCAAACTTATACACATTTAAATTTTCTAGTCAAATACAGTTTTTCATTAATATAATAATTGCTTCTTGCATTTCTTGATACTATGTAAGCTGTTTAATGAATAATAAAAATTTATCTAATTTCCACTTACACTGAGATTTACAATAATTGTATTCGCCAGTTTATAACTACCAACATATGAACTGCTTTAAAACTGTGAATGTTAAATGGTTTTCTGAGTATTTACAATCGTTTTGATATATTTTCGATTTCTAGAGCAGCATTTTTCAAAGGCGAAATTACAATATATACAAAAATATTTGAACACACTACCGATGAATTAATCCATAATGACCAAGGTGTATATGTCTACCTATGTATCTATCTGACTGTCTGGAGTGCTGGGCGAATAATTGGGCAAAAAAATTGGCGACCTTGATGAAAAATTTTGCAACTATTTTAAATGTCGACGACTTAATGAAAACGACGCTAGATTTACGAAAATGACACAAAATTGATTAAAATCAAAACAAAAGTTGGATTTTAATTTTAGATTTCAGACATGGATTGGAATTCAAAATAACTAATAAAAGGATGGCATATAAATTATATTTCAATAGGGTTTAACTGTTTGCTATTTGACGATCCTGGCGACAAACGACAACTCTTGGAAGAGATGTCACAAAACTGACCATACATACATACATACGTACGTACGTACGAACGTACGTACATACGTACATACGTACATACATACATACATACATACATACATACATTGAATATGCATTACCATGTATTTACATGTTCTTACTGTTGAATATCACCTTTTATCGTCTTTTCGCATTACTATTATTTCTTTCTCACGATTGGCAACAGCAGTTCTCAACTTTTTATTTTTTGAGATTGACAACATTGGTCTCTTTATTCAAGGCTCCAAAGGATCAGACGTATGCAGTGTTTTTTCAGGTATTCTTGTTTCCTATTATTTTTAAATTTTTATGCATGTTGTCCAGGTTATCTAAGGTTATAGATATAATCTATCCCTGATATCAGAAACATGCATTTTGTGTTCATTTTTATAAAATACCTGGACTTGATAAAGAGTTTTATCGAAATGAACAATTTATTATTAGGCCTAGGGTTTGTCCACGTGTAAAGCCTTCATGCTTGGATTTTATTTGATATTAGTTTGTCGATTCCTTTCCATTGATGGTTTTTGATTGTCTTCAGATTGATGACTAGAGGTTTGAATTTATATTTTCCACTTGATTGATGATTCTCTGTTTGATACTTATATTTGTAAGGGATTTTGTAATGTTGGAGTGTTTTGAGCTAAAATTTCTCTATTCTTTTCTCTATTCTCTTAAAAAAGAAAATATATAGGTGGAATGATTGTGTTTACAGGGTTGCAGAAAGGTCAAGGGGGATTGCGACCCCTATTTCCTGGTTAGAAGCTAGCTTTGACTTCATGAAAACGCTCCCAGAGACTCTGCACGCCCGAAACAACAATCGATCATGCCCGTGGGGAAAAATGGCCGAATCCCAGACAACATAAAAATGATCAAAATAACAAAAATTGGAAATTTTATTAACCAGCAAGACGATAATCATATAAGAGTTGCATAAAGCGTATAAACTTCGAATAGGAAAGCATACATAAAAAAGTCGCGTCTGACTTATAGAGGATAACTTATATATACATATATATATATATATATATATATATATATATATATATATATATACGTATTAAATTGTATTAAATAATGCAATGTCTAAACTTTCGAATGAAAAAAATTCACCTATTCACTTATTAAACATAATTTCAATAAAACAAGATAACTGAAATTTATGTGAAAAAGAAAATGCAATTTATTCTGAATCTCCCTTTTCTTTTAGAATATATTCAATGTAATACAATCTAAAAGGTAATGCAAAAGTTTCAAAGATATTCACAGTCATATATTAACTTCAACATAAAAATTACCCTTACGGAATATTTAATCGAAGAATCCCGAATTCCTTACTTCTTAACTAAAAAGGAAAATAAATGATGCTCTTAGAATATCCTATCTTTTCTATAAAAAAAAAAATCAGGAATTCAAATATCAGCAAAAATTTTTCATTTCCTGTCTTCTTGAGTGTCTCTTAGAACTAAACAGCATATTTTTACCAACATTGGAACGTTTGATACATTTATGTTTAGAAAGAATATGAATTGATGATGCCTCTGAATTAGCTTCAAGTATAATAGAGATTGCTTCAAAACACCATCTGTTGCATTTTAAAATTCATTTTGAAGTGTATAAAGTGGTTTAAAAGGGAATTAAGAAGGTGAATTGAGAAAACGGGTTCGGTTTTGAGATGTTTTAATTATTTGGAAAGGGTTATGCCAGGAATTTATTAGAAAATATATTTTTGTGAAAGAGTTCTCTGATTTGATATTTGCTTGACATGAGTCAAAAGGATGAAATGTTGAGTAAAATGTTTTATGACGGAAAATAATAAATGTAAGATATTTTTATTCGAGGCTAAAACTAAGATCAATAAATTCAAAACTTTTAAAAATGAAAATATAAAGGCAGTTTAAACGATTTTCAGGGCACAGCATGGAAAATGGGGGGAATTTTATTGATAAAATGGATTTTATTTTAGACATGTAGGTTATTTTAAGGAACATTTTTGGTATTTATTTTCTGCAATTAAATTTTTGAGTGCCTACAGTTTTGATATGTAGTTCATGTATTGAAGCAATTGTATATAAACACCAATTTTTATTCCGTACAAATACGGTAGTTTTAAGTATTATGCTTGATTTATTTTATTCAGCCTAACGACGCAGTTCGTAAATTCAGAAAAATAAAATTATGGGATCTTGCTAGAAAATCATTACTATTAATTATCGCAATTTTCAGTGAGAATTATGAGCATTAAAATAATTGATTCAGAAGTCCAACTCTGTGATTGACGTGAATTGATTTGAGATGTTTAATTTATGTTGATAATTAAATTATTTTAAACTTACGTTTAGATTTTATAACTGTAATTTCCAGTAGAAAAAATCGGTAAGTGGTGTAAAAGTTAATTTTTATTGGATAGGGCGTTTACTCCGTTACTGTTGATTTGTTGAAATTTCGGTTTTTGCATGTGTATTTCTGTAACGAATTGGAGCAATCTGAAACAGAAGTTATTACTTTAGGGCACCAACCTCGCCTTATTGCTTCTATTAAATTTGACTTTGTTCAAAGCTCTGAAAATCTCTTACATTAGACTAAAAAATAAATAAATAAAATAAAATAAAATGTTTTGTGATACAGTGTCCTTAAAAAGTGTTTACAGGTTTTTGTAAATAAATACCAAGGCGGCTAGAAGGCACCAGACTTCCACAAGAAGGCGCCAAACTTTATAATATGGGCGGACAGCAATTATGGCAATGCAGCGCATGATGCTTGTGAACTTGAGGTGGTGAAGATGGCCGATCGATGAGCAGTCGACTCTGTGGGCTATATGAGATTATCTAATAGAAACTTAGACAAGGCTACTCACAGATGCCTGTGAGCTAATGGACAGACAGATGCCTGCGAGCCAATGGGCAGCAGGGCGGTACTAGGAGATAACCCTGTTCATGTTGTAAGGATGCAAAGATTCATTTCGTTATGGAGATATCATTGCGAAAAATTGATTAGTCAATATGGAGAAGTTGATACTTTAATATGTAGTGGAGACAGATTTGAAAGATGGCGTGTGAGAACGAAGTTTGTGAGTGTGAAATATGTTAAAAAGTAAAACCACAGTTCCAAATCAAAGATGTCGCACCTATGAACCAACGACTACTGATGTGTATAATTATATTTATAATTTACGCCACATATTTCACAGATAAATTTATTGTTCCTGAAAATTCGCCTTTCATCTATTAGCGTGCGTTTGATTCTATTTGATAAAGTAAAGGGAAATATAACTTTTGTACTACATTTTGTAAACATTTTGGTACTACACCTGCTGTTACAATACTATCGTTAGTGAACGTGTCGTTCATAGTCACTCCAAAATGCGTGTATTAATAATGTGGCTTCTGCTTCTTTATTGCCTTTAAAGCTGCAAAATTATGTACAGAAGATAAATTAATTAGTTAAGATGGATTAATAATTTATTTGCTTGTAAGTGAGCGGACCTTTCGCAAATTTATAAGAATGTGCTATTCGGCACAAAAGTATTTGAAATTCGGACCTTTAGAATTGGTATAGTTAATTTGGATTACCTTTGGAATTAAAAATTTGAGTTACTTGAGATTGTTTTTCTATTAACCTCCCCATCCTTCATCCGAAATCAGTGTGAAATAAATCTGTGTGTCTACAGCAGCTCATCCATTGAATCTAGATCCTTTACATGTGTGTGTGTGTGTACAGTTTTTGAAATTCTGTGGAGGTACTAGTAACAAATAATAATAAAACTAATAATAAAATATACGGCATCACATTTAAAAATTAAATTTTAAAGAATAAAACACTATAAATGGACGTTTAATGGACAGATGATGGACAATTGTCGTCCGAGAGCGCTCAGGTTTTAATGTAATTTCAGCGTCTCTAGTATGACCAAATAAAGTCCTTTAATTTTAAGTGTTTATTATTTAAAATCTTTGGAGAACATTTTGTGGAATAAATATGTTCCTGTTATTACCGTTTTAAACTATAATAGTTACAAGTCACTACAGGTAATAGTTACAAATAATCGTTACAAATCATAAAGTACAAGACAAAATTAAATGTGAATAAAATAATAAATGACAATAGAGGGGGGGGGGCATTGCCCTGCCAATTAGCATTCAGCGAAATAACCCCAATAATGGAGGAATCAATAGGAATGAACAGAGGGTAAGGAATAAAACGAGGAATAATGCAATAATACAATGAGGATGGCATAAAAAGATAATTCAAAAGTGTAAATAAATAAAATACTTGACGGCAATTTTAACAAGACCTCAGTCAGATCGCTAGAAGGCACGTACATGATAGTGAATACAAAAATTGAGATTCGATCTTAACAGTGACGCAATATGATGAACCATTTGACTGACAGTTGCAAGCGGAAGACGGTACTTCAATTTATCTAATTAGAAAGATCATAACCTGTAAGGCATCCGGAGGACCACTAAGAAGCACACAGCCTTGGAATAGAACTAGGGCTTGTTTGGCCAATAAAGAAAATTTCTGCGCCACACTTTAACCTGCAAAGTATTAATGTAAGTTCAAATCGTCCAAAACAATATTAACTAACTTTATAATTTTCCTGGCCGTCTCTTGTAACTGCTTTACACCCTTTAGGTGAGCTGAATGGCCAGGGTGATATATAAAAAGAATTAACTTTGCAGGAAAGATACAAGAACGGGATAAAAATACATGCGCTAAACTTTAACAAAATACCCACTGCTCTGACAATAGTTTCAACTTTAAATTCAAAGATTACAGCCGAACAATCAACTTGATTCTAAACAAAATTAACGCAACTTAGCAGAAGCACAACTGATTTTCAAGCTATACTACCTTACCACGATGCTTGTATAGGAACTTAACGCTTTATCACAACGCTCAAAATCTAGCATAAAAAAATGGTGCAGGGGCCAAAAAGTATTATACCTAAATGAAGTGAAATAATATGTAATTTTTGTATTTTCATAAAGCGTATCGATATATAATCTAGAATATGGAGGTGTAAAGAATATAAAATAGTTTCTGAATATACAAATGAAACATATTAAACTTTTGGTATGAAAAACAAATTAAAAAAAATAAATAAACTAGCAAATTTCCATTTGGAAGCCAAATGAGTGTTGTTGCAGAAAAATTCAGAACGTTCGGCAAAATATTTACACACTCGAGAATTATTAATTCCCGAATTACCAAAGTTCAGGAAGTCATATTAAAATAAATATTTATATCATGGCTTTCAAATACTAAATGAATCAAGGAATGTTTCATTGATCGGTAATCTTCCTGGTTTTTATGGGAGAATTTCTTTTTATATCTTGGTAGATGGCAGTGCATATTTTTGACTTTACCGCTTCAGAACGTAAGGAATTCGCTCGGGGCAACTAAAGATTCTTTCAGCTGTCAAATTAAGCAATTCAAATGTGATTACCAAATATTTTTGACAAAGGTTTTTCTATAAAATGATGAAAAGATCGCCTCCCCTAAATAAACAGATGTGATGATGAAAAGATGAAAAGGCATCTAGATAAACAGACATGATGTATTTAAGTTTGGATGCCATTTGAAATAATCAAGCATAAAATTCTTTTAATAAATATTTGAGAACGAACGCTATTTTTTATTTAAGATGCTTTAAAAATCTTTAAAGATCAAAAAGAAATAGAAAAACTGTGAAAGTATTCATTTCAAAATTATTTGATTGCAAATAGTTGTTTTGAGTTTTAAAACAAATGTTCTAAACATACAATGTGCGATATTTGATTTAATAATGGGAAGATTTAGACAAAATAAAATTATAATTAATAGTTGAATGATATTTACTGAACATACAATGTGCGATATTTGATTCAATAATGGAAAGATTTAGACAAAATAAAATTGTAAGTAATAGTTGAATGATATTTACTGACATAAGTTAAAAAAGAAAATCAATAGATTGAAATATCTTAACATTTTTGAGCAAAGACGAAATTTAAAGTGTGTTTTAAATTATATATATATATATAAAACCCGTATTACCTTTAAAATATATAGTATGATATACATATAACTTAGAAGATGTTTATATCTGAGAAAAATATTTAAATATAAAACCAATATATGTTTGTTAATATTTTAAGCACTGTAGAAATAAAAATGTATGTTTCTATCCAGACAAAAATTCATTTGTGTAATCAATTAATTAATGAAATATAATTTCGCCTTCGACCAAGAATCATTTTATTCATATAAATAAATGAAATCTAACATTACTTGAAACTTGATTATTTTTTTAAGATAAGATTTATCTTCAAGCCTCTAAATGTTTTTGATCTCGTCCATTGAGTGCATTCCAAACCCCTTCTAAATAGTTCGTCGTCTTCAAAGGTACTTTTGATGTAAATGTAATTTTTACAAATCAAATTCTTGCTCCTTATAGCATGGGAATTATCATTTTTGCCGAGCAATATATAGTGTTATGCGGTGTTAATGCGGTTTAAACAATATATACTGTTGAGGGATGATTTGATAATTTGTTTATCCTTAACAGTTATACTCGTAATTTTATAGTATTTTTGGCTTTTCATTTGATACATATGAAAATAGAATATACTGCGATGGACTCAAAATTCCAACTACGGGATGTGGTGGATACACACGTTTGGAGCATCTCTGAATACGAAGGGGATAGTGTGTAAAGTGATCACAGCGGATATAGTTATTTTCCATATGTTATTTTCCAGTATGCTGTCACATGTCAAAAATAAAGTAAATCAGTGTGTCTGAGGTTACATTTTTATATGCAGACTGCAACCCACGCACATAGCTTTAATAAAATTTCACATTTAAAAAGTTCTTTTTGCGCAGATTCTTATATAAGTAGTGATTTCTTTATGCTTATAATTAATGTAACATTCAACTTTATTAACTTTTAATCAGTAGTTATAGAAATTTCATGTTTTATGCTATGGAAATTCATTTATAAACCAATAGCGATGTTCATGGTTAGTATCTTGTAGTTGCAATGGTGTTCAGAGAGCAGGGTGGCCATATAGATGCCAGTGAATTTATTCTAACATCCGACGAAAATAACTCATGTCGTCAACGAAACAGCTACTGAAATATTGTTACCAGATTGTTGCTTAAAAATGGGAATATAGTAGAGCTTACATGCTTGTAAGTAACAGGTTTTATGCCTCTTACTTGCTATCTTTTTAAATTGTATTGAATAGATATTTTACGCTTTTATGTGTTTTAATGTCTTTATATAGTAGCTACTATATCAATGTCGGTTTAAGTGACAAGTTATTAGGATTACATTTTTTTACGAATATGATACTTTTAAGATAATGAAGGAGATTATTTTTAGTTTCCTAAACCAGTTAGTACATTTACTAATTTTTACATGTTGTGTAATTAATGAATTGCTAACTTTACAATAACTGCTTTGTATTTATATACCAATAATCATAATAATACGCGTAATAATAATACACATAATCAATGCACATAATAATGCAATAATAATACATATAATAACACCCATAATCATTTATATTACACAAAATCAATAAAGAACAAAATTCATGCAAAAACGTAAATCTACCCAAATTATAATATTGGTCAAGCGTGAGAGTATTATTTTATGTTTTTAATTTATTAGTATTTCAGAAAATTAATTTTTTTCTTAGAGGTGCTGCTTTACTCGCCCTCCTTCAATGCATGAATTTGTCTTTAAATCTGTGGAATGGATATTTTATTGTCCTGACAAATTGAACAATTTGAAATAAATTTGGTACATTATTTCAACAGGTAAACAGAAGAGGTCTATTAATTTTATTAAGTTTGAATCAGGTGGAATTTCTCAAATTTACGCCATTTGTTTGGGTGTTATCATGGCTAGAACTTTTTAATCATTCTTAGAGAAATTACTGTATCGTCTTTTATCGAACTATATGAAATCGTCTACAAAATGTACAGTTTTATTATAAGTTATTGGTATAAATATTATTAATATATATTTTAGCACAAATTACAGACCATAATTGGAAGGTATTCTATAGGTAGTTAAATTACGGTAAGTATAATATATATATAACAGTATTTGCAAAGAATAATTTAATAGCATAATTTAAACATATAATTTGTGATTTAAATGTAATCGTCCAAACTGCTGAAAAATAATTGTAAAGCAAGCAGTTTTTATAATGTAGAATAAAACAAATATGTAATGGTATCGACTGATTATGCTTCATCAGGATAAATGAGATACTGTAGTTTATCTATCAAGGATAATTAAAGAATTTAGAGCAGTTTATCCATCAAAGATAATTAAATAATTTAAAGTTACAGAATTTAAGTTTATCTATTGAGTATTATTAAAGGATATAGACTATTTTACAGTAGTTAGCATAGTAACTATGTTTATGTTATGTCTCCTTCATCAGGATAAATGAGATACTGCAGTTTATCTATCAAGGATAATTAAAGAATTTAGAGCAGTTTATCCAGCAAGGATAATTAAAGAATTTAAAGTTACAGAATTTAAGTTTGTCTATTGAGTATTATTAAAGGATATAGACTATTTTACAGTAGTTAGCATAGTAACTATGCTTATGTTAACAAACACTAATGTTTATGTTGATAAACATTTCGTTAATAACATAGGACATTTTTACTTAGTATTCATTTTTACTTTTGCAAATGAAAATGCATTCATTTTTACTTTTTTTTTCTAGTGCATGATATGTGTGAAGTGAAAGTATTGAGATGTGCTTACATTTTTAAGCCACTTGAATTTTAACCCATTTATGAATCTTGAGCATCCTCACATCATTTCAACGATGCTGTCAGTCAGTCTGTGATTTTGAGGAACGACAGATCTCTAATTACTTGATTCCAAGGATTCCTAGACGATTCCATACAGGAGCACCTAAGGCATAACTCTCGTATCTCTACATCGAAAATAACAGTTATCATTAACAGTAATATATGTTCTAAGCAATATGATCTTTAAACATACTTTTACAACTGGATGCTGTCTTCTGTCTGGAAGAACAGGATGACTCCAGAATCATTTTCAATCCAGTAACTTAGGGGTGAGAAACTATCAATTTGGAAAAGGTAAATGAAAAAAATATAGATATTTAAAAAAAGATAACGTTTACAAAGCTGTAAAGTACTCAATATGATCACTACAAAATAAATGGATTCCGTGTAAGTATACTTAACTATAAATTAATATATATTATTTTAGGAATTGTCACAAGCTATTCTTATAATATTACATGTTTTAATTTCTCACCAGGGAGTGGGACATCTTTGGAAAGATTTAACCCATTTCCATGAAATTTGATATGTTTATTTTATGGGTAAAAATAAACCAAACTGATGGTTAATGGAGAAAGAGGCATAAGAAAGTTTTAACTCATCTCGTAACTCAGATTATCGACATTTTTGCAATTGAAGATAAAGTCCATGTCTTAGGCAGAACAGTTTCTTTAATCTAATGAGATGATCTTTTAAATGACGGAATTATTATATTCATTTTTAAGCAGACTGACACACGAAACAAATCAACTGTTATCTCTTAGTACCAGATCTAATATTAGCTGAATTCGAGATCAGAAAGGTATAAATTCTGCTCCTAGAAAGGTTTTGTCTAAGGCTTCCAGATAACCTTTGAAATGCATTTCCGATTTTGAGCATAAAGGTATTTCAATTTTTTTTAGAAAAACGGCAAGAGCATACACTTTCTAAAAGTAAGCTTTCCCATAAATATTTGCTTTAAAACGTATTAAACAATTTCAAAATGTTCCATTAAGGTACTTTTTGTTCGAAAAACGGATATTGGATGTTTCATATTGATCTTTGCACAAAAGAACGTTTTGAAAATGCATTTTGAAGAATAACTTTATTGGATATTTTTTATTTTGTTATAAATAAGAATAACCAATAATGTTCAGCTAAAAGCATGCTAAACGAATAAAACTATGGAAGCTAAGTATATGTTAAAATAATTACATTGGTAATATTTTTTATAAAAGTCATTGGATTAAATAGGCTTTTTGATTATATAAGATATGTTCGCATAATTGATAGAAGCAGCCATATGAAAATTAAGTGGTTGTACTTGTTTTTAGATTCGAATTATATTAAAGCTTCGTAAATACAGTATAAACACAAATAAACCGGACTAACCGGTTTCTAATGCAAAAAAGAAACAAAATTATAATTCTTCAGAGCAAACGATAAGTACAACCTATTTATTTGCCGAAGTTGCCTCATATGGCTCCCAAAACCAGTTGGTTCTTTCATATTTGAATTCCATTCTTTCCTACATATTCTAATTTTTTTTCGTCAATTTCAAATAATTTCTCCTTATTTTTCTTATATGTTTTACAGCTAGTTCAAACGTCTCGTATTTATTCTCTACGGTTTGAGTGGATTTACTCACTTTTCAAGTAAAAATATGACAGTCACAGAATTTTTGTGATAAAATATATGATACAAAAACAGTGATCTTCAGAGCTTCCACTGTATAAGCTAACACTTATCCAATGTCAACTCAGAATGGCCAATATCTGCACTGGCATAAAATAAACTTGCTATGTGTAGCAATTTTGCTAACCTCTGTTGTGACCGACGAAGTCAGTCATACCACGCAAAATTGAAATCGGATGCTAAGGGCAACTGACTCAGTTCAATCTTTTAGATATCTAAAGCCTGATGTAAGGCCTGGCTTCATCAGGCACCACATTGGTTTTCAAAATTGCAACTCATAGCAAGTTTCTCTCTGCCACTGCGATTATATGTTCATACGTGAGGAAGAGCAATACATTTTATTGATGAAAAGCATCAAAAAATTGGCGGTGGCTCCAGTTGATTCAATTTGAAATGGTTTTGCGTGAATAACATTTTGTAAAATAAAACAACTTTTGTAATACTGAAAAAAAAAACTCGATTCAAAATCTGATTAATTACATTTATAGGGCTTTTAAACAGCTACAATCGGTTCTCGTTTATTCTTTATAGTTATTACATTTAGATTTTAAGATATAAGCATTACAAGCTTTAGAAACGTATAATATTCATACTTCTTCAATTCGAAACTAAAGTTTTAAAAACAAAGATTTTTAAAAACGTTTTAAAAATAAAGAATTTTGAAAACAAATAAATATAGATTTAGAAGCTAAATTTTCTTATACATATTTTGTCACTTGCTAGTTATATCTATCTTTTATAGTTTCGAAGATATTTCAGTGTGAAAAATGAAAAAAAGTCACTTCCGGAAAAATATTTTTGAACAATTTTTAATGACAAATACCTCGATCCAAAATCCAATTATATACACTTGCTTTCAAAGACCAACACTCTTGCTTATTGCCGTGCTGTTGGCCATCTCGGGTGCGGTATCCCCGTGGATTGCGCACTAGATTTGCACGCTACCACAAATGCCGCCGTGTTCATGCGGAGTACGATCACGTTAAACATGTGGGTCCGTAAGTCCTTCCGAGAGGTTGGTGGTAGGGGAAGGAGGGTACGGTCCCTGTGGATGCCTCCCCCATTGGGTTCCGGTCTAAATTGGGTGGCACTTCCCGGCCGTCCATACAGTTACCTTACACCTTTCTGGTAGGTCGGACGGTCTGGGTCTCAACAACAACAACTCTTGCTTATTGCTTAAAGCTGGCTCTTTTAGTTTTTGAGATATAAACTTGAGAAACTGAAAATTTTCAATTTTCTCCAACTTGATAAGATGATTGCTCGCAAACTATAAAAGTTTTTTGTAATAATAAATATAGATTTTAACACTAAATTTTCTAGTATATATTTTTGCCTATTGCTATTTATATCTATCCTCCATAATTTACAATATATTTGGAGTGAAAGTTAAAAAAAAAAAAAAAAACACTCGGAGAGCAATTTTTTAAGGTTTTATTAAAAAAAATTAAAATATAAAAATACTGAAATCAACCTTATTTCGGGAGCATAAGCGTCTATTTTTTGTAAGGCTTCGTTTTTCACCCGGCGAAACCCCAACCACAGATGTTATTCACATCAAAAGCATGAAACTGGTCCAATTATGTTGATATTTACAGGCGGGTACATGACTTTCTCTAATTTTCTTTTCCTGGAATGTGTTTATGAAAGGGTTTTCTTTCTTTTTGTCGGTACTTGTATTAAAATTTTTACATGACTAAATTTTGTACATTGAAAATAAAACCTGGAAAACAGTGGTCTCCATATCTTCCTCTGTATAAGTTAACACTTATCCAGACTTGACATTTAAGGCTTGCTGCGGTGTATTACTGACATTGTCGATCATTCCAGTTGCTTCACAGCGGATGTGAAACTTGCTGTATGCATACTTAAAATATATAAAAATGAATAAAAATCATAAAATTAAACAAGGAAAGTTCTGGCGCTTCTTGCCCTATGCCCATCCATGTCCACCACGGCCATGCTTGTCAACTTTCACCGGCCCTCAAATCCGCTCCTAACATCCGTTGTCACATGCGAACCATGACTTTGTATCGCATCTGCGTAAATGAGATGTTGTTGTTGTTGAAACCCAGACCGTCCGACCTACCAGAAAGGTGTAAGGTAACTGTTTGGACGGTCGGGAAGTGCCACCCAATTTAGACCGGAACACAGTGGGGGAGGCATCCACAGGGACCGTACCCTCCTTCCCCTACCACCAACCTCTCGGAAGGACTTTCGGACCCACATGTTTAACGTGATCGTACTCCGCATGAACACGGCGGCAGTTTTGGCAGTGGCTGGAATCGAACCCGGGCCTACCGAGTGCAACTCCAGCGCGCTAACCAATGGGCTACCGCGCCCGCGTAAATGAGATGTATCGCATCTCGACGTTGCATCGCATCATGAGTTTGTATCGCATCTCGACGTTATATCGCATCATGAATTTGTATCGCATCTATTTATAGCCACAAATAAACCCACAAATAACTACAGTATTACTAGCCACAAATAAACTCTTTTATGCATGGTCATGCCAAATGTTGCCCCATGTTACCATGCTAAAAAAATATAAAATTTCGAATGAAATTCCAACTTTTCGTTCGAACTCAAAAACAATTCCATCTGCTTCTGGATTTTTTATATCAAAGCCGGATATAAAGTTTCGTAAAAATCCATTAATATTTGTGGCTGATATCGTGTACACAAAAAAATCGACCACAGACTTCGGACATACAGATAGTCAGACAGACGGACATCACTAGTAACAACATATTGAGAAGGTCTTGAAACATATATTGGCATTAAAATATCGGAATAGGAAATTTTCGAGGAAATTATAATTTCTCAATACTACGTATGAGGAAGTAAAAATATCTGAAACAAAATAATACCTGCTGCTTTCCTTTCAAAATCACCTAAGAAATCACCAACTCATTAACTCCAGCATATACAGAAATATAGTGAAATATTTCAAAGTTCTTTATGTAATATAAAATAATGTTCAACGCTCGATTAATTCATATTTAGAGCAAGCAGAAATCTTCTTTTCAGATTGTTTATTCGTCGAAACATATTTCTTTAATTTCAAAAATCAAGCTTTATTGAATCCCCAGCGAAGCCTGTTTTAAAATTTGGATTGAACGATAGAAAGAATCTTTGAAGGCCTCAGGCAGAGACCATGCCCTTTCACGAGAAGAAATAAACATTTTCCCGACTTTTCTGGATTAAATAAGTATTGGATAGAGCAAGCATGAATCTAATTCAACGTTTAAGTTTCTAAAGTGGTTTCATAAAAATTATTCTTACTTCTCGGAGAGGGTTGCTATGGAAAAAGTAGTTTCGATAAATTGGATTTCATTCAATGTTATTTTTTAATTTCTTTTAATTTTGAAGCAAAATAGAGAGAAGAAATGAGTCATTGGGTGATTTATATTTTATGAAAATATTAGCAGTATACCCGTTCTTCGTGCAGAATACATAATTTAGAGAAAGTTAAAATTCACAATTAGGTAAAAAAAATCTGTATTCTAAATGGCATTGTTATTTAAAACATTCTATTAAAATATCTGATTTAATTCTTCTCCAATGAAATATTAGATTGTTAACCCTATGCAAAATGATCCTCACAGACAGATAGGAATTATAAACATCCTGGTCTCGTTTGTAAACAAATTTACAAAATATATGAAATTTGATGAATTTATCCCGAATTGAAAGTACTAACTTAGTATTAGAAGAACCGACTCACTTTTATTCTGTATCAACAAATTGGTTAAACACAATATATGAGTTTGAAAAATCAGTTAGGTCAAAGAAACTATAATTTTGTACAAGATGGTAAATTGTAAATATAACAATTGATTTAAAATTAAGCTATTCTAAAATTTAATGTTAAGTATAACAATTAATAACATTTTGTTTGGGCAATTTGATGTCTATTTATTGGATAAGTGAAATTAATTTTATGTTATAATCAAACTGTTTTTCATAAGAAACACTGGGCAACATAGTAAAATAACTATGGTGGGTTATCGCTTCAGCAATGTACATAAATTTACGATTAGCGGTCATTTACTCAATAATTACAATTAATTAACTTCATTAAATTAATAAATTAATTTGTATTCGCAACAGTAAATATATACAATTATTTATCGAAATTTTGTAATCTATATGAATGGTATGTATTAACAAGATGTTGAGCAAAGAAGTGAAATAATTGGATATTCCTATGATAACAAACATCTGATAATTTAACCTACCAACGCATTCATATGTGTGAACGAACGTAATGAATCATTCTCATTACGTTCATCTCTCATTGCGTTGAATCATTATACTACGTATCACTCTCATAATACGTACTCTCACTGTTAACGTAATGAAACACTCTCCATAACCAATGAAGTTCCATGTTCAGAAGAAGTTTTGGACATTTTGATATAAAAGGTCACTTTATACTTGACATCGTGCTAACTATGTAGTGTTAAGCATTATGTGTTAACATTTATTTGTTAACGTATTCATAAATCACTCTCATAAGCTATGAAACCAATGCAGTTCCATGTTTAGAAGACGTTTTGGACCTTCTGATTTAAAAGTTCACTTTATATTTGACATCGCGCTAACTATGTAGTATTAAACATCATTTGTTAACGTATTAATTGTAACCAATGAAACCAATGCAGTTTCATGTTTAGAAGAAGTTTTGGACCTTTTAATATAAAAGTTCACTTTATGCTTGACATCGCGCTAACTATGTTGTATTAAACATTATTTGTTAACATTTATTTGTTAATGTATTAATGAATCACTCTCATAACCAATGAAAAAAATGCAGTTCAAAGTTTAGAAGAAGTTTCGGACCTTTTGATATAAAAATAAACTTTATACTTAACATCTCGCTAACTAAGTAGGGTTGTGTTGCCACATATAAGAATCATCTCAACAGCTCAATTGTTAAAAGCATTCACTGTCTTCGCGGATACCGGTAAATGGATTTCTCGCTAATAAAAGCGCTCCTTAATATGACAACCTTAAGAAGCATGCACTTAAGAAGCTGCAGCTGACTTGTTGTTCCGGTAGTTAAAGCTCTTGTTGTTCCGGAATAGTCCTGTAGTTAAGGCACGAGCATTGCACTATGACCCGAGTTCGATTCCAGGAGCTGTCCAAACTATCCCTGTGTCTATCCGGAGTGCAAACATGTTAAATCTGTGAGTCTGAAAGTTCTTCGGAGAGGTTGGTGGCAGGAGATGGAGGCTACTGTCGCTGTGGATATTACCCCTCCCCCCCCCCCACTAGGTTCCGGTAAAAATTGGGTGGAACTTTCCCGGTCGTCCAAACAGATACTTTATATTTCGGATAGATCGGAGGTCTGGGTTGAAAGATAAAAAGATGACAGCTGTCTTAATTTTACCAAATTTGAATATTTTTCTATGTTATTAGTAATGCCAGCGGCGATCCGGTGGTCGAGCGGTCAGGGGCATGCGTTTCCGTCTGATCGTTGGATTGCCGGGTTGTGGGTTCGAATCCCGCCAGTGGGCATGGATGTTGTGTAGTCGAGGCAAAGTCAGACTTCTACCCTTTGGGAGCCTCAATAAAAGTGAAGCTGCATATTCTCCCCTTCGCCATGGGACCAGGGGTCTGGTGGACATGATGCTAGGGGCTCCTCACCACGGGGGATAAATCCCAACAACAACAGCAACAACTACAGTAATGCCAGCAATTTCAAATCATGGAGTGTTGCGTAGAATAGTATGTTATTCTCTATGACAATGCATAGAAATGATGACGTTCAGAAGTCGCATTGTGATCTGAAATGTAAATTGAAAACGTGCACCAACTTTAACCTTACATGTGACCATAATCGTCGTAGTAGTACAATGGGTAACAATAGAAAAGTTATTCAAATTCAAAAAGTTGTTTATATAGTTTAGCCGAACAATACACTGGTTTCGGATGAGCTATTTTCTTAACAATCTGAGGAAGAATATGGGTCCACTTTGGTATAGAAGAAAGAAAATCCTATCAGTAGCTTTATGAGAATCGTCTAACAAGACAAAGATTGGTGGTCCGATTTCCAGTCAAGCCAACATTATTTACAACTATGGATTACGGAATTTCCGTGTATAACTACAGTATTATTCAGATTTTTTTTTTACACACAAACGATACAAAGCAAACGGCCGTACCGTGCTGATAACACCGGTTCTCGTTAGATCACCAAAGTCAAGCAGCATCGGGCGCGGTTAGTACTTGGGTGGGTGACCACCTGAGAACACCGCGTGCTGTTGGCACATTTCGGGCGCGGTAGCCCGGTGGTTTGCGCGCTGGATTTGCACGCTGCCACAACTGCCGCCGTGTTCATGCGGAGTACGATCACGTTAAACATGTGGGTCCGTAAGTCCTTCCGAGAGGTTGGTGGTAGGGAAGGAAGGTACGGCCCCTGTGGATGCCTCCCCCACTGGGTTCCGGCCTAAATTGGGTGGCACTTCCCGGCCGTCCATACAGTTACCTTACACCTTTCTGGTAGGTCGGACGGTCTGGGTCTCAACAACAAAAACACAAACGATACATTCTAAAGTTTCGTCTTGGAAATGAAATTGAAATGTAGAAGACGGATAATTACTCTTTTAATTTTGTATTGAAAGTGATTGAAAACCCATCAAAAACAGTTTAAATTACGTAACATAAATCATTCTGAAAAGCGTGTTTAAAACATTGTATGAGTGCATGTTTAATATATGTCTAAATAACTAAAAATTAATAGATTAAATTTGCGGTATTATATTTTTTAAGCACCATAGTACCTGTTATTTCATATCCAATATCAGTCAAAGATTAATTTATCGCATCTTATGAACTAAACTATTTACTCCCCCTTTGATTTAGTAAGAAGTAACAGAACTAAATATTTCATTCCAAATTTCTTTGGAAAAAATAAACAGGCGATGCTCTATAAGTTCAAACAGAAAATTGTTATGAATGAGAATATTGAAAAAATTGCGATTGAGATCAATTTATTTATCGAATAATATTTCAATCGTTTCATAAACCAAACATTAACAAAATCTAAATTTGGAAGACATGCGTAAAATTTGAATAACACGATAAAAAAGGTTTTAGATTGTCTAGAGCATGGACTAGAAGTTTTGAGAAAAACGAAGTTTTAGAAAAGCTTGCTAGATTTGTGCATTTGTTACTTTAAAAATGTTATTATAAAGCGTATTTTAATTGGAATATTTTGATAATTCTGTTTTTTAAATATTATTGAATACAGTAAAATATGGAAAATAATAAAATTATATTTTCAAGGTTTTAAAGGGGAACTTCCCCATAATATAAGTATTGAGAAAAGTGAAATGATGAATTGAAATCAAAGTTTCAGTTTGTAATGTGATTGCATAAAAATATTCTACTTTATTCCGATTATTTTTAAAAGTTGAATCTGGTTAATATGAAAATAGTAGCTTTTATAAAGTAGATACTATCGAACATTCATAACCACAGAACACGCCAATAAGGGATGTTCACAATGTTAAGAATCACGCTCGTATTACAGATATTAGCATCCATAGATCGCATTCGTGCTACTATTTTTATTTATTTATTTTATTTTATGTTTATCGTACTATTCAGCACAGAATAGTCGATACCTGCAGGGATAGAAAGAAAACGCCCTATGTGCCTCAATTTTTTCAAATTCAAATTCTGGTGGACTTCGTGTTTGCTGAAATCAAATCTTTTTAAAATTTAAATCATTTTGTAATTGTCGAAAAAGTTTTGAAAAATCAATATTTTTGTAATTGACTTCGTCGATTATCACTGTTCCCACACCAGAACTAAGATCTACTGTGGTCCACTTATTCCCACAGAGGTTGTGAAATATGGTGACGGTTTACTGGGAGCAATTGTTGGAAATTTCAAAATTGAATTTGAAATTTCCAACCTTGTTAAGTATAGCTTGTTCCTTGTTAAGTATAGCTTTTCAGGCTGATTCTAAAAACAAAACCACATATATCTACCATAATTACTACGCATCTTACAAATTTTACATTGTTGATCAGTTAGAACATTAAAACAGGGAACAACGGCTTGAAAGTTTTTGGGTTGAAAGCAAGGTTGACTTGTTTAAACCCCCCTTTGTTTAAACCAGGGTTTGCATCTTAGCTTCCCGTTTTAAAAACCCGAATTTTTCCAACTCCTTTTTAGAGAAAAATGACAATTTTTCAGTATTAACAACACGCAGAGCATACTAAACCATTTTCCATATTTGAGACACATGCGACTACTTAAATCCACCGAAAATTTTAAAAAGTTACGGTTTTCGATATAATGGCTATAAACCGTTAT
Organism: Amaurobius ferox; assembly: GCA_951213105.1. Lineage (NCBI taxonomy): Eukaryota > Metazoa > Arthropoda > Arachnida > Araneae > Amaurobiidae > Amaurobius > Amaurobius ferox. The sequence goes on along the minus strand of OX578140.1, from coordinate 82,178,088 downwards.
CCCAAAAGAAAAATTACAGATAACGGTACCTTTTTCCTGTAAATCACCACATATGTTATTGGTCTCGGAACAAATGTAGTATAATCTCTGTTTTATTCATGGCGATTTTAAGTGAGATTCTGGCAATCTCTTCTATGATTTGGAGAATATTGCATTTTGGTAACCTTTATCGCAACTTTCGGTGCCCTTTTGTCGTCAAAGTAAAAATCGCAACATTCCATTCAGGAAACACTTTCCGATTCTTTTGTCGCCTTTTCGTAGTCGTTTGTGCAACAGTTGATATGTAGCAATTCAAACAGGGGCCTACGCCCGCTTCGCGGGATTAATTCGCTACGCTCACCCGCTAAAAAACATCACAGAATCTGGTCCGGCTAGCTGTCGGAGGTTTCACGTAGCGACAGCTGTTTATGCAACAAATGTTCTGTAGCTCCTGGAGCACAACAGAAAAATCAGAAAATTTTTAAAAAAATCCGGTTTCAAAGGGCGACAAAAGACGACGAAAGGTTTGTCAGAATGGAATGTCATCCATATCATATCAGGGATTGTTAGAATCTTATCTAAAATCGCCAAGAATGAAAAAGGGATTATACTGCATCTGTAACTTGAACTTCCGGAACACCTATGGTCCACCTATTCCCACAGCATTTGTGAAAATTCTTGCAGAAATGCATATATAAAATATGTATAAATTAAAAAAAACTAAAGATTACATTTTAATGCTATTTTTGTTTGCAAACACATAAAATAGTTGATAATTTATCTCATTGGCTGCTCATCAGCGCTATTGATTGCTCTTCCACCTGGTCCACTAATCATAGACAAAACGAAATGCTACATTCAAGAATTCTATTTTCACAAATAAAAGTTCAATTCTCGATTAATTCATTTTTAGCGTAAACAGAAACCTTCTATTGAGATTATTTACTTGTCGTCATCTCAAAAAGCGAAATTATAAAAAATCAAGTGTCGGTGAATCCTGTTTAAATCTACATGTAGCGATACAAAGAGTCTTTATAAGCCTTGGGCATAGACCTTGCCCTTTCACTAGAAGAAATAAACATATTCCGGTACTACTTGAATAAACAAGAATTGGATGAATGAAAATTGAACCTAATACAACATTGCAGCTTGTAAAGCGATTGCATAAAAATTATTCTTTCCTCTGTGAAAGTCGAAGTTGGTTACAATAAAAAAAAAAATACAGCTCTTATAAATTAGATTCTATCAAATGTATTTTTTTTATTTATTTTCATTTATATCGAGGAAAAATAGTGAAAAGAAAAGTGTCTTTTGTGGCTTATTTTTACGCATATGTTATTTTCCGAATTAAATATATGCGATTTTTTTCCGTCAAGTCTTGAAAATTAATTTAATGGTATAAATTTATGGATAATTTTGAAAGCTGTCTGACTGTTCGACTTTACAACTATTGTTTTCCTATAGTGCAAATTATATAGAAGGTGTTTCTGCATAGTTCATTTTGCTTTTTGAGCAATTGCTTTTAGACACTTACTTTCAATTTAAAAGTTTATTCTGATTAGATAAGAAATTATTTCATGCATGCTTTTCCGGTGGGTGGTATTTTCATAAGAATTGAGGGTGTAAATTTTTGTACTATCTCTTCAACAAAAAATCTGATGTGGACAACACATGACTTTCCTCATATAATGCACTGAATTTACTACTTTTACAGGTAAAAAAATGTTATTCTTGTAGTAGATACTTATATTCTTTCTAAGATATTGAATTTTCTTCAATTAGTCGTCATTTTCATTGATTTAGAGTCATTTTTATCTATTTGGCGAGATTTTTGTTAATTTGGCAACGATCAAAAATATCGCTAAGTTAGCGATATTCTGCCAAATTCGTCGCCAAAATCTCGCCAAGCGTTATGGACGGGGAAATAAGTTATTCTTACGGCAGATAAATGACTATTGGTGTTCAAATACAAAAGTATTAAACAATGTATCTTTTTTCCTGTATGGAACGAGCTAGTTCCACGAGAATGATGTCACCAAATTTATCGCATGGTGCTACATATGAAAAGTGAACATGTTTCTCAATAGGAAATTTTTTTTTTATTTTATATGACTTTTTGATAATTTTTTTGTAAAATGTCCAATATCTCGAGAACGGTTCATGTTAGCGATCTAAAATTTATGTTATTGGTTTTTTAATGAAAAATTACATAAGAAATGTCTGTTTCCGTAACTTTAGTAGCAGTTTTGATTTTTTGACGATTTTTTCAAAATTTCACTCGAAAATTTAGAGGGGTTCTGAACATTTGATTGCGTATAAAAAAAATCTGATGTGGGCAACACATGACTTTCCTTATATAATGTAATGAATTTACTACTTTTACAGTAAAAAAATATGTTTTTCTTATAGTAGATACTAATATTCTTTCCAAGATATTGAATTTTCGACAATTAGTCGCCATTTTCATTGATTTAGCGTCATTTTAATCCATTTGGCGAGATTTTCGTTAATTTGGCAACATTTCAAAAAGTCGCCAAGTTGGCGACATTCCGTCAAATTCGTCGCCAAAATCTCGCCAAGCGTTATGGATGAAGAAATAAGTTGTTCTTACAGCAGACAAATGACTATTGGCGTTCAAATACAAACGTATTACTCAACGTATCTGTTTTCATGAATGGAACAAGCTAGATCCACGAGAATGATGTTATCCAATTTATCTTATGGTATTACATATGAAAAGTGAACATGTTTCTCAATAGGAAATATTTTTTTTTCATTTTATATGACTTTTTAATAATTTTTTTGAAAAATGTGCAATATCTCAAAAACGGTACATGTTAGCATTCTAAAATTTATGTCAATCGTTTTCTAATGAAAAATTACATAAGAAATGTCTACTTGCGTAAATTTATTAGTGGTTTTGATTTTTTGACGATTTTTCAAAATTTTAATCGAAAATTTAGGGGGGTTCTGAACATTCGATTACGTATAAAAACAAGAGGCTTCCAGTGTTTACAGATTGTGATTTTTGTACCAAATTTGGTTCGAATCGGTCCATTCGTTCGTCAGTTATCGTCTCCACAGGCTCACTGGCACACACACACACAACATACTTTCACACACACACACACACACACACACACACACACACACACACATACACACACACAGACATCACTTCAAAAATGTTTGATTCGTGATCAGGGATGCTTGAAACGTGCTCTCCCGTCGAAAACTCGATTTCGAATTTTCGACCCCATCACAATACTTTCCTTATACATTATGTATATAAGGAAAGTAACAATAGGCTTCCAGTATTTACGGATTGTGATTTTTGTACCAAATTTCGTTCGAATCGGTCCATTCGTTCGTCAGTTATCGTCTCCACAGGCTCGCTGACACACATACACACACACACACACACACACACACACACACAAACACACACATACTTACATACAGACACACACAGACACAGACATAGACGCACAAACATACATCACTTCAAAAATGTTTGATTCGTGATCAGGGATGCTTGAAACGTGCTGTCCCGTCGAAAACTCGAATTCGAATTTTCGACCCCGTCACAATACTTCCCTTATACATTATGTATATAAAGAAAGTAAAAATTCAATTCGAAAAAGTTACGCTGTATAGTAACTAATCTAAAGCAATTATTTGACTAGTTATTGAAGTTATTTGGAGTTATTACTTAAATTCAGGAATTTTCCTCTACAAACGCAGGGTCAGTGGTAAATAAAATTGAGCAGCTACTTTAATGCGAAGTCTGATTTCAATGTGTAGTAAATCCCCATAGTGCCAGTCAGTGCTAAGGGTAAACCCAATTTCAATTTTCCAATTTTAGCCTATTACGGTTGTTTTTGCATTATTTCTATTGTAAATATCTTTGAAGATTGTCGATAATTGGATTTTTTACTTTCCTTATATACATAACGTATAAGGAAAGTATTGTGACGGGGTCGAAAATTGGAATTCGAGTTTTCGACGGAGAGCACGTTTTAATCATCCCTGATCACGAATCAAACATTTTTGAAGTGATATGTGTGTGAAAGTGTGTGTGTGTGTGTGTGTGTGTGTCAGTGAGACTTTGGAGACAATAACTGACGAACGAATGCGCCGATTTGAACAAAATTTAGTACAAAAATCACAATCCGTAAACACTGAAAATCTATTGTTTTTATACGCAACCGAATGTTTGCGTATAAAAACAATAGACTAAATTTTCGAGTGAAATTTTGAAAAAATCGTCAAAAAATCAAAACCGCTAATAAAGTTACGCAAATAGATATTTGTCATGTAATTTCCATTAGAAAACGATTGACATAAATGCTAGAACGTTAACATGAACCGTTCTCGAGATATTGCACATTTCTCAAAAGAAATTATCAAAAAGTCATATAAAATAAAAAAATATATATTTCCTATTGAGAAACATGTTCACTTTTCATATGTAATTCCATGCGATAAATTTGGGGACATCATTCTCGTGGATCTAGCTCATTCCATTCATGAAAAAAGATACTTTGAGTAATACTTTTGTATTTGAACTCCAATAATCATTTATCTGCTGTAAAAATAACTTATTTCTTCGCCCATAACGCTTGGCGAGATTTTGGCGACGAATTCGGTAGAATATCGCCAACTTGGCCATTTTTTTTCTATGTTGCTAATTAACGAAAAACTCGCCAAATGGATAAAAATGACGCTAAATCAATGAAAATGACGACTCATTGACGAAAATTCAATATCTTGGAAAGAATATAAATATCTACTATAATAATAATCTATTTTTTTACTGTAAAAGTAGTAAATTCATTGCATTATATAAGGAAAGTCATGTACTGCCCACATCAGATTTTTTCTTTTGAGTTCTTTTGACGGTGCAACTTTTTCAAATTGAACATTTTTTGTTCAAAGGACCGTATACCAATTTATACCTCCTATGTCTTATGAAAATTCCACCCACCGGAATATATTATGTTGAATAATTTTGTATTCAATTTTAATAAACTTTCGAACTGAAAGTATGTGTCTAAACACAATTGCCAAATTTTGAAAAGTGAGGTCAACTATACTGAAACACCTTGTATGGGGACATTAAAATGGAATAAAATTTTTAAATCCAGTAGATTTATATATTTTGGGTCACATGAGGACATTTTAACTACAAATCAATGTATCTGATACCTGCGAGTATGGAGATATATATATGTTTATTTGAAATTAATGCACCCTTTCTAGTTATAGAGTAATCCAACTAATTTTGATGTCATTCTGCACATTATCATTTCTTAATTACGGTGTTGAATAGATTTTTATATAAACTAATAAACTAACGCATATTTTTAAACCTTTTTCCAAAAATAGCCTAACAGTCGTAAAATCTTTCTATCATAATCTCTCTATATTGAAAACAGAAGCTGAGGCTGCTGCAATCTCTGTTTGACTAATTTCTTATACTTTGAGATTCTCTGCTTTGTACCGCAAAAAATATAGCATACAAATATATAAATTTTGGCGCACTTTCAGAAAAATGTTAGAGAAAAATGGTGAAATAAACCGTTTTACTTTCCTTATATGCATAATGTATAAGGAAAAGTATTGTGACGGGGTCGAAAATTCGAATTCGAGTTTTCGACGGGAGAGAAAGCATGTTTGAAGCATCCCTGATCACGAATCAAGCATTTTTGAGGTGATGTCTGTGTGTGTGTGTGTGCGTGTGAAAGTATGTGTGTGGGTGTGTGTGTGTGTGTGAAAGTATGTGTGTGTGTGTGTGAAAGTGTGTGTGTCAGTGAGTCTGTGGAGATGATATTTCACGAACGAATAGAGCGATTCGAAGGAAATTTCGTACAAAAATCAAAATCCGTTAATACTGTAAATCTGCTGTTTTTAAACAAAATCGAATATTCAGAAGCCCCTTAAATTTTCGAGTGAAATTTCGAAAAAATCATCAAAAAATGAAAACCTTTAATAAAGTTGCGCAAATAGACATTTCTTATGTAATGTTTCCTTAGAAAACGATTGACATAAACTTTAGAACACTAACATGAACCGTTCTCGAGATATTGCACATTTTTTGAATAAATTTATCAAAAGATTCCATAAATTAAAAAAAAATGATATTAACTGTTGAGAAACATGTTCACTTTTCATATGGAATATCATGCGATAAATTTAATGACGTCATTCTCGTGGATCTAGCTTTCACGAATGGAACATTCGTGAAAAAAGATACTTTGAGTAATACTTTTGTATTTGAACGCCAGTATTTATTCATCTGCTATAAGGATAACTTATTTCTCCGTCCATAACGCTTGGCGAGATTTTGGCGCCAAATTTAGCCGAATGTCGCCAACTTGGTGACTTTTTAAATGTTGCCGAATTAACGAAAATCTCGCCAAATGGATAAAAATGACACTATATCAATGAAAATGACAAATAATTGACGAAAATTCAGTATCTTGGAAAGAATATAAATATCTACTATAATGAAAACCTATATTTTTATTGTAAAAATAGTAAATTCATTGCATTATATATGGAAAGTCATGTGTTGCCCACATGAGATTTTTTAATTTTAAACTTTAGTTTACAAAATATTTAATGTCAAAATCGAAGACAAAATATTTGAACTGCGAGTTTGCATCCTGGACAGACTAACAATAGCAAGAAAAAGAATTTTTTTAGGCATGTACCTACATATTTGAAGTTTTACCAACATATTTGAAGATTTAGCCCTTTTTTTACTTCGATGTAGTTTACGAATTTACTTTCTATTCATGTCTTCAGAAGTGAAAAGTATTCTTCCATATCGGGGCGTCCATCGAGTTCCTCTATTCCATACTGCAAAATCTATAGGATGCAAAAATATGAAATTTGGTACATTTGTAGAGGATAGGGGAATAAGCTGATATAAATCAAATTTCTTTTAAACTTTTCAATTCAATAAGTTTTCAATATTCCCTAATTGCCATAATCGTACCAAATTGCTTTAATAGCACATGTGAGATAATGTGTCCACATACACACAGACACACACACACACACACACACAAGCACGCATCGATTTGTAAACATTCAATCCATATTCATGTGCTAAAAATGTGCAATTCGTCAAAAAATCGAATTTTCGACCTCGTCTCAATAATTTTCCTATGCAATATATTGTGTATGTAGGACCAGTGAAAATAACTCCAACAGTCTGTCATTCTGTCACACTTGGTGAAAATTTTGACGACTGTGACGAAAGATTTGTTTAAATATCGACAACAGGGTGACATTTGGAAAATTTTGCCACATTGGCGATACTTCAATATCTCTGAAAATTAAACTGAATATATGTGATAATCTCTGTCTTCTTGTGAGAATTATTAATTTAGTATTATTAATTGAAAATATAACTAGTTTTACTGTTCATGAGACATATGTGCCTTCTGTTAGAATGTTTTAAACGATTGTAAAGTAAGTACGCTTTGTTAGGATGTTTATGAGGATCGTAAAACAAATGCGTTTGTTAGAGGTTGTCGTTAGCAATTATGTTTGCTAGATGGTAGTATAGAAATTATGTTTGTTAGATGGTAGTATAGAAAATTTGTTTGTCACATGGTAGTAAAGCAATTATGTTTGTTAGATGGTAGTATAACAATTATGCTTGTTAGATGGTAGTTTAGCAATTACGTTTGTTAGATGCTAGTACTAAAGCAATTATGTTTGTTAGATGGTAGTATAGAAATTATGTTTGTCGGATAGTAGTACAGCAATTATGTTTGCTAGATGGTAGTACAGCATTTATATTTTTCACTATACATACATAATATATCAATTAATAGAATTGATCGGGAGAGATCAAGCAATATTAGATTGCGCGTGTTTAGAGATATTAGAAACGTGAATGAACTAAAATAAAATTATATGTTAATTCAGCTGATTTTATCTTCTTTAATAATTTTATCTGAAAAAAATACTCGTTTAGCATTAAATAAGTATCTTTCCTTTTAATGATGCATATGCAATTACTTACCTCACAGTTTGATATAGCAAGTTTATTATCGCACTGATATAGCAATATTATTATTTTAGTTTTTTATGTTTCTCCATAAAGCATGACACGGATCCATGAATTTTGATATCTGTAATGAAAGCGCGATTTCTGTTTAAGAATCTTCCCTATTGGTGGGTTTTGCATTTAGGAACGTTCGATAGATTCTAAATTATCAAAGTTATTACTATCACCAGATACATTGTATAGGGAATGTATTGTTACGGGATCAAAAATTCAAATATGAGTTTTCGATGAAAGTGTACGTTTTAAGCCGCCTCCAACTGGAACCAAAGGTTTTGGGGTGATGTCTGTGTGTGCGTGCGTGCGTGCGTGCGTGTGTGTGTGTGTGAGTGTGTATGTGTGTGTGAGTGTGTGTGTGTGAGTGTGTGTGTGTGTCTGTTGCGTGTGTGTGTGAGTGTGTGTGTGTGTGTGTGTGATATCTTACGAATGATTGGAGCGTTTTGAAAATACTTAGGTACGATTATTGCAATCAGTGAATACTAGGACTATTAATTTTAGAAGAAATCAAACTTTCGGAAGAATCCTTCTTTCCCCCTTTCATTTTTCAAATAATATTTGAAAAAAAAATACTCAAATATTAAAACTTTTAATAATGATAAATAAAATCTATTTCAGACGTAATTTTTTATTAGGAAAATAATGATGTAAACTTTAGAACGGTAGCATAAACCTTTCTCTAGATACTGTTCGATTTTTCGAATGAATTTTGAAACATTATTAAAAAATTAGAATTTTCAGGATACATAGCATTAAATAAACATTCTATATACTATTTTTCTTATTAGAAAACGAAATTCATAAACTTTAGAACGCTAGCGAGAACAATTCTAGAGATATTGAACATTTCCTAAAAAATATTAAAAAAATTACATTAAACTAAAACAGTAGAAAATTTTATCCAATATGTTCACTTTCCATATGCAGTATTATGTGGAAAATCTGCTTACATCACTCTCGTGGTTCTAGTTTATTGCATTCACGAAAGAAGTTATTTCTGTAGTATTTTAGTATTTTGACGCCAAAGAATTCGCCAATATCATTTTTTTCACTGGATATCAATTAAATGTCAATTAATTTTTGTGGGAAAGGAAAAGTTAAAGTTGGGCTTTTAGCTTAATTATCATCAACATAATATCTATATCTTTACATGGTTGCAAAATTGTACATAGTGGACACATTATTGTGGTACATTGCATTATGTGCCGCTATTATCCCTCCAATTGTTTACCTTTAGCGCGAGTTCTGTAAAGGAATTATTATTAATATAGTACTAAATGGATTACACCATTTTAACTTTAACAATAAAACATTTATTAACAACATAACATACTCAATTATTTAATTACAACAATTATTCTTATTACTAACTAGCAGCATACCCGTTCTTCGTACGGAGTATATAATATAAAGAAACTTATAATTCGCAATCATGTGCAAATTCTGTTAAAATATTAAATTTATTGCTCCTAAAGAGAATTTTAAGAATATATGTTCTCACTATGCGAAATTATCTTTACGGGCCGATCTGAAGAATAAAACATCCTGGCCCCTTTTGTAAGCAAATTTACAAAAAAAAAGGAATTGAATCAATATATGCAGCCCAGCACTACTTATATTGTCGCAGATTAGAAAATATGCCAGTGTGTTAGTAGAAGATTACCCGTATTACAATATGAGTCTCAAAAAGATTTGCCAAAATAAAAGAGATGACGTAATAAATTGAAAATATCAATAATCCCCGTACTCTTTATACCAGACGGTCGTAATTGATTCCAATATATTCCAATATATATCAAAACATATGCCAATATAACTGTACTACTTATATTCTCGTAGATTAAAAGATATACCCGTGTATTTGTAGAAGATTGATTACTCGTACAACGTACAATATATGAGTTTAAACAATTTTAGTCATAATAAAACAATTGCATAATAACTTGAAAATATCAATAATCCCTGAATCAATAATTCCCGAAAATATCAATAATAATAATGTTTAAAAATGAAGATATCCAGTCAAAAATGCTATAAGAAAAATCAAATCGTTCTTTTCTAAAATATATTTTTATATCCATTTATTTATTATTCAAATCGAAAAAATAATTATTAAAATTAACAAACAGATGTAATTTAATTGCGTTTTTGAGTAACATGATATAAGATAGAATCTTCCTCATAAACTGCGAAATTAAATAACCGTTTTGATTTCTTTATACTTTTCATTGTTTAGTAAAAGCTTGTTTAAATTAAACCATGCAGATAGATTTCCCATTTAAATCATGTCTCAAACAATTCATGTTTTCAGAAAGTGACTAATTAGCGCAAAAAACTCCCATCAAACTCAGAGATTAAATTTTCATTCACTTTCGAACGATTTTCAAGCTTTTCGTTTGGATAAACCACGGAGTTAGAGAGTAAAACTCCCAGGACAAAGTTTCGTTTTTCATTAATATCTCGACAATCCCTGGTCTTAGATACTCGAAACTTGGGCTAAAATTATGGGAGACTATTTCAAGGCTATCTACAAAATTTCATTAAATTCGTTTCAGCCGTTTTCCCGGGATGATGAGACAAACGAAAATTTCGTTTTTTACTAATATCTGAAGAACGTAGGAACTCCAAATATGGACTAAATTTTAAGGGGGACTATTTCCAGGTTACTCAAAAAATTTCATCAAATTCGGTTCAGCTGTTCTCCAGTGATGACGGGACAAACAGACAGACAGACATATTTTCAATTTTATATACATAGATTATTTTGGCGCAGAGACCATGTGAGACCACTTAAATTGCCTAAAATGTTTAGACCTGCAGTTTTAATGGTCACATACCTTCACTTTCGGCATTTACCATAGACCATAATGCTTGCATCAGTAATTTGTACTGGCCATAACTCGGGGTGTTTGGCTCCGTCTCGTAGTCTGATTGCACTGCACACATCAATAGATCTAGCCATTATTTTGGAACATCTACGGAACACTCTTTATCTCTAGTCGTTTTGCTATATTTTCTAAGTCATCGTTTTTATTGTCAGGATCTCGAACTCGTATATGTAAGTCATCATGTCGAACTTGTATTCAAGTATATTCTTCAAGTGTAGCTTTTAAGGCACAGGTTGTGGCTCTTTTTTTCCTCGGGGTTGTTACTCCCCCTTTTCTTTCATTAGCAGTATCCATAGTGACGTAACAAGCACCTTTTCCATTGGTTAATCTTTTATCCAATGTGGTTACTTCCATTTTCGTAAGGGTTCGTTCGGCCCCCTCTGTCTTGACACTCCTGGTTTATGGTTTTATCTGACGTTTGGGTTCACATGCTGTAAAACCTGGCGTCATTCAGACTGGAAGTACTGTTTGCCGTTTCAGACACAATAAATAATGCACATAGAACTGTCTCACCAAAGTGTGAGATCTATTTCTGGTCTCACACATTTTAATGAAGATTTTGCACTTGAGTATGAATGAGTAAATCCTTCTGTTGGGACTCAAAATTTGCCAAAAGCGCCAAACTTTAATTTCGTGATATTAATTCAATTCCAAAAACATTGATCTACATTGATTGTACATTTTATACACTCTTTATTTCCTGTAAAAGAAGTTAATTCACTGCATTATGTAGTGAGAGGCATGCGCTGCTCACATCAGATTTTTTTTTCTTCAATAACTGGGCACAACTTTCATCAGAAGTCGTCACAAAATAGAATATATTTTATTCAATCACTTTACAAACTGATACATTGAATTAGATTCAATCTTGCTCTATCCAATATACTTATTCAATCGGGAAATTCCCGGAATCTGTTTATTTCTTCTCCTGAAAGGGCATGATTTTCTGCTTGAGGCTTTCGAAGATTTCATAATTCAAATTCCGTAGCAGACATCCTCGAGACTCTTATCTTAAAAAAAAAATTGGCTTCTAAAATGAATGAGATATTTTTCGGTAGATAAATAATTTAAGTATGGGGATTCTATTCGCATTTAATAAGAATTAATCAAGCGGTGGAGGTTTTTTTTTTTTAATTTTATTTTGCAGGGTGAACTTATGTAAAAGTATTTGGATTCGTTCTTGGTTGATGAGTCAAAAGAAAAGTTTGAGTCGAGTTCTTGAGTTACTGGTGAAATGATGTAACGATGTTGTTTTTGAGTTTGATCTACTGGGAATAACATATTTTCCAAAAAATTATTTCTTAAACTGGAACAAATTATCCAGCGTTACACGAGTCCTAAATAAGAGTCCGTCGCTTAAATAATACAACGCAGTTTCGAAATCGCCTAATCAATTTCAATTCAAATCACCATATCATGCGAAATTCTTAGTTTAAGTGTATAGAATACCGTTCCACTCGTAGGCGGAGATGCGCAGTAACAGTTTTTGGTAGATAAGTCAAAAGCGGGAACTTCCGTGAAAGATGTACACGTTGCATTTGCGATTACTGAATGCGATCACCTAATAAATATCTAAAATTAAAAATGTTTTATTAGAATCTATATATTTTTATTACAATACTATTATTCATAGATGGCGACGCTATCATCTTGAGTTGTTGTTGAGACCCAGACTGTCCGACTTACCAGAAAGGTGTAAGGTAACTGTTTGGACGGCCGGGCAGTGCCACCCAATTTAGACCGGAACCCAGTGGGGGAGGCATCCACAGGGACCGTACCCTCCTTCCCCTACCACCAACCTCTCGGAAGGACTTACGGACCCACATGTTTAACGTGATCGTACTCCGCATCAACACGGCGGCAGTTGTGGCAGCGTGCAAATCCAGCGAGCAAACCACCGGACTATCGCTCTCGAAATGTGCCAACAGCACGCGGTGTTCCCAAGTGGCCACCCTCCCAAGTACTAACCGCGCCCGATGCTGCTTGACTTCGGTGATCTAACGAGAACAGGTGACTAACAACTTGAGTTATTGTTGTTGAGACCCAGATCGTCCGACCTACCAGAAAGATGCTAACATCTTGAGTGTTAGACTTAAGATAAAAATTAACGGTGTCTTTAAATTAATATGATCATTATGTTTTATGGACTGTAAATATAAATGTGATGTTAAATAAACGATCCTTATGTGCAGATTATAACGATGTGAAGCTATTTAATTTAATTTGGAATTTTTCTATTTTAGTTTTTTTCTTTAGCTTTTTGTAATTCTCTTTAGATTGGAAAGAATGTGCATTTTTTAAGAATTCAATTCTGAATGCCTTTTCAATCGATTAAATTAATTAGTATTTAAGAGTCCTTCTGATTTTATTTATTAAATCTTTCTGAATCAAACTCTGTTATCGATATGCATTCGAACTTTCATCGAATTCTGGCTTTCCTCCTTTATTGTCCAGTGAGTTGATTGATTTTGATATTGATAGGCAATCGCCCAATGGCTGATCAATAATTTATATTAATCTAATTACTTATCGAATTATTTATTGATAAAATTTTACCTTGTACAATTAGTATAAGAAAAACGTCTTGACAACAGACACTAATCAATTCCAGGAAAAATGATATAATTATTCATAGAATCGATTGCATCATACACAGAAAGAGTTAATTTTTCAGCTGCCATGAATCCACAGAACTTTTCTTTTTTGATACAAACGAACTCCTTAAGTTTATTAGAAAATGCTTCAGTGACGAAACGAAGAATTAACGATGAAAATAGTATTTAAGTGACACTAATCATCATTAAATCCAATAAGTAAAAGGAAAATATTCAATGCAGGCTTGTAACTTAAATACATCCTAAATCGAGTGATAGCATTTAAATAATTTTGTGTCAGGCACTGAGGTTGCATCAAAGGAAAAAACCGGCTGTGGCTCTTGTCTGAGAGCCGAAATGATTTTGCTTGAACAGCATTTTGTAAAATTAAATTCCAGTTCAATAAGTTTAATCGATTTATTCAGACTCTTTTATTTCATTTACAGACCTACACAGCTCTGTAAATTACTCGCTAACTGCTTATAGTTAGCAATCTAGCACATTTAGTTTTCAACCCAATTTCATCTGGATACACCTATCATTTACTACCATTTAAAATATCCAATTATTTTACTAACTTGCTTTTCGACATGTAAATTAAACTTATAGAATATATCTCACGAGATTTTACATTCAAGTTAATTTATAAACTTATCTGGTGGCACATAAGTGTGTACTTGAATATGTATATTTTCATTTATTCTGTTCAAAACTCATCAATCATTAAACAGATCTAAAATACATAAGTTTATTGAATAGCCTATTTTATAAAACAAAATAAAATATCTGGGGCTTATGCACCAATATCACCAAAGAAAAAGTAAACAGATTGAGCGGCAACAATAGCGACATTTAAAATATTATAACTTTCTGACTCACTAGAAAACTTAGGCTAAAATGATAAAATATCGAAACTATAACCAGTATACTTTAAATACTAAGAAATTGAAGCAAAATCCAATTATATACGCTTGTAGGGCTTTCAAACAGCCAAAAATGGTTGCTTATAGTTTATAAGTACCGCTTTTAGTTTTTGAGATATAAGCATTACAAACTTGTGATTATGAAACACTTTCCAACTGCAATACAATGTTATTTAAACATCTCTAAAATGCGATACATTCAGCGGTGATATTTTTAAAATTCACACAATACTACAATAATTTATTATATTTGAAAACTTAAAGCTTCATCGAAAAAAAAATGAACTTTATTCAAATGATGTCATCGAAATATAAACCGTCTGGCTCTCTATATAAAAACAGTGAATATTTTTTTCATAAATTTGATTCCATTCCTTTCATTCAACGGTGATATTTTTAAAATTATCACAATACTACAATGATTTATTTTACTTAAAACCTTGGACTTTACTTAAAACAATGGAGGTAAAATTGCTTTCTAACTCCATGCCTAAAACACAGTATTATAAAATCGTCTGCTTCTCTATCTAAAACCAATGAAAGTTTCATTCATATCAGCTATATTCCACACTCTAAAGCTAAATAACTTGGTTAAAAAATTCAGCAACTCTTATATAATTCATCTTACAGCTTTAAGTGTTTACATTCCGCATTCGTTAAAACTAGGCTTTGTTGTAGAAATAATCAAAGTTTGATGATCATTTAAACTAAAAAATATTGTATAGATGCACAAAAATTACGCATAAATAAAGAGGTTTTATGACGGATGCAATACTAAATATAAATTAAAAAGAACTTTAAAAATCACGATTTTGTCACTTTTATAAAAGATGGATGCCATATTTTATTTTGAAGTGGGTCACGTGATCTCTTCATATAATATGGGTGCAATTATTATATTAATTTTTATTTAAAAAACTACCTAACATATTTTGCTGATTTTTTTTATACATTTCATGGGATAATTTGAATATTTCCTAAAATTTTCGAAGCAATTTGTGAATTTCAAATTCGCTTAATTGTATAACGCTTAAAAGATGTTTGAAAAATTAGGTCCCATGGATTTCAATGTATTTTATTTTTTCAACCCAGGTTCAATCCAAAACTAATTGGGTAATATTATTCATTTCCATTCCCATATGTCCCACAGACCGTCTCAACAACATACTAAAATTGCATTTTGATAAAGTCGTTTTTAAGGCAGTCATCGTGCGAACGGACAGACAGACAGACACACAGACAAAATGAATTAAGCCATAAACACTTTTCAACAATGTTGTGTAAAGTGTTAACAAGAGAGATCAATCACGCTTAAAGCATTGATCATGAAACACTTTCCAACTTCAATACGATTTTTTTTTAAACATGTCTAAAATGCAATGCATTCCTCGGTAATGTTTTAAAACTTATCACAATACTACATTAATTTATTATATTTGAAAACTTAAACCTTCATCGAAAAAAATGAACTTCATTCAAATGACGACATTGAAATATAAATTGCCTGGCTTAAATATCTCTAAAATGTGACACATTCCTCGGTAATAATCTTAGAATTATCATAATACTGCGATAATTTATTATATTTGAAAACTTCATCGGAACCAGCTGAAATTCATTCAAATGACGTTATAGAAATTTTTTGAGTCTCTAATCAGAGCTTATTATCGTTATATTTTATTTACTTCATGCACGGATTGCTAAAAAAGTGATCGCTATAAAAACTAGCTGCTATATTTAGGGACCGCTAGTCAACTATATATTAACATATCTCAAAAGCGGTATATTGAAAACGAATAGATGTTATTAGGAAAATATCTCAAAAACGGAATATAGAACACGAATAGATTTAATTAGGGAAATTTAAGATATATTTTTCGCATATTATGGTATGAATACAATTTTTGTATGTCTAGCCATTCTAGAATTATAGCTGGTAGAATGCTGAAACAAAATTTTGCGAGATTTATATATATTTTTAACAAAATTCCAAGATCTTAGATTTTTCTTTTCATTATTTATGAGTCAAATTCCAAGTGCATGCAAAGTTTCGTTTCTACTACCTTCAGCAGTTTGGGCTGTGTAATTCAACACTAAGCCAGTCAGTTACATGCAGATGTATGATATAAAATTTGGTCGTTCCCGTAATCATCATTGGTGATCGTTTTGGTACCACATCAATCTTATATTAATACTTTGATTAACGGGTTTTAATAATGTACTTCATATGATGTATCATATGAACAACCGTTACACGATTTTAAAATTAACTGAAGTGTGGCTCAACTCGACTTTCCTATACCAGAATTATTTTTTTTTTTTTTTCAAAATTTGAAAGAAACATTTGAAAAATCGTATCGGGGATCCAATTTTTTACAACAATAGCGTGTTTCCAAACAATTTAAAGAGCTTGAAAAAATATTTCGATTGATACCATACTTGGAAATGTACCCCTAGGAAGGTAACTTGCCCCCCTCCCCAAAGGGGGGCTAATGACGTCACGAACAAAAAAATTGTATAACGTTATATAAAAAATTGTATAAATTGTATAACAATTTTTCACATTAATGATTGAAACTATTAAGTTTCGTTATCATTGATCCACCAATAAACCCTTTTATGCATGATTATGTCAAATATTGTTCTATGCTACCATGTTAAAAAATATAAAATTTCGAATAAATTTCGAGGATTTTGCTCGAATATAAAAATTTTTTTATCCAGTTCTAGATTATTGGATAAGAAGGCCGGATATAGTGTCGTTAAAATCCATTAATGTTTTTGGCTTCTATTGGCTCCATTGGAAATCGACCACAGACATCAGGCAGACAGACAAACAGACAGACGGACAAAGAAACGGACATCACTCCAAAAATAGTCAAAACGTGTTCAGTATGTCTTCAAACAAATATTGGCATCAAAACCTCGAAATCGAAAATTTTTGTGAAAACAAATACTTTCTCAATACTATGCATGAGAAAGTAAAAAGAATTGCGGTTGAAAAAGCGTTTTTCATTGTTAAATCATAGAGACTTTCATTTTTAAATTGTTGTCAAATAATAAATTACGGATAAAAATCATTTTACATTATTAAGTTATAGATACATTATTTTTACATTAACAATTTTATTACTGGAGTTTTAAAAATGGATTGCATATTGGGTGTTCTTTTTATGCATTTTAAAAATACATCATTATAGATGAAGAAAACTTTTTATTACTTTCCTTACAATACATGGTAATGTATAGGGACAGTTTTGGAAAACTCATAAAAAACGCAAAACCGGTGCAAGGATGTTGTTATTTGCAATGGCAGCCCAATCTAGGCTTTGAGAATCTCTCTCTTTTAGACAAGTTCTGTTAGTGTAAGTACACGAGAATCTTTAAAATAATAAAGAAACACTTTTTAAAATGCCCTTTATAATTCCTGAAACAAATTTACAGTCCCACTCGTATAATTTCACCGAATTCCCAAATAATTCTATTGTAGTTAATGATCAGAATTTCTAATTGAGAAGCTTTGTTAACAAATGCAGATTCATAAAACAATTTACAGCTCAAATGAACAAAGAAATTCAACTCAGAAAAATATTTTAATTACTCTTCCGTCTTTCATCAATAACCATTGATGTGGAACAATGTATTTTAACAAATGAAATCAAATGCAATTTGCTATCATAGGACATGGATTAACCAAGCATTAACTGCTTTAAATTGAAGTTGTGTCTTAATAGCTTCCAGGGGTTTTACATTTAATTTTTGTCCCAATGTCATATAATTGAAGTCAATTTAAAGTTTAACATATTAAATAAATTTTGATGATCAATTTTTCAACAAAAAAATTAGTTCGTCAGATATTGTGTTCCATATTAATTTACTTTGAAAAAGCTTGCACTTTTTCTATGGAATGGGAAAAATAAACTTGTTCATAATGCAATATAAATTGCAATTTATTTCTCTTACTTTGCAGAGAATTCTAACACACATATATATTTGATACTGATATAAATATATAGGTGTTATAAATGCCATGAACTAAACAAATAACTCGGTGTATATTGGACTTATTGTATATTTTGCATGCAGATGTATAGGAAACACACAATGAGACATCATTTATTTAAAATCAGTTCAGTAGTGTGGGCTGTAGGTCTGTCAATACTTAAGAAAAATACTGGAATGACAATCGTAATAATGTTATTCAATTTTTGAATTATTTTCAAGCTTAAAGATGAAAGTATGGACCTTCTACCAGAACACATAAAATGAGCCATCATTCATTAAAATCGGTTGAGTACTTTAGGTTGTAGGTCCGTCAATATTGAAGAAAAGAAAAAGGCAAAAATTACAAGCTTAAAAAGTTCCATTTGATGGTTATTTTTTTTCGTGTGCTACCGCACCAATTGTAAATTTTTATTCTGTTTTTCTCAGCTTTAGACGGCTTTGCAGAGAAAAACAATAATCTTTAGCTTTTTAGGGGCTGAGCTATGGATCCCCGATAATCGGGGTTTGACATGTCACGTGCGGGTGTTGTACAGGACAGAGCACCAAGAGCGAAGCGCCTTCAATCTTCGATATCAACTTCTAACACGCATCCTCATATTATGACATTAATTTATTGACCAATGGATGGAGTTTCTAGGTTTGGGATTTTTTACTAGCATTTTTATCTAAGGCTCCTTATGTGGCATTTTGATTTGAGTTATAGTCAGTTTGGGGGATTGGCACAGATCTGGATAATTTTTAAGCTGCTTGGCGGTTTGAGGAAGCAGTTTAAAATAATTAATTATCCTGGTTCGCGTTTTGATTTAAATTGTGGAGTATTGTAAACGAGTATTACCTAATTTCCAGTTATTGTAAGTTTAAAACTGGGTCTCTTACGAGATTTGACCTTTCGATGATCATAATCATGTAAGTTGAAAAATAGACTGACTTCCAAAAGTTAAGCACGCAATGCAAATTTTTATTTTTCGAAAGCGTATTTGAATTTGAGTGACTGAAAATCGCTGCGGAAGTAGATGACAGTATGCTAATGTCATGTCGCATTTCTGCGCCATGAGCCTTTCGTATTTTTCTGTGAGAGAAACATCCTTCTCTCCGTCCGTGCCTGTGCTGTGTTTTTCGTTAAGACTTGTTTCTATTGAAATCGCATTGAAAAGCGCATTTGGTCGTGAATTCGTTGGGAATGTCTAGGATGTGTGTCTGGCCGAGATGCGTGACGTGTGCTCGCCTGTTGCTAGGAGAAGCGCGCCTGTCCAATCAGGAAGAGGCGCAGCGCAGGAGAAGTTCCTTGGCGTGGGCTCAAGCGACCCGCAGTTTGTTCTCTTGGAGCTGGAAATTCCGACTGAAAGGTCGCATCGAAATTTTTGTCTGAATAAAAAGACAAAAGAGGTTTTGGCCAAAATGGCTAAGCTGGCGGAGTTGGGCACTTGTTTCTAAAGAAACCGCCCTGCCTCTTCTGGAGCTGAATGGAGGAGAATGTGAAGATCCTGGAAAGTTTCGGCTACTCATTTTCATCATTTCTAAAATTATTTTTTTATTACAGGAGTCCTGTTTTCGTTGGCTGGTGATGAGTCTCGATCGCGAAGGTTCGGCTTACTTGCCATATTCGAATGCTGTCATGTCATCTAAATTTTGGATCATTTTCTCGACCATCCACCTTTGGGAACTCTTTTATTCAACTGCAGATCGTGTTATCCTGAATAGGACATTCTT
This sequence comes from Amaurobius ferox, assembly GCA_951213105.1. NCBI lineage: Eukaryota > Metazoa > Arthropoda > Arachnida > Araneae > Amaurobiidae > Amaurobius > Amaurobius ferox. Next base: position 82,157,909 of record OX578140.1, on the reverse strand, counting down.
CGTATTGTAAAATTACTCCACCGCTCAGGTAAAATTTCTTCCTTCGGAACAAGAAGTTCCGCTGCATCACAGGCACAGGTGAATACAATTTAATTGATATTAAATGGCTCAGATTAAAAATAACTTTATGTTGAGTTGATTTTCATGATTAAAGAAATCATATATTTGTCGAATACAATTAAAGATTGTTGCTATATATTTTGAACAGAGCATAAAGGTAAAAATGTTCAATTGATTAGAGAAGCTCCGAGAAATTTGATTAATAATTTGAAGGATTAATGCTTATAATTACTTTTGAAAATCTAAAAATAAAATATTATTTGTGTGATAAATGAGCCTGTTTATTTGTGTATGCCTTCATGTTTTACTCACTGTAATCATTTAGGATTAAATTCTCCTAAACTGGGAACTCCCTTGAGTTTTGAACCTGGTGTTTATGATAAAATTAATAGTTCTCTTTTGGTATATTAAATTTACGTATCACGGTGTTGTGTGTAGTGGAGTCAGTAGATACTGTTGGTACTGATCCCGCTCCCACAAACTGGTGCCTGTTCCCTTTCCCAGAGTGTTACAGTGAGTGAAATATGATTTTTATGAAGGAGTGCAGAACATTTTTATTTGATTGTGTGTAAAAATAGTGCAGATTTTCAAAGTAAGTTGAAAAGTTCTTTTTGTGGTGCAAAATATTTGAGTTTAATGGGCATGAAATTTTTTTTTATTTATGTGTCATAAAGTAAATATAAAAGTGCAAAAAGCACATAAGCCCAGATGCACCAGAGTATTATTTACATAGTAAAATTTTGTTGCATATATATTTCTTGATTTATATTTGACATACATAAATACACAAAATTCTATATGATATATGATATATATGAGTAAATTGAAATTTTCAAATACACATACATTAAAGGGTAAATACATAAATTGCATAAACACATTTATGAAAAGTGAATACAAAAGTTCTGTGCACATGAAAAAGTGATTCGAAGTTCATGATAATGAACAAAAAGTGAAATAAGTTACACGTAGTGTTTTTCGGTGCTCTACTTATACATAAATGAGTGATATAAAGTGATTTAAGTGAAAGTGAAATCAATTTTCCACAATAAACTGTGCCTCGTGATAAATTGGAATCTCTTTTTGGTGAAAAACCTTGCGCTAAAATGCCAAAAACTAGAAGTACGAGAGCAAGCAGGAGTAGAGACTCCTCTGCACAACGGAATTCGTCGAACCGTATCCCTTCGGTGTCTCCGCCACGACTTTCTCCAAATTCTGGCAGATCAGCTTCCGCTGTCAGAGGCTCTAACAAAATGAAAATCGGTGTTGGATCTCAGTTCCTTGGATCCATTCCGGGTTTTGCTGGCAATGCAAATGAATCATTTCAGGACTTTTTGGAAAAGTTCTCCCTGGTCGCTGAACACGCCGAATGGTCTAATCGAGATAAAATTTTGGTCTTGAAGTTGAAATTGTCTGGTCGTGCTGAAAGACTGATCAAATCCATTCCGATCAAATCCATTCCGACTCAAGGACAATTTTACAAAAAAGGAAAATATTGCCAGGAATGTTGCTAACCTGGTCAATTGTAAACAAATGATTAACGAAGAAGTTCGAGAATACGCGAACCGCATAGAAGCTGAATCCTATGTGGCTTTCCCACAAGATACTGGGACTGACAATGAAGATTCCCTGAGAACTGCTATATTACTAAATGCATTTAAGAAAGGGTTGAAAATCATTATTCGAAAAGCTGTTTTATCTGCAAACCCACAGTCATTTGAAGCTGCGAAAGAGATAGCAATATTGGAAGAAGAAGTGCAAAATGAAGTGCTGGAAGAAATGACAGAAGACATAAATGCTGTGAGAATTGAAAATGACCCTAAACATGAAATTGAAGAGCTGAAGAAAGAATTGAATTCAAAGAAGAAAGAATTTGAGAAATTAAGAAGAAAATTCAGTGAGAACTCAGAAAAAAGAAAGAAAAGACTGAATGAAATAAGAGAAGATCTGGAAAAGAGCAACTCCAGGTTTGAAGATTCCTTCTTGGATACGCCCTCTACAAGCAGATACAATGAAGATGAGTTGATAGAGGAAGATTGGGAAGATATTCCAGTAAAGAAGAAACATAAACCATCAACATCTTTTAAAACTTCTATACCATCTAGAAGAACTGACAATAGAAACCGTTTCAGTCAAAGAAGAACTCCGGTTGCCTCACAAGAAGAAGAGTGGTATGTTAAAAGTCCATATCAAAATTATTCTCCAAGAAAGAACTTTCGGTCTTTTAGAAGACCTTTTCGTAACAGTTTTGGTAGAAATTCAAATTTCCAGAGAAGAAATTTTTCAAATTTTAGAAATTCTTTTGATAATTATAAATTTCAAAACTTCAATAATTTTGGATACAGAAGATATTTTAATAATAGATTTGGTAATAGAAGACAATTTAGAAGACAGAATTTCAGAACACAAAATTTTCAATCTCCAAATTTTAACAGACCAAACTCTGAAATTAGTTGCATGACGGAAAGTGAAACTCCTTGCCAAGGAAATTTTCCGATTATTCAAATTTTTGTTGAAGATGTTAAATTAAATGCATTAATCGACACTGGAAGTTCTATAAACATTATCTACAGTGATGCTTTACACAAAATTAACCCTAGGAAAGTGCAATTAAAACATACATCCACTATTCTGAGAGGAATAGGAAGTCAAAATATTTTGGTTGAGAGAAAAGCTTCCTTTTCCATCAACGTTGGAAATGAAAACAATATGATTGAATGCTGCATTTTAAATACACCTGCCCCAGGAAGGTACAACATGATTTTAGGAAGTACATTTCTACATGAGAAATAAGTGACAATTACTTATAGACATAAACGTGTGAATTTTTTGTACTGTAGCATTCCCTTTACTGAATTTACCGAATCACAAAGTTTTACTGTGATTTCTGATGATGTACAACTTAAACCAGTCGAGAGTTATGCAATAAGTCATCATTTTGATAGAAGAAATTACAATTTTACAAATGATGTGGATTACAGATCCAAAGACACAAATTTTTCAAGAAATTTTAGAGGATATGAAAATAAGTGTGATAATGGATATTTATTTGAACAAAACATATACCAAAATGAATTTAGAGATGTTGACTTTAGAGATTTTGATGCAAATGTGGATGAAAGATCAAATTATGAATGTGAAAATGATTTACATGAAATGCAGATGAATGATTATGTACATACAGACAGATCCTTGACAGAAAACAATATCAGTGACAATGAAATTTTTCAAACAAGTTGTGATAAACATGATGAAGGAAGTTCACAACAGGACAATACTTTGGCTATTGCCAAAGCGTTTAAGAAATGTGTTCTAAAACCATTTTCGGAGTCATTTGTTAAATTAAAAAGAAATTATAAAATTCAGAAAGACACGACAATTTTACTTGAACCTATCAACATTAAAGAATTTTCTGCAAACAAAATTTTCGTTGCCAGAAGTATTCATAAAATTCCTGAAAATGACTTTTTGTATGCAAAAATTGCAAATCCATCAGAAAAGTGTGTTTACATAAACAAAGGTATGAAATTAGGAACTTTCGAAAACATCTATGAAGCTGATATTGACATAAATAATAGAGTTGACATTGAAAACTGTATTGAAGAGAATGACACATTTGATGCATGGGGAGGAGATTTTGATTTAAAACATATGAATTATGCCCAGAAAAATTTGCTTTTGAAATTACTAAGTAAATATAAACATGTTTTTGCTAAGAATATGAAAGAATTGTCTGGATGTGATACCATACTGCATGAAATTAATTTGGAGTCTAACATACCTGTTAGACAAAAACCATACAAAATTCCACATAATTTACAGAAAGAACTTTCGCGCCAGGTGAACGAGTTGTTAGATGCCAAAATTATTCAAAGAAGTACATCTCCTTACAATACTCCTGTGCTGTTTGTTAAGAAACCTGATGGAAGTTATCGGTTAGTAGCGGATTTCCGAAAGTTAAATAAGATTACGATAGTGGAAAATTTTCCGATTCCCAACATATCGGAATTAATAGATAATTTATCTGGAGCCTTGTATTTCTCGACTCTTGATTTAACTAGTGGATTTTACCAATTGTGTTTACATCCTAGTGATTATCAAAAGACTTCTTTTTCAACACCTGACGGACACTTTGAATGGACCAGAACTCCATTTGGTCTTAAGAATGCGCCCGCATCCTTTCAGAGACTGATGTCTCTGGTGCTGGCTGGCATATCTGGAATTTACATTGACGATATTATCGTCGCTTCAAGAACATTCGAAGAACATTTGAAAAAACTAGAAGAAATTTTTGTAAGATTAAGTAAACATGGTCTTAAATTGAAACCAAGCAAATGCCATTTTTTCAGAAAAACAATTAAGTATCTTGGATTTTTAGTATCAAATGGAAAAGTACAACCTGATACTCATAATTTGGAAGTTGTAGAAAAATTTAAAATTCCTAAATCAATTAAGAATGTGAGACAATTTCTTGGACTCACTGGATTCTATAGAAAATTCATAAAAGACTATGCAGAACTTACCCTTCCACTAACAGATTTACTGAAGACTAAGAATAATGAAAGTAAAAAGAAATTTATTTGGACTAATGAAGCTCAAAAATCTTTTGAAATTTTAAAAGGAAAACTTTTGTCAAAACCAATTTTGACCCTTCCAGATTTTAGAAAACCATTTATTTTACATACTGATGCTTCAAATCACTCTTTAGGCTGCTATTTGTCCCAAGAAGATGAAAATAAAATTTTGCATCCAATATCTTATGCAAGCAGGAAATTGAATGAAGCTGAATGTAAATACAGTGTTGTCGAAAGAGAAGCATTAGCCGTTGTATGGGCTACTAACTATTATAAACACTATTTAATTGGAAAACCTTTCACAATTTTTTGCGACCAGATATCACTTTCGTTTATATTTAAATTAAAAGATCCTACATCTAGATTGGCAAGATGGATTGCATCTCTATCACAATTTGATTACCAAATAGTACATAAACCTGGAAAAGCAAACTTAGTGGCAGATTATCTTTCAAGAAATGTAGATGAATGTACTAATACTATTGAGAACATTCCACGAAGATTTGTGTCACAATATAAAGTTATAAATCAAAATGTTAATCGAAATTTTCAAAATGTTAATCAAAATTTTCCAAGTGTAAATCAAAATTTTCAAAGTTCTAATAATGTAAACAATACTAATAGTAGCAATAGAAGAGAATCAGAAGTCAACTTGAATCCTGCCAATACAAATGAAGTAAATGAAATTTGTGCTGTTGATGTTAATGAAAGTGAAATTCAAAATGAAAATAACATACAAAGTGGTCAATTGGAACAAACATTTACTTGTCCTACTTTGCTCATAAGAATTAAGAATGCTCAAAAATCTGACCCAAGATGCAATAAAATTATAGATCTCTTAGATAAGAACATAAAACCTTACCCACAAACTTTGGTATTTTTTAGAAAAGATGATATCTTGTGGTGTACTCATAAACACCCTAAGCGTAGACACCAAGAACAAGAAAGAGTTGTTGTTCCACAAGAACTTGTGTCTGAAATTTTATGGTTGCATCATGATTGCCCTACTTACGCACATTGTGGATTTAGAAGAACTTTAGCTTCTGTGAGTAGAAAATACTTTTGGCAGGGAATGTATTCCCAAACCCAAAACTATGTCGCATCATGTGAAATTTGTGTGGTAAATCGTGGTTTTAGAAATAATAAAGCACCCATCCAAAAATTTTCAAAATCCACATATCCATTTGAGCGAATCGCCATGGATTGTGTCGGACCATTACCTATATCAAGATCTGGAAATAAATTTATATTGGTAATCACTGACTATTTTACAAGATGGCCTGAAGCATATCCCTTGGCTTCAATTAAAACTGAAGATATTTTAAATTGCTTAGAGCACTACATGGCTCAGCATGGTATACCTAAATACATTGTCTCAGATCAGGGGACGAATTTTGTTTCTAGAACAGCAAGATGTTTTTATAAGAAATTAGGAATAATAAAGAATACTACTACTGCCTATATGCCTTCAGTAGATGGATGTGTTGAAAGATTAAATGGTACTTTGGTCAGATCCTTGAAAAATATTGCATATAACGATAAAGATAATTGGGACAAATTGATCCATTTTGCTTTATTAGCTCATAGAAATGCCATACATGCTTCTACGGGTGAATCTCCTGCTTATTTACTCTATGGTAGAGATTTAACAGTTCCAAATACCTTGATTGCTGGATTTAAACCTCCGACATATGAATCAACATATGATTATGGTGAGGACATGAGATTCCGACTTAAAAGAACATATGATGTAGTCAAAAGTAACTTGGAAAAAGCTGAAAATTCACAAATTTTACAACAACATAAGAAAGCGAAGATATCTAACATTAAGGTTGGTGATTTAGTGTATCTTTACACTCCCTTTTTGCCTCAGGGTCAATCAAGAAAACTCAGTTCATTTAATAGAGGCCCTTTTAAAGTGATAAAACAAACATCTGCTGTAAACTTCTTAATAAGACATGTGATGAATCCCAAAAATGAACAACTGGTTCATGTGAACAGACTGACTCTTTTACCTCCAAGAAGAGAGGAATTGCAAAAATTTTCAAAACAATCTACTGAAAGTCAAAAACTGAACTCTAAGTCAAATAAACTTACTCCTGTGATCACCGCTGAGAAAGACTCTGTGAAACTAAAATCTTGTTTATCAAAAAGTTCAGAAAAATCTCAAAACAAAAAGACTGTGAAAAGAGTAAGATTTAATTTGCCAAATAAAAGGGTAAATGAAAATGCTGTTCATACTAAATCAAACTTTCATGCTAATAAAAGTCAACATTTCACACCTAGAAATAATTCAAGTAACTTTGATAATAGAGGAAATGGAAGAATCATTTACAACAATAACTACAGAAATAGTTATACACCACACCAAAATCAGTATTATATGACAAATAGAAATACACGTACACCTTATAATCTTAGATCTCAAAGATTTTCACAATATTAAATTTTGGTTGAGTTCACAATTTTTCAGAAATTAAATTTTGCAAGAAAAATCTCATTTTAAATTTGAGTTGATACTTGTTAAGTTTTTATATTTCAATATTGTCTTTAAAAATAGAATTTATGAAAGAATTGTTGTGATTTTAAAATTTATTGGAAATCTTGCATTTAAGTTAAAAAGTAAATAAGAAAAAGTAATTGATTTTGTGAACCATAATTTATGAATGTTTATATTGTAATTTAAATAATAAGTAATTTTGTTAATTGACTCTCCTTGGACTTTAAAATTTTTCGAGAGTCCTGTTTTGATTGACTTTGATTATTTTGATGTGTTTTATTGTGAAAAAAAATTGTTTGATTACTTATTAAGTTCATGAATGAAATAATTGAAATGGTGTTGGTAATTTGTTGTTCCCCTAAGAAAAAGGAGGAAATTTTGAATTTTGAAAAAGGTAAATGATTTTGTTAAAACAAAATTGAAATTAATATAAAGTAAATATAAAGAATTTAAGTAATTTGAATTTGAAAATGGAAAGTTTGATTTTGAGAATTTTTGAAATTTAATGAAATTTTTTGAAGATCAAAAGTAAATGATCTCTTTTGAAAAATGTTTTTGACACTTTGTTGCTGAGAGAGGTGAAATTTTTGGCTGATGTTTTGTTGAAATTCTTTTCTCTTGAAATTCCATTTCACATTGTTGTTTTTTTTTGACCAGCAGTTTTCAAACATCTACACAAATTTCAGTCAGACATCATACTTTTATGCTGCAACCTCTTTTTCTGAAAGCTGGCTGGTGGACGCAAACATGGACATATTTACATTGGATCACAGATGAAGAAGCAGCTTGACAAATTAAAGCCCCGGTGTTTTTGTGGCAGGACTGGAGTCCTGGACGACAACTTGCTCCGAGCCTACCTAGGAGGGTTGTGATTGGCCAGGTGGGAAACTGGTGAAGCTGTGAGGATGATGATGATGAAAATGATGATGATGACGATGATGGGGTCAGCGCAAGCTGTCCAAAATTTTTGTGACGTCCGTGGCTTCTGAGGCGTGTCCTGGCGTCCTGTTTCTGCTGCATTTGCATCCTGCACGCGAGTATTTTTTTTTTCTTTTTCTACACCTCCCTTTTTACTTCCTGGCAACTCGTTAGTTCCCGCCGAGTTTGCTCTTTAGATGTGTTCCTGCTCTTTTATATAACTGACGTGAATTTCGGGAGGAATTTTTTCTCCTTTCTCTCTCTCTCAGTAGACAAATGTGTTTAAATGTAAATTTTTTCTTTTGTGACATGAAGTGGTCACTTGTTGAAATAATTTCAGAGTGAAAGTTGTTGAAAGTAAAGTAAATTGAAATATCTAAGATAAATTGAATAATTTTAATGTAAAGGAATAATTTAAAGTAATATGAAAGTTGAGTCAGAATGAGAAAATTCTGAATTGTTTTAATGACAAAAATAAGTTGAATTAAAGTTAATGTTGAATATGTTGAATAATTGTTGAAATGTTGAAAATTTGAAAGTAAATGTAATTTAAAGTTAATATGTTGAAAATGAAAGTAATTTAAAGTGAAAGTTTAAATTGAAATGAAAGTTTTTGAAATGAAAAATTGAATTAAGAAATTGAAAGTTGAAAGTGACTTGTTCTCAAATAGTGAGACAATTTTTGAATGAGTAAAGAATCTCATTACCTGAATATGACAAATTTAAGTTAGAAATTAATTTTCAAAATATTTAACCTTTTAATGAAAATTAAGAATAATCGGTTGTGTCACTTGTGTGTTCTGAAGGTGACAAATGTTTGAAATTTTGAAATTTTTTAATTGTTTATATTGTTTAAGTTTGTAAATTCATATCATATCATGTTTTTGTTTCATATCATCTGGTTGATCTCAATGTTATTGATTGAGATATTGTGTTGTCAGGCAAAGTGCCTTGACAAATTTTTTTCTGAATATTTAAATGTAAATTTTTGTAAAGGTTCCTTTAAGATGTGGTGACGCCTTGTCATCCTTTTGGTTTTCTTTTGGTCTTTACCTGTGGTGATGAGTGGCTTGGCCAGTCATTCAGATCTACAGTGTTGTTGCTTTTGAGAAGGGTGAACGATCGCCCTTTTCTCGCCCAAAATTTTGTTTTAAATTATTTTACACTTACAGGATCCTAAGACTCTTTGTAAATTTTTGTGATTTTGTGTTTTTGAGTGAGAGAAAAATTTTCCTCACTGTGTTCGAAAAATTTTTGCCCCCAGAAGGGGAGAGCTGTCATGTCGCATTTCTGCGCCATGAGCCTTTCGTATTTTTCTGTGAGAGAAACATCCTTCTCTCCGTCCGTGCCTGTGCTGTGTTTTTCGTTAAGACTTGTTTCTATTGAAATCGCATTGAAAAGCGCATTTGGTCGTGAATTCGTTGGGAATGTCTAGGATGTGTGTCTGGCCGAGATGCGTGACGTGTGCTCGCCTGTTGCTAGGAGAAGCGCGCCTGTCCAATCAGGAAGAGGCGCAGCGCAGGAGAAGTTCCTTGGCGTGGGCTCAAGCGACCCGCAGTTTGTTCTCTTGGAGCTGGAAATTCCGACTGAAAGGTCGCATCGAAATTTTTGTCTGAATAAAAAGACAAAAGAGGTTTTGGCCAAAATGGCTAAGCTGGCGGAGTTGGGCACTTGTTTCTAAAGAAACCGCCCTGCCTCTTCTGGAGCTGAATGGAGGAGAATGTGAAGATCCTGGAAAGTTTCGGCTACTTATTTTCATCATTTCTAAAATTATTTTTTTATTACAGGAGTCCTGTTTTCGTTGGCTGGTGATGAGTCTCGATCGCGAAGGTTCGGCTTACTTGCCATATTCGAATGCTGTCATGTCATCTAAATTTTGGATCATTTTCTCGACCATCCACCTTTGGGAACTCTTTTATTCACCTGCAGATCGTGTTATCCTGAATAGGACATTCTTCGTATTGTAAAATTACTCCACCGCTCAGGTAAAATTTCTTCCTTCGGAACAAGAAGTTCCGCTGCATCACAGGCACAGGTGAATACAATTTAATTGATATTAAATGGCTCAGATTAAAAATAACTTTATGTTGAGTTGATTTTCATGATTAAAGAAATCATATATTTGTCGAATACAATTAAAGATTGTTGCTATATATTTTGAACAGAGCATAAAGGTAAAAATGTTCAATTGATTAGAGAAGCTCCGAGAAATTTGATTAATAATTTGAAGGATTAATGCTTATAATTACTTTTGAAAATCTAAAAATAAAATATTATTTGTGTGATAAATGAGCCTGTTTATTTGTGTATGCCTTCATGTTTTACTCACTGTAATCATTTAGGATTTAATTCTCCTAAACTGGGAACTCCCTTGAGTTTTGAACCTGGTGTTTATTGTGGTAATTATGATAAAATTAATAGTTCTCTTTTGGTATATTAAATTTACGTTTCACGGTGTTGTGTGTAGTGGAGTCAGTAGATACTGTTGGTACTGATCCCGCTCCCACACTAATATCGTATGTTACAGACAATCACGATTGACTGATTGGATATATGTTAATTAGGCAGTCGTTGAAGACTCCAGCATTCTGAAGGATTTGAGGAGGTGCGTTTAAATGCTGATACGAAGTGTTTATAATTTTTGTAGGATTACTCTTGATGATAATCGTATTTCTATGGCTGAAAGAAGACGAATGACAGATAGTGAGCGCTGGCGTGCTGTCGGACGCATTGAAGCAGAACAGTCAATCAAAGATGTCGCTATTTTCTTTGGCGTTGATCATTCGGAAATTTCTCGATTACGGAAATAATTTCAAACAAGTCAAATAGTTGTCTGGAGACCTGTGCCCGGTCGTCCAAGGGTTATCACCCTGTCTGATAATCGGTATACTGCTACAGTAGCCAAGCGGAATCGACGAGCGACTTCCACAACTGTCACATCCGTGGTTGCAGCGGCACTTGGTAAGACAATATCTGCCAGTACTGTGCACCGAAAGCTCCACCTGAAGGAACTGTACGTCCGAGTACCACGTTTTTGTGTTCCACTAACCGTCCAAAACCAGAGAGGAGCAAGATTAAATTGGTGTCGTCAACATGTCAATTGGACTGTCTCAGATTGGTTCAACGTCCTGTTCACGGACGAGTCCAGATTATCCCTGGAAACAGATGATAAGCGTTTAAGGGCCTGGAGAGAACGAGGCACACGCAATCAGACCAAGAACATCATCGAACAACACGCATTCAGAGGTGGCAGCGTCATGGTGTGGGCTGGAATTTCAATGGGATATCGCACAGAGCTGCACATCTTTAAAGGCGGTTCTGTGATGACTGTGCGGTATCGGGATGAAGTCCTAGACCCCATTGCGAGACACTACGCTGCAGCAATTCGTCCTGATTTCCCCCTTATGGACGATAATACCCGTCCCCATCGAGCTAACATCGTTGACAAATACCTGGAATGTGATTGCATTTCTCGTATGGAGTGGCCGGCGTATTCACCCGACCTTAATCCCAATGAAAATTTTTGTGATATCCTCGGACGTGCTGTCTCTGGACGTTTACATTCTCCAGCCAGTCTCAGCGAGTTGGAAACTGCCATATTGGAGGAATGGTCATTGCTCGCATCTGCGATGGTTGATCACCTCATTGAAAGCATGGAAAATCGTTATAAAATTGTGTGAAGGTCGGGGGTGGTTACATGCCATATTGATGTAAGTTTTGTTTGGTTTGTTAGCCTTTAAACATCATTTTGTTAATGACCCAAATGTGACGTCATACGAAAAGTAAATATTTTTTTCATCTTTGTGCGTAATTCGTATTTTCTTTAAAGCATAAACATATTTGCTACCTTCATGTACAATTTTGAGTTAATCAAAGCTTTACTTTTCCATTTTTGTTGATTTTACCGTCTGTGTTTAACTTTTGAAAGCCAGTGTAAACAAAAATGTAAATCTGTATATATGTCTGTATGTTTGTCTCATCATCGCGGGAGAACGGCTGAACCGAATTTTTAGAAGCCAGTGTGGTTCGTTGGGAACGGATAAAAAGTTATTGAAAAAGTTTAGCGCCTACTTTTTGATTTGAGCTCTCACGGATTTGATTTTGAAGTCTTTCCAAATCACCGAGTTCGTTAAGTATCTAGGGTCTGTCCTAATATACATTAGGGTTCTATATTGACTTTTTCTAGGCAGACTATGGTAGATTTACAGGCATATCCCTATACCGATGCTGCGTACAGCATTCCAGGGCCGATGACCGATTTATATATTAGTAGTTTGTTTTGGTAACTAAGATTTCCATTTCCTATGAGTGGGTACAAGACACTTGTGACCATATGAGCTTTCTTGATGATATTTGTTTTATGCAATGTCCAGGTTAGGTGGGAATCTAGCGTTGCACCTAGTTATTTAGTTGATTTTTTCCCGTAGAATGCTTGATTATTTATATACAGAGGCGGTGGAGTTTGCTTGTTTTTTACCGAGAAAAGTATATCCAATAACATTTAATGGAGTTTAATTTTATTCGCCATTTTTCCAGCCATGGAGTTTATCTTGGTGTTGTTGTAACTGTATGTGCATTACTGAGAAATAAGTCTTTTTCGCAAGTATCCCGCTGTCGTCTGCATAGAGTGCCAGCTCCGAGTGTTCAGACCTGAAGATGTCGTTTAAATATATTTTGAAATGTATCTGGCCAAGGATGGATCCTTGTGGTACACTGCTTTTTATGAGCTTGGGTGTAGATAACTTGCCTTTAATTCTGACTTTAAAGCGACTGTCATTTAAGTATGGCATTTAAAATTTGACTAATGCGTCAGGGGCTTTTAGAGTGTTCAATTTGTATACTAAACCGCTATGCCACACCTTATCAAATGCTTTCTGGATGTCCAGGAAAATGGCAGCTGTGGGTGTCTTATTTTAGAATTCAGAAGATATGTACTCTACCACTCTCAGTAATTGATGAATGGTGGAGTAATCAACTGGCAACAACTGGCAATCAACTGGCAACAAGGAAGATAATCAACTGGCCGAAATCCGAACTGTTTCGGAATGATAATGTCATTCTCGCTTAGGTATATATTTAGTCTATTAAGTATAATTTTCTTAGTATTTTTAGTAAGTGTTGGTAGTATTGGTATGTAGTTGGCTGGAATCGTATCGTCCTCTCCTACTTTATGGACGGAATGATAATTTACATCTTTCTACACTTTGGGGAAATAGTTTAGCTTTAGTGTCTTATTTATTAGGAAGGTAATAAAGAATATTATATGTAAGGGTAAGTTTTTTGTCGCCACGTTTCTAATATTATCATGACCTGGACTCTTAAGATGTTTGAAGTTTTTAAGGAGGTTTTTTAATGAGATTTTTTGCGGAGTGGCAGGGGTAATTTCAGCGGTGATTGGAGAGTTTCTGAAGTTGTTTAGTATTTGACTAACCAAGTTTAGGGTGTCCTGACACAGTAAGTCGTGATTTGGCTTACACTAGCTTTCATAATGTTTTGCTAACGCCTCGGTTTCTTCTTCGTCTGAGTACGCGATGTTATTGTTGTCGTTTAGTGGCGAAAGTTTTCTGTACGGTTTGCTAAATTTTTGGTGAAATCCCAAAATTATGTATCTGCCGGGGTGAGGGATTCAAGTAATTCTTTATACTGATGTTACTTACCTGTGACAAGTTTTTCATAACTATACTCGTGTCTGCAATGCTCTCTTTTAAGGTTTGGGTTTCTGTTAGTCTGCCATGTCTTTCTCATTCTGTTTCTCTGTCTTACTAATTGTGTGGTATGGTAGGAGAGTATGGGTATTTTTGTTGATTCACGATGTGCTGTCGAAAAGGCAAGTGCTCTCTGAATTTTTGTTGTGAGTGTGTGTATGGCGGAATCAATGCCCACCGTGCTCATTATGTCGGTTATTGCTAAGTGCAGCTTGAGTAGTGTTCTCTTGAATACGTTCCAATTTACCCTCGCTTGTTCCAGAGAGGCTGGAAGGAGGGTGTTCATGTCAAATGGCACCAATAACGGTAGATGATCCGAGTCGAATTCATCTGGGGTATCAATAGTGTGGCGTAGTCTATGCTTCGCGTTAAGACCAAATCGACAAAGGTACCATTGCCGCCCTTGAAACAAGTTGTACGTGATAATATGAGGATGTTGGTGTTTGTGGTGTTCAATAGTCTGTTTATGTCTCTGCTTCGTGTGTTTGTTCTTCCACAGCCCCAGCGGTGGTGGTGTGCAATAAAATCTCCAGTTAGTATGCTGTTTTAGTGTCGCGAGAAAAGCAGTTCCAGTTCCGCAGATACATTAATACCATTCATATTCCTAACATATGTTGAGGTTATTATAAAAGGATTTAGATTTTTTATTTTTATACTAGTATTATCTATGCTCTTTAGATTTAGGTTATTTATATCAACATGGGGAATATTTCTTTTAATATAAATCGCGGTTCCTTCTTGGGGTCACCTACCAGTTTTGAGTATCTGAAGGTATGATAGTTATTATAGTTTGCTATGTTTGGACATTTATTTTTTCTCATTTTAGTTTCCTGTATTAGTAAGTCGTCTACGTCGTCATTTGCATTTACACAATTCCTAAGTTCATTTATTCTTGGAGATATTCTGTTCGCATTCCAAAATATTACTTTAAGAGATTCTTTTGTAACCTATTCATGATGAGCGGTTTTCTCGCTGTTTTTACTTAGCGCCGCGGTAGTTTTAAAAACCTCGAAACACATAGACATGGGATCTGAGTTCTTTTGAAACACTTCGTAGAGCTGTGCCAATAGTTGTTTTAAGTTATCTAAATCGAACCTGAGAAATCCTTTGATGAGATGGAGAATTTTTGCCATCTTCCCATTTTCTGGACTTTCAGTGGTCCCGGCTTCATTTATTTACATTACCTCAGCCGCAGTCGCGGTTTCGGTTTCTTTTGGTTTTGGCATCTCAGTTCCTTTTCTGTTTTTTTCTTTAGTTTGCTCAAACACCTGGTTTTACGTGGGTTCCTCCTCTCTCACGCGTTTAGTCTTTCTATGGCTTTAGATTCTTCAACTATTTTTGGCTTCTCTACAGTTTTAATTTTTTCTTTTGTTATGGCTTTAGCTACTTCAACATAGCGCCTAGCTAGTTGAACTTTCTAGTTTCGTTCACCTCAGCTGTCAGTTCTCTAATTGTGTTTGGTTCCTGCCTGGCCACCAATCTGGATGGTGCTGAAGTGTGGTTTCTATTTTCCTATGACACAGTGTGCGAGGAATCCTGGAGGAGGGGGGGAATGCCTGGGGTTTTGTGGTCAGAGATCTTTGCCTTCATGCAGGGATCTCATTTTGGGGTGGTATGTTGGTACCCTGAACCGGTGCCTTCTCACGATTTCATGCGTTCTTCGGGTAAAGTCTGAAGTTTGCCGGATGATCTCCATCACAGTCAGCGCATGCGGCCTTTTCAAATTTAGGTCTCTGGCAGTCTCGTATCAGGTATCCCAGAACACATTTCAGACACTGCTGAGGCATACTGCAGTTCTCCGAATAGTGGTTGAAGGTTTGACACCGGTAGCAGATCTTAAAGCCACGGGATCTGAAGGTTTGTACCTATGTGATGTCGCGATTTCTGCAAGTTCATATTTCCTATTTTAAATGCTTTTATCGAGCTAAATGTAAGTGTAAAATTCTAGCTCAGAATTTATCGGCGAAAGCGAACTCACATTTCTTGTTCGTGACCTTGCTTGGAAGAGAGAGCCGTTGGAAGTACATCTGTTTTATTTGTGTGGTTCATTTTTGCTCTTCTTCCGCGCTTGTATATGCGAATGCCTGTGCGAAATATGTTGTGTGACGTCAGAGCTTGAGACGTAGCTGTAAAGTGACGCTACTTTTGAGTAGTTGGGACAAAGGAACCTAAAATGATGGACCTGCGTTGGTCAGGTCTGTACTTTCTTAACAAAATATTTCTAAATTCAATCTTCAATTTGTTCCCAACTCCTGATCCAAGAAAGGTAAACATGGTATCGAAAGGTACTTTGTAAGTATAGTACCTATTGAAAGTAAAAATCTCACGTAATTTTAAAGGAATAAAAATGGACTGGATATAAGTTCTTTGATCTAAGAATAAAATCGGCGGCTTTACTGTCTTTATGATTAACCTATTGAATTGTTTTTATTGCTTAAAAATACTCAAATTGTTTATGATGATTTAATTGTTCCAGTCCTAATTGAAATATAAATATAATTTTAAAAGTAAGGATATCTACGAAGATTCTTTAAAATCAGATATGAGAAGTTGTGAAGTGTTTTACTGAATCTCATAAATCTTCGATCATAAGCAGTGATTTTATGCCATGTGTGATATTACAATTTATGCCATGTGTGATATTACAACAGATTTACTAGAGTTCCACATTCAGTCTGTTTCGAAATTACAATGTAAAGAAATCATATTAATTTCGTGTTATATATTAAAGAATTTCTTAAATTTCAAATGATTATTATTTTTGGTTATGTCTCATATTTCGCCATTGCACTTAGTGATCTCCGGTCACTGTTGAGTATTTTCGCTCAACATCAGGGAAGCAAATCTGCGGTAATTTGGGGGTGCTTCCACTATATATTTAATTAACCTTTCTTCAAGAATCTTACGGCCTCAAGAATAATCACGGTGATTGCATTTTTATGATTTCAATGGTTGCAACGTTTACCCAGTGGACTGTGCGGTCCTCTACCTTTATGAGTTGTGATATATGAAGGTGTTTACGATAACGCATTCGCACCTACACAGCCATGTAGGCAACCTGGTGGAATTTGTAGACCTTTTGCCAATCTTCTGTGGATCTGAGGATGAACAAAAAGATCGGCAGAGGCAATCTAGTTTTGGTGTTTCTTAGCTGAGAAACCCTAACAATGTCGAGGCCTGCTTCATTAGTTAATATTCTTTTTAATTCCTCAATGTCAAATGCTGCCGGTAGCCCTTTCAAAACGACCTTTTTTAATCTCTCATTTGTAAGAATTAAACTTTGGAAGAGGATTTTCTCCCTCATCAGTATATACTATAGGTATTAGCGTCCTTTGGTATCAGTTTTAGCATATCTCCTGTCAATTTTCCAGATACATTGTTTCCTATCATCTCATTTAGTTTTTTAAGCTATTCCTGGTAGTTGTCATTAAATTTGATAAAGAAGCATTCAGCTTTAGGATCTTTTTTCTCCACGAAGTTTTCAATTCCTACAATTTCTTTTGGTTTTACTGCTCTTATCGCTAATCTCACTCGATTTTATTTAAAGTTTTCCCTTAATTACTTTAAATTCTTCATTTCTATTTACAGTCTCAGTACATATATTTTCTACAATTTCAATATCAACAGCGTTGTTTACATTATCATTAACAATTATTTTATTTTCTAAATCTTGCACATCCATTTCGATAGTCAACACTTCAGATGTATGTTTATTTGTAACATCCTTAGGGAAGTTACGTAAATACTAGGCTTTTTATTTAATTTAGTCGGGGATTTACATTCCACCTCTACATATTTTAACAATCCTAACTTTATAAATTTTTCATAATACTCCTCGAAAGTTTTACATTTGGAATCATATACTATTTACAGTTTTTCTGCATCCTTGGTCAATAATAATGACATAACAGTAAGGAACATACCTTGTATCTTTAAGACTTGGTCCACTTGATGTCCAATCAATCCCGTTCCAACCAGCTTCATGATATGGTGTGCAAACACAAAAACCACATTAGAACAAAAGTTTATGCACGATTTCGCTTCGGATCGACCAACAATCCATCTTTAGGCAATATTCCTTGGCAACTCAGCATGATCTCCTTCAGAGACTTCAGAGCCTCACCGTCTAGTCCAATAGAAATTTTCTTCGTCCAATGCAGATTTCCTTGATCGAAATCCAAGTCGAAGCACAATAATCAAACTCTAGCAGACATCACGTGGGAATAACACACGTGTATTCCAAATAGCAATAAGCGATGCTGGGAAGCAGAAGCACCAGAGCACGCCACAAAATACAGCAACTATCACTCCTAACATAAACGATCCAAAATATAGCAATACACGACTGCGATATACTTACCCACTTTCCATACCAGAGCTAGCAGAAAGCACGTCCGACTTGTCCAGGGAAAGGTGTAAGACTCAAATGAATGAATTTTTGTCATGCCAAATGCAATAAATACCTTGAAGTATGATATACGCTTGTCAGCTAGGAACAAAACGATTTATCTGAGCAGAACGCTGCTGCGTTCCTACAGTTATACATAAAAATGTATATGGTGGGTAATACAATATATTTTTACTCACAGGGATATCGTTTTACAAATCCCCAAACAGTAACTTTAATTATGATTTGATATCGTAGCGGTTTTTCTCAATTGGAAAGCCATATGCCATAAGGAATTTCAATTTGAAATTTAATGTTCAGTTAAGCAAAGAAACCATGCTCAATGCATTCACTTCAATCGTTTCCGCTTTTGAGTGAGAACCTTTCATGTGAAACATCTAATTTTTACAAACAAGATGAAATGTAATTTTCCATCATCATAAGATTGTGATTAACCATGCATTAAATGCTTTTAACTGAAGTTGTATGTTATTAAATAATTTATAAGGATTCAGATTTAATTTTTATCTTTACATAAAACCGTTGACGCTAATTCAGAAGTTTAAAACACTAGGAGAAATGTAATAATCGCTTCTGAAACAGCATAAATACTTCAGTGGGTTTTAGGCTACTTATTAGCATTGTGTGAAATGTCTTACCATTTATATTCAGAATAAATTTGAGAACGTTCCCACTAAATTAATCCATAAACGTTAATTCATAAATACTAAATATTCACATATAAATTTGCAGCTAGCTGATATGTTACTTGCTGAATAATTTTTATTTTCGCATATTATTAGATAAAAAATGTACTGTTTTATCGAAAATTTTAGAAATCGAGATTGTGACTGAGTTTAAGCGGTCGTTTCAAGGTTTAATCAATTTCGAATAATTTTGGAATATTTCGGCTTGTCTGTGTGTGTCTGGTAGTATGGACGATTAAATCTCTTGTTATTTGAATTTTCAATACAAACTCCTGTGGCAAACAATGAAAATTCCTGAACCAATGGTAGTATCAATGATCTATAGGGGACATAATACATGGTTTGAACTTGAATATAAGTGGTATCAAGATAGTTTATGAACATACACTCACTTTTTCTCTTTCTTTTGCACGCACGCACACACACACACACACACACACATATATATATATATATATATATATATATATATATATATATATATATATATATATATATATATGCATATATAATATATATGTATATATATATATATACATATATATATATATATATACATATATATATATATATATATATATATATATATATATATATATATATACATATATATATATACATATATATATATATATATATATATATATATATATATATATATATACATATATATATATACATATATATATATATATATATATATATATATATATATATATATATATATATATATATATATATATATATATATATATATATATATATATATATATATATATATATATATAAAGCATAGTAAACATAAAAAATTAAAATTATTTCCACAGTTATCCAATTATTCTCCAGAAGTTGGCGCAAAGCAGCACACTCTCCTAAAGTAATATACAAGATTCATATGAAAAAATGAGGGAAATGACCAAATGCAAGGCATAAAATGGTAGAGGGGGATGGCGACCCCTCTTTCCCGTTTATATATATATATATATATATATATATATATATATATATATATATATATATTAAAATAAGTAAAGTCGAAACGTTTAAAAAAAAATTTAAAAAGTCATGAAAGTCCTCAGTCAACTGCAAATAGCCTACAACAAATCAAACTACTGCTTGTACTACAAAAGCTTGAAAAACTTTCTTGAATAAGTGAGATATATGTCAGAAAGATGACGATGATTATTTCGAGGGCGTTATAAGCCCCCCTTCCTCAAGTCAAATGAACAGTTAGAACAGTTGTAAAGAGTCTTGCTGTCCCAACCTAGAATCGAACCCTGGATCTCCGAACTGGCTTGCCGACGCACTACCGTTGAGCTACTGGAACAAAAATGCAAGCTCTTCTCGTCGAAGAGAGCTCTCTCTGTAGAGTATGCACGTAACCACTGCCAAGAACAAATATGTTTTTATAAATAAACATAACTATTTTTTAGTTGTGCTATACCAATTACGGCCAATAGGTATAATATTTTAGGAATTATTGAAAATTTCAATTATTTAAATCTGTTTTATTTTAACAAAGATTTTGCAAATTCATACATTTTCTATTGTGTTTTACCGATTGCCGAAACAGACAAAATCTGTATGGGTATATATTTTATTGCCAATTTAGAGTCTTTATTTTGTCAAACTACATGTTGATCAAAATTTTCTTCAGATCTGCCTGCAAAGATAATTTTTATAGCAAGAACAGAATTTTTACAGCAGAAGAGATTCTTATGCTTTTTTTAGATAAATTATTACATTTTAATAGAATTTGTTTAAGAGTAATATCAACTCGAATGCAACTGGAATGTGCATGTATTTTAACTCAGTAGCGTCGGGTATGATTGCTAGCAGGTTTATATTACTGCATAAAGTGTTCGTCTTTTTTAAGTTTAGTTTTTACTTTCCCTGCAATACATGGTAATGTATAAGGAAAGTATTGGAATCATGCCGAAAATCGCAACTCAAGTTTTCGACGGATCTACACGTTTCGAGACTTCTAGAATACAGAAAAACTATTTTTAGCGTGACGTTTGTGTGTGTGTGTCTATCTATGTGTCTGTGTGGCGAATCTGGTGCTGATTAGTTTTGGGTACGATTCTGGATAAAAGGACCCGCCTTTTCTTGCGAAATGTGCCGCCAAAGCCTGTATCAACTCTAGCTAAAAAACTAATGGACCGAATTGAATAACATTTGGTAGATAAGTCGCTTGTGGGTTACTCTGGTGCTGATTAGATTATGGCACGATTCGGAAAAAAATAACCAGCCTTTTTTTGTAAATTGGCCCGCAAAAATCGTCAAATTCCAGGATAAAAAATTCGTATGCTCAAATATATCCACTAAATGCTTGTTTATACGTAATGTTTACGAAGAAACTAATAAGACCAACCCCCGTTACACTAGGACTAGCCGTTCTCGATATATTTAAGTCTTTTCATGTTTTCTCTACGCCACTTTTGAAAACAACTCCAGTTACCAAATGAGAACGAAAATTGAATTAAGAGTGAATTAAATTTAATTAAAATAAAGAGAACGTGGATATAAATAAGTCTGCAGGGAAAGTCATGTGTTGCCCACATCAGATTTTTAATATTGTTTAACTTTCATTTATTTTGTGCGAGATGGAGAATCAACCATGATGTTTTATTCAATTAGTAAGCGGATAGAAGCATCGTTAACCTTAATGTCAGCCAATTTGTTGCTAAAAACTCAACCGAAAACATGAGAGAAGTTGTGACTGAAATAACCATAACTTATATAAGCTAACTACGTAAAAACTTGTAAAAAATACAGATTCATCAGTCAAGAGGAGAATATATATATATATATATATATATATATATATATATATATATATATATATATATATATATATATAATATATATAAAATATATATATATATATATATATATATATATATATATTAAGATAAGTAAATTCGAAACATTTTAAAAAAAATTTTAAAAATCTTATATTTGCGAGACATGATTTTCGGCCATGATCACACGTTGTTACTTTCAATAAACTGAATTATTGGCAAACTTTCAGGAATTATATTACCGTAATGATAAAATAGTTAAGATAAAATGTTATAATAATTAGAACCACATTTTCTTCAACAATATTAATTTGTTTTTAAGATAACAAATCATTTCAGTTTAGCAAATGTTTGGTTAGATTTAACGTTTATAAAATTCAATTTTTTTTTACGATCGTAAAGAAAGGGGGGGGATACTATTTTTGATTTTGATTCTTTTTTATACAATCAAACTGTGACTTCCTCGGCATAACTTATAGTATGTTTCTTTCAAATTGGTGATTCATGATCACGGAAGTGCCTTTTCTTCTCACCGCTGCTCTCAGAAATCAAGAGGTAGACTCCCTTTTCCACATCAGTTTAGGATAACTGCTTGAAGCGAACTTTTTAAAAGGATTTTTCTTTCCTAGCCTCATCTGGGGCAGAAAAAGAAAGCGAACGCACTCGTTTGAGGCTAATGCAGCCATAGCTACAGAAAGGGAGAGTACGCTCTTCAACCGCCAATATAAAAGAAACAGACTATAGGTAAGGGATGGCGCATATTTTTGAATGATTCTAAATGTAGGTATTACATGGTTACCAGGAAAACAAAAAAAAGTTAAAAATCAGTAATTGTCCAATTATTACTATGAACTCATTATATTCAGAAAGTTTAAAATCCTAAAATTTTACACATTAATATAGTTAAGTTTGAGGTATTAATATTTAAGTTACATATTAAATTACGCATTTAAGTTACATATTAAGTTACACATTAATTTTTCGCAAGGTGATTTTATTCTGGGAATTTAAGATAGTTTGCTAAAATACAAATTAATTAAAATATTAAGAATATGTAAATAAAAATGTATAAAAAAATACAGTGATATCAAACTACTTGATATTTACAAATTTGTTTCATAAGACGAGTTTTCCTACCACAAGTCCCTGGTTTATTTTATTTACAAAGTCATATTTCCGTTCAATGTTTCATTTAATTTAAGTTTATCTATTTGATCAAACTCATATATCGTCATTATTTACACAGGCTTTTAAATAAGAGCATAATTACAGTTTTCGAGTTTTTATATAATTAAATTCGAGTTCCAGCGGTGTTTGATGTTTGCATGCACACACGTTATTTCACGAAATGAAGTAGTATTGCTAGATGTGAAGTTAAAAATATTTTTTCTAACAAATTAGCATTCAGACCAATTTTGAAATGTTATAAGTAAAAACAAAATATACTGTAAAATTGAATAATTTATTTACATATTTTTCAAATCATCTGCATTCACAAAGTCACAAAATATTTGTTTGTGAATTAGATTATTAATAAAGAACTCAAACAATAATATAACTGTTTGTACACAGTATATCCTAAGTGATGCAAAATGAGCTGAAATGTTTTTTCAAAAGAATCATATTTTCAATTGGTATTTACTTTGGGTAAATAAGCAGTCACTTGACAAGAAGGTTTATTTCGTTTAATTTTATACAGACTCTTAATTTATTCTTGTATATTCATTGAATGGGAAAGAAAACTGAATTTACTTTGAAGTTGAATTAATTTGTTTAATTTGGGATTGTTTTAATTGATTTTAAGAGTTCAATTCGAATTTGCTGCTTTAATAAAGCCTTTGTGAACTTTAATACATTTGTTTACTGTTTATTGAGTAATAAAAATATCATTAAATAAAGCTGCAGGCATTTATAATATAGTTAAACTATAAAGTAATAACTCTTTAGATTATTCATTAACTAGTGAAACCGGCGGGGATTCTACCCTATAAGTAATAAACAAAAAACATGCAAGAAAATTTCCTACTTTTGTTGAATTTGTTTACCGCGTTGAGTCGTATACCTCAAATTAAAATTTATGAAATGATAAGAAACAAGAAAGATCAATCATGCATAAAGCATTGATTATGAAACACTTTCCAACTTCAATGCAATCCGCTGAATGTAAAATGCGATACATTCAATGGTGATATTTTTTTAATTATCACAGAACTACAAAAATGTATTTTACTTGTAAACTTAAAACTTCATCGAAAAAAATGAACTTTATTCATATGACGTCATTGACATATAAATTGTCTGGCACTCTATGTAAAAGCAGTGAATATTTTATTCCTGACTCCAGAGTTAAATAATTTTGCGCGAAAAAAATTCAGCAATTCTTGTACAACTCATCTTGCATTTACTTGTTTACATTCTGCATCCATTAAAATTAGACTTCGTTGTAGAAATAATCAAAGTTTGATAATCATTTAAACTCAAAAATGAACGTTAAATTAAACTCAAAAATGCGTTGACTCAGAATATAGATGCACAAAAAATAAGCAAAAATAAAACGGTTTTAGGACTGATGCAACACTAAATATAAATTAAAAAGAACTTTAAAAATCACGATTTTTACTCTGGGAGATAAAGGAAGATAATATATTTTATTATGAAGTGGATCACGTGATCTCTTCATATATCATGGGTGTAATTATTATTTAAATTTTTATTTCAAAAACTACCGAACATATTTTGCTGAAATTTTTTTACATATTTTATGGAATAATTTTATTTATTAAAATTTTCGAAGCAATATGTGAATTTTAACTTCGCTTAAAAATGGTTGAAAAATTATGTTCTATAGGGTTCAATCTATTTCATTTTTGCAACCCGGGTTCAATCCAAAACTAATTGGGCGATATTATATTATTCATTTACATTCCCATATGTTCCACAGACCGTCTCTACAACATACTAAAATTTTATTTTGATAAAGTCATTTTTACGGCAGTTATCGTGTGATCGGACAGACGGACAGTTAGAATGACCAAAGTCATAAACACTTTTCAACTGTGTTGTAAAGTGTTAATAAAAGAACATCATGGTCTCACTTTCAGTATCTGATGTCATACGCTACGTAAAGCTCCAAGGTTACATCGCAGTTTTTCGCTGTGAAAGAAGTATAGTCAATGCACTATGTAGGGAACGGGCCACCCACATCATGAACTCACTTTTAGTATTTGATATCATACGCTCATAAAGCTCCAGAGTTCATGAAATGTTTTTCGGTGATTGAAACACGTTTGGCAACATTTTATGGCAGCTTTAACCAGAGATAGATAAATAGACAGATAAATCAAGGTGTTTATATTATTAATGCGATTAAAAGAACATAGGACCACTGGAGGCTAAAAATACCAACCCCATAAAATTATCATAATACATTTTTAATTTTTTTTTATTGAAAAACAATCGCTAAATATTTTTTTTCTTTTATGCTGCTTTTCCCGTAGGCCTTTGTTAGGAGATAACTGATAAAGACATTTTAAAACAGCTCATTATAGTGTACAAGAATTTCGCCTAGAGAGTTATAAGGGTCTCTATGTTGGTTTTAGTGTGACATATGAGACATTTTGTTTTCATGAAGTTTTTTTACAACTCATACATATATCTCTACAACCCGGTATTGTGGGGTTTTCAAAAGTACATCACCTCCCCTTTCTTTATTACTAATTCTCCAAAGCATACTATATTGTTACAACGTATCTTCTGGAAACGTGGGTGTACTCTCGGGATGCAAGAATGAGTGCAAATTTTTGAATAACTAACACTTTTATTTAAAAGCAGGAATAAGCGTAAAGTGAGACAATATATGCTTAGATAAAACAAGGGAGCTGCAGCGGTATTAAGCTCGACTCTAGATGGAGCAAAACTTCGTTTATTTGCACAGAAAATATTTCATACATTTATGTCGGATATCATATATAATGAAAATAAAGGTTACTTGATCGTAAATTATTTTCGCAGACACTGTCTACCTTGTCTCCAACGCTTCGCCACTGATGACGATTCTTTCATAAACATTTTATTTATCTTTAATTTTATGACAGTTTTTACTTTTTCCTCCTGCCGCCCAGGCGGTGAAGTGGATAGCTTCTTAGACTTCTGTCTGATGGGCTCGGGTTCCAATCCCGAGTGGGGCATGGATGTTTATTGAGGTAAGTCAGTCTTCCGCCTTCTGGGTCCTGGTCTAAATGTGAAGCTGCATCCCCCCCCGACCTTCGTCAGTGATGCTTGTTTGTAATAAACTTTGTTCTCTTGTTTTGTGCGTCTTTCTTCGTTCTTTCCTGCGTCACTGGTCCTGTATCGGCTGTACCGAAACAGGAGGTCATTAGAAACAACAACAACAATAACCTTTTCCTCCTAGTGACATAAACAGGGCGGGATCATAACCTCTGTCGCTGTTAACTGAACAATTACATTAGTTCTCCAAAACGATTTTATTGGAAAATGAAATCCAGCCTACCCCCCCCCCCCCTCTTTTCAAGATAATAGACACGCTTATAATTCCACTTGAATAACACCAGGGATAAAGAACTAAACAGAGAAGGGATTTGTACTAAAATTTTTAGGGTCACAAGAATAACAGCGATGTACTTTGATTTTTTTAATATATATGCTGTTACACACGTATCCCCTGGAATCATAGGTGTGCACACAGGATGCAAGAATGAGTCCAAGTTTCTGGATAAATAACACTTTGATTTACAGGCACAAAGTAAACAGGAGCAATATACAGTCGAACAGCACTTAAATACTCCACTAATTTCACAAAATAACAAATATTAATCTCAAAACAATGACAAAAGCAATTTTACAAAACAGCGCTACTATTCTCGAAACATTGACAGAAATCACAGTCCATTGTAGTTTGTATTTTGTCACCTGAACTCTAACGGAGTGGTGATTTCTTTTATAGTCTCTCTATAGAAATTTCTGGAATTCTCCTTATCTCCTAGACTGTTCGTTATTTCGCTGTCCTTCTCGAACCTTCGGGAAGTCGCTAAAAGAAAACAAATTGGCGATAAATCACCAAATCTGGCAACCCTTTCTCGAATTTTGAAATTCTGGAAACCCTATGTTGACGTCATGGACTGCTCACGTCATATTGTTTTCTTTGTCTGGTCTCCGTAAGGGACGAATGAAAAGACACCAGTGAGGGAATATTACGCTATATTTAAATAATCCAGAAACTTTATAAATGTCTATAATTATTTATACATACTTTTTTAAACATAAAAATTAAAATACTTTCTATTTTAAAATATTGTATTCAAATTTAAATATATTATATTTTGAATATATTAAAAACATTATTCACTAACATACTCAATTCCTTTTCCTTTCTTCACCTTTCAACCGACACTGTTCGCTCGCTAACCACTCCTTTATTTTTTATACTAATTCTGGCTTTATTTCGTTCTTTCATGAACCCACATCCAGCTGGTGAAGACGAGTTTAAACACTTATTTTAAACGTAGTTCGGCACTTATTTAGGATGAAGTATGCTACATGCATAAAGCATTGATTATGAAACACTTTTCCAACTTCAATGCAATTTAATATAAACATCTCTAAATTCCTCGTTAATATTTTTAAAATTATCACAATACTACATTAATTTATTATATTTGAAATCTTCATCGAAGAAAATGAACTTCATTCAAATTACGGCATTGAAATATAAATTGCCTTGTTTAAACATCTCTAAAATGCTATACATTCCTCGGTAATATTTTTAAAATTATTATAATACTACAATAATTTATTATATTTGAAAACTTCATCGAAAACAAATGAACTTTATTCAAATGACGTCATCTAAATATAAATCGCCTCTATATAAAAGCAACATTTCATTCGTAAATATTTTTCCAATCGTTTCATTCATCATAATACTATAATAATTTATTTTATTTAAAAATTTGAAAAATTGCTATCTACCATATTTATTTTTAAATGTGAAACCTCTCTTATATATAAAATAATTGAACTCTTGAAAAAATATTTATTATATGATATATCTCTTTTCCTTTCTGGAGGATATAGCAAGAGTCAGAATTTAATTGAATTTGTTTTTCTCCCCATATTAAATAATTTTTATTTAAAAAACTACCTAACATATTTTACGGAAATCTTCTTTATATATTTTATGGGATAATTTGAATATTTCCTAAAATTTTCGAAGCAATTTGTGAATTTTAAATTCGCTTAAAAAATGTTTGTTTACGGCAGTTATCGTGCTAACGGACAGACAGACAGACGGACAGAATGAATGAACAAAGTCATAAACACTTTTCAACTATGTTGTAAAGTGTTAAAAAGCTACCAGGGATGATCGTCTGAGGCTGTTAGATTTAAAGACAAGGACTACTGAAAGTTCAGAATTTTAGGGCTGATCTCGTGGTTCATGTCCAAGTCCACTCTGATAATATAGTATGCATTCACTTACAACCTCATTTGCATGTTAGAGAATGCAGTATTACAATCAAGATTGTTTATTTTCATTTCTGAAAATTAGAACTTCTAATTATGTTTGATTTCTAAACTAGGAAGTGAAAACGTGACGTTGCATATAGTTACCCTTCGCTCTTTAACATTATTTTAAACTTAATTGACGAACGCGTTGCGCCATCTATTGAATATAATTCGAAACATTTATCCATCATCTTGAATGCTGCCTTTGATGTTTCAAGGTATTGTGGGAAAAATGGGAAATTTTCGAAAAGAACTAGGAGGGAATACGATTCATAAAACTCGTCGGTTGATTTCAAATCTGAAATATTTATGTATTTTCAATCGACAACATTAAACGATGTATTTGAAATGAAAAGAATTATCAGTTTATTATTCATTCATTATCAAAGAATCATAAATGTCAGCAAGTTTAGGGGAATGTCTCATGTTCAAAGAGAAATAGTATTTTAAGAAAATTGAATTAGAGTTTTTAATGTAAAGGCATTTAACAGCTTTAAGTATAGACACTTGACGTCATTAAATGAAAACACTTGAGTGAATTTCAATACCTTTTGAACAGGTTTTCTATACTGATAATATTTTTATTTGAAACCGCCCATGAGCAGTAATAATAGTAATAATATATTTGTTCGCATATTTGCGAACTGATATATTATCAAGTTGTATCGATGAGAGGGATTACTAAAGTCCGAAAATATTTATTTGTTTGAAATTTTGTATTTAGTCCAATTAAATAATTTTTAATATGAGCAGCATAAGAATTTCCAGAGTATACTTTGGCAATAAGAGCTTGCAATTTCGTCCCAATAACTCAACGTTAAAGAGGAATCGGCTGGCTAGTTCGAAGAGCCAGAGTTCGATTCCCGGTTGGGGCAACGAGGTTATTAAAATTACAAGTAAATATTTTCTAAAATTTTCGAAGTAATTTGTGAATTTTAACTTCGCTTTAAAAATATTTGGAAAATTAGGTTCCATAGGGTTCAATGTATTTCATCTTTTCAACCCGGATTCAATCCAAAACTCATTGGGTGATATTATTCATTTACATTCTCATATGCCCCATAAACCATCTCAACAACATACTAAAATTTCATTTTGATAAAATCATTTTTAAGGCAGTTATCGTGCGACCGGAGAGACAGAATGAACAAAGTCATAACACTTTTCAACTATGTTGGAAAGTGTAAAAAACAGAAGTATCCCGAAGGTAGTTCGTTCTAATATATTAGGGTTGGTTATATTCTTTTTGTCGTTAAAAATTACGTATGAAACAAGTATTTGATCAACACATTTCGACATATTTAATTGTTTATTTCAGTTTTGGACGGTTTTTGAAGAGCACTTTACACAAAAATCCTATTTGATATTCTAGAATTGTATCAAAATCTAATTAGTACTAAGTAAACCTCCATCTACTAAATTTTGTAAATTTCCTTCGAACAATTTTTGCGCTAGAATGGATACATACATTTCACAGACACACATACAGACAGACACACACACAAAACGTCGTGTGCCAAAAATAAATAATTAAATTCGTGTGCTAAAAATAAAATATTAAATCTAGCTAGAGTGCCGAAACGAGTAGATCCGTCATAAACTCAGTGTCTGATTTTAGACAGGATTTCAATACTCCCCCCACCATACATTACCATGTATTATAGGGAACGTGTTGAATAAATATATATACATTGTATAATTTCATAAAAGTTATTATACTCCATAAAATATTTACTAACATTGATATTGAAAGAATAATATTTTATATATACTGGAAATAATTTCTGCATTGTAGTCTTTTGGCTCCAAGATTAGTATTTGCAAAGAAAATTGCTTCAGCACTGAATAAAACTATCGATCTCGGCTGATCAGTGGACTATCCATCCATGAGCTACTGAGATGATTATCTTTCTATATTTTACATGAATTAAGCATTTCCTCCCTTCCATTTCAAATCAAATTGCAACTTCTGATGCTTAAAGTCTTCTTCCTCCGTTTACTTTTAATTGCAGTATAACATCCCCCTCAACTTTGATATCTGTGATTTGAAAATGCTTTGCTAATAAGTGAAAGAAATATCCTTCAAAGATATCTTTTTACTTTCCCTGCAATACATGGTAATGTATAGGGAAAGTATTGGAATCATGCCGAAAATCGCAACTCGAGTTTTCGACGGATCTACACGTTTCGAGACCTCTAGAATACGAAAAAACCATTTTTAGCGTGACGTCTGTGTGTGTGTCTGTGTGTCTGTGTGTCTGTCTGTCTGTCTGTGTGTCTGTCTGTCTGTCTGTGCAGATTTTGTATCCACTCTAACTAAAAAACTAATGGACCGAATTTCACAAAATTTTGTAGGTAAGTCACTTGTGGGCGGGGCTGGTGCTGATTAGTTTTGGGTACGATTCGAAATAAAAGAACCCGCCTTTTTTGTGAAATGGCCCGCAAAAGCTTGTATCCACTGTAGCTGAAAAACTAATGGACCGAATTTCACAAAATTCGGTAGATGAGTCACGTATAGGTCACCCTGGTGCTGATTAGATTTTGGTACGATTCAGAAGAAAATAACCTGCCTTTTCTTGCAAAAATTGCGCAAAAATTGCTAAAAACTGGGTATATTCAAATATATCAATTAAATGCTGATTTAATACGTAATTTTTAACGACGAAAAGAATAAGACCAACCCCATTACACTAGGACTAGCCGTTCTCGAGATATTTTAGTTTTTCGTATTTTCTCTACGCCACCTTTGAAAATAAGTCCGGTTACTGAATGAGAACGAAAATTGAATTAAAAGTGAAATAAATGTAATTAAAATAAAGATAACGTGAATATAAGTCTGCAGGGAAAGTCATGTGCTGTCCACATCAGATTTTTTACTTTCCCTGCAATACATGGTAATGTATAGGGAAAGTATTGGAATCATGCCGAAAATCGCAACTCGAGTTTTCGACGGTTCTACACGTTTCGAGACCTCTAGAATACGAAAAAACTATTTTCAGCGTGACGTCTGTGTGTATGTCTGTCTGTCTGTGCAGATTTTGTATCCACTCTAACTAAAAAACTAATGGACCGAATTTCATAAAATGTGGTAGGTAAGTCACTTGTGGGCGAATCTGGTGCTCATTAGTTTTGGGTACGAGTCGGGATAAAAAAAACCCGCCTTTTTTTGCGAAATGGCCCGCAAAAACTTGTATCCACTCTAGATAAAAAACTAATGGACCGAATTTCACAAAATTCGGTAGATAAGTCACTTGTGGGACACCCTTGTGCTGATTAGATTTTGGTATGATTCGAAAAAAATAACCTGCATTTTTTTGTAAAATGCCCCTCCAAAATCGTCAAAATCTAAAATAAAAAACTACGTATGCTCAAATATATCCATTAAATGCTTGTTTAATACGTAATTTTTAACGGAAAAAAGACTAAGATCAACCCCATTACACTAGGATTAGCCGTTCTCGAAATATTTTAGTTTTTTCGTATTTTCTCTACTCCACCTTTGAACTTAAGTCCAGTTATCAAATGAGAACGATAATTGAATTAAAAGTGAATTAAATTTAATTAAAACAAGAAAAATCAATCATGCTTAAAACATTGATTATGAAACACTTTCCAACTTCAATGCAATTTTATTTAAACATGTCTAAAATGCAATACATTCCTCGGTAATATTTTAAAACTTATCACAGTACTACATTAATTTATTATATTTGAAAATTTAAACCTTCATCGAAAAAAATGAACTTCATTCAAATGACGGCATTGAAATATAAATTGCCTGGTTTAAACATCTCTAAAATGAGATACATTCCTCGGTAATAAATTTAAAACTATCATAATACTACGAAAATTTATTATATTTGAAAACTTCATCGAAAACAACTGAAATTCACTCAAATGACGTCATAGAAAAAGTAACACGTTTGGATCTCTCTTTAAAAATAGCATTTCATTCATAACATTTCTCCCATTCATTTCATTCATCACAATACTATAATAATTTATTTTATTTAGAAATTAAGACCATGGAGCTACAAGTAATTAAACTCTATGCTTAAAACTTCATCGAAAAAAATCATCCTTCTCTTTGTAAAATCAATGAATATTTCATTCATATCAGCTATGCAGACTCCATGGGTTAAATAATTTTGTGTTAAAGAAATACAGCAATTCTAATACAACTCATTTTACATATTTTGCTGTTTACATTTTACATAAGTCAAAAATTAGCTTCATTGTAGAAATAATCAAATTTGGATGATCATTTAAACTTAAATATATTGTAATTGCGTTGTTTCAGTATGTTGATGCACAAAATTTAAGCAAAAATAAAGTGGTTTTAGGACGGATACAACACTCAATATGAATTAAAAAGAACTTAAAAAATCACGATTTTGAGACAAGATGGATGCCTTATATCATTTTGAAGTGGGTCATGTAATCTTTTCATATCATGGTCATGTGATCGCTTCATATAAGCGGTGTAATTATTATTTTAATTTTTATTTAAAAAACTACTGAATATATTTCGCTGAATTTTTTTTTATTTACTTTATGGAACAATTTGAATATTTTCAAAAATTTTCGAAGCAATTTGTAAATTTTGAATCCACTTAAAATTTTTTGAAAAATTAGGTCCCATAGGGCTCAATGTATTTCATTTCTTCAACCCGGGTTCAACCCAAAACTAATTGGGTGATATTATTCATTTATATTACCATAGGTCCTACAGACCGTCTGAACAACATACTAAAATTTCATTTTGATTAAGTCAATTTCATGACAGTTATCGTGCTAACGGACAGACAGACAGACAGACAGACAGACAGAATGAACAAAGTCATAAACACTTTTCAACTTTGTTGTAAAGTGTTAATAAAGAGAACGGAAATATAAGTCTAAAGGGAAAGTCATGTGCTGCCCACATCAGATTTTTCCTTTTGTGATTTGAAAGCGTTTCGCAAATAATTGAAAGGTTCCTCGAAAAATTTCAATTTCAGCATTATTCTGATCTATCAACCCATTCACCTAACATACTTTATCAAGTGTATCTGATACTATTGCTAAAAACTCGTTCGACGGAGGTTTAAACAAACGATTTTCGTTTTACCTCTATCCCCTGAGATACTGATACTTTATATTTCTTTCTATATTTGAAATAAATTCTACAAATAGAAAAAGAAAAAACCTGTGGTCAAATAATTCAAAATCAAGATGGTTCAATTTTGCAAATTTTTATTTTAAGAGATTAAAATACCCTACAGAACATATATGATTTTGAAGCACATTATCAGGCATTATAAGGAATGTGGTGAATGAATATACATTTAATAATTTCATAAAAGCTATTATACCACATAAAATGTTTGCTAACATTGACATTTAAAGAAGAACATATATATACTTACAATATATATACTTACATTTATATACTTAAAATATTTTCCACGTTTATAATTTATTCTGATCTGTCAACCGCTGCATCAAATCTGCTTTATGAAGTTCATCTGATAACATATCCAAGAACTCGTTTGACGGGGTTCGAACAACCGATCTCTGGTTTGTCTCTATCCCCTGAGATACTGAGACTTTATATTTCTTTCTATATTTAGGATAGATTCTACAATTGGCTTAGATAATAAATAATATACTATGGTTTAATAATTCATAATCAAATTGGCTCAGTTTTTCAAAATTTTTATTTTTAGAGGTATACGCTAATTAAGATTCTGAAATACATCAACAAGTATTCTAGGGGATGTGTTGAATAAATATATATAAATTGAGTAATTGCATAAAAGTTATTATTCCACACATCGTGTTTACTGACATTGACATTTAAAGAAGAACATTTTATACACTTAAAATAATTATCTCAGTTTATTCTGATCCGTCAACCACTGCGCTTAAACTGCTTTGAGGAGTTGATCGGATAACATTGCCAAGAACTCGTTTGACGGAGGTTCAAATAACCAATCTAAGGTTTGCCTATATCCCCTGAGATACTGAGACATTATATTTCTTTCTATATTTGATTTAGATTCTACAAACGGCTTAGATAAGAATACACTATGGTCTAATAATTCAGAAACTAGATGGCTCAATTTTGAAAATTTTTTATTTTTAGAGGTTAAAAAACTCTAATTAAGATTCTAAAATACATCAACAGGCCTTGTAAGGAATGCGTTAAATAAATATATATAAATTGAATAATTGCATGAAAGTTGTTATACCGCATAAAATGTTTGCTAACATTGACATTTGGAGAAGAACATTTCATATACTTGAAATAATTACCTCAGTTTATTCTGATCTGTCAAGCACTGTCAACCCTAACCTGCTTTATGGATTTTATCGCATAATACTGATAAGAACTCGTTTGACGGGGGTTCGAACAACCGATATACGATTTGCTTCTATCCCCTGAGATACTGAGGTTTTATATTTTGTTCTATATATTTGAGGTAGTTTCTACAAATGGCTTAGATAAAAATATGCCATGGTCTTATAATTCAAAAGCTATATGGCTCAATTTTGCAAAATTTTACTTTCCCTGCAATACATGGTAATGTGTAGGGAAAGTATTGGAATCATGTCGAAAATCGCAACTCGAGTTTTCGACGGATCTACATGTTTTGAGACCTCTAGAATACGAAAAACCTATTTTTAGCGTGACGTCTGTGTGTGTGTCTGTGTGTCTGTTTGTGCAGATTTTGTATCCACTCTAACTAAAGAACTAATTGACCGAATTTCATAAAATTTGGTACGTAAGTCACTTGTTGTCGAATCTGGTGCTGGTTAGTTTTGGGTACGATTCGGGATAAAAGAACCCACCTTTTTTGCGAAATGGCCCGTAAAAATTTGTATCCATTCTAGCTAAAAATCTAATAAACCGAATTTCACAAAATTTGGTAGATAAGTCGCTTGTGGGTCACCCTGGTGCTGATTAGATTTTAGTACAATTCGGAAAAAAATAACCTGCCTTTTTTTGCAAAATGACCCGCAAAAATCGGCAAAATCTAAAATAAAAACTACGTATGCTGAAATATATCCATTAAATGCTTGCTTTATACGTAATTTTTAACGAAGAAAAGAATAAGACCACCCCATTACACTAGGACTAGCCCTTCTCGAGATATTTTCGTTTTTTCGTTTTTCTCTACGCCTCCTTTGAAAATGAGTCCAGTTACCAAATGAGAACGAAAATTGAATTAATAGCGAATTAAATTTAACTAAATGAAGATAATGTGTATATAAGTCTGCAGGGAAAGTCATGTGCTGCCCACATCAGATTTTTTATTTTTAGAGGTTAAAATACTCTAATTAAGATTCTGAAATACATCAAGAGGCCTTGTAGTGAATGGGGTTAAATAAATACGTATAAATTGAATAATTGCATAAAAGTTATACAACATAAAATGTTTGCTAACATTGACATTTAAAGAACATTTTATATACTTAAAATAGTTTCCACGTTATAGTTTATTCTGATCTGTCAACCACTGCACTTAAACTGCTTTATGAAATTCATCGGATAACATTGCCAAGAACTCGTTTGGCCGGGGTTCGAACAACCGATTTCTGGTTCGCCTCTATCCCCTGAGATGCTGAAATTTTATATCTCTTTCTATATTTGAGGTAGATTCCACAAATGGCTTAGAAAAAAAAGTCTGATGTGGGAAACACATGACTTTCCTTATATAATGCAATGAATTTACTACTTTTACAGCAAAAAAAATAGGTTATTCTTATAGCAGATACTTATATTCCTTCCAAGATATTGAATTTTCGTTAATTAGTCGTCATTTTCATCGATTTGGCGTCATTTTTATCCATTTGGCGAGATTTTCGTTAATTTGGCAGCATTTAAGAAAGTCACCAAAATCTCGCCAAGCGTTATGACGCGGAGAAATAAGTTATTCTTATAGCAGATAAATGACTATTGGCGTTCAAATACAAATGTATTACTGAAAGTAGCTTTTCTTATGAATGGAACGAACTAGATCCACCAGAATGATGCCACCAAATTTATCGCATGATATTACATATGAAAAGTGAACATGTTTCTTAACAGTTAATATATATTTTTTAATTTATGGAAATTTTCTTATAAATTTATTTGAAAAATGTGCAATATCTCGAGAACGGTTCATGCTAGCGCTCTAAAGTTTATGTCAATCGTTTTCTAAGGAAGAATTACATAAGAAATGTCTGTTTGCGTAAAGGTTTTGGTTTTTTCATGATGTTTTCGAAATTTCACTCGAAAATTTAAGGGGTTCTGAATATTCGATTTCGTTTAAAAACAGCAGATTTACAGTATTAACGGATTTTGATTTTTGTACGAAATTTTATTCGAATCGCTCCATTCGTTCGTGAAATATCGTCTCCACAGACTCACTGACACACACATTTTCACACACACACACACATACTTTCACACACACCCACACACATACTTTCACACGCACACACACACACACAGACATCACCTCAAAAATGCTCGATTCGTGATCAGGGATGCTTCAAACATGCTTTCTCACCCGTCGAAAACTCGAATTCGAATTTTTGACCCCGTCACAATACTTTCCTTATAAATTATGTATATAAGGAAAGTAATACCAATGGCTTAGATAAAAAATATACTATGGTTTAATAATTTAAAAACTAGATGGCTCAATTTTGCAAAAATTTTATTTTTAGAGGTTAGAAGTCTGAAATTTAAATTCTGAAACGGTTAACGATTATTCTACGTTACTATCTACTATATTTTTCTCTATTTGATTTTTCATGTTACTCAAAATGAAAACCAAGTTAGAGAAATCTTTATTACTTTTTTTTCTTTCACGTCAAAAAACTACGCATTTTAGCTATCAATATTCCGCATTTTAAAAATTGATTTTAATAAACTTTTGAAAATTGTGTCACGGTCTTTATTTTAATACTAAGTGGATTTTAATACTAGGTGTCTGTACCGTATTGGATTATGTTGTTTAGAATGTTCTCTTCTAATGGTATCGTCTAGTGTTCATTTAGGCGTTCAGGTCCAGGTTTGTTCGCACTGAAGTATCAAGTCCAAAGAATTTCCACAAAAAAACGTCTGATTAATTAGCTTTATTTTCGGTGCATTTTGCGATGCGGTTAGTTCATAATTGATCATGTGCAAAGTCATTTTCTAAACATTTAATATATATATGTTCTATTCATAAACTTTTGAGAACTTATTAAAAAAATCGGCCCCCTGTCCTTGATTATATTCCTCTAAAAAAAATCTGATGTGGGCAGCACATGACTTTCCTTATATAATGCAATGAATTTACTACTTTTACAGTAAAAAGATAGATTATTT
Source organism: Amaurobius ferox (assembly GCA_951213105.1). Taxonomy (NCBI): domain Eukaryota; kingdom Metazoa; phylum Arthropoda; class Arachnida; order Araneae; family Amaurobiidae; genus Amaurobius; species Amaurobius ferox. The sequence goes on along the minus strand of OX578140.1, from coordinate 82,120,386 downwards.
TTATTGTAGTTATTTATATTCTTTTCAAGATATTGAATTTTCGTCAATGAGTCGTAATTTTCAATGTCGTCATCATCAATGAGTCGTCATTGATTTAGCGTCATTTTTATCCATTTGGCGAGTTTTTCGTTAACTTAGCAACATTTAAAAAAGTCGCCAAGTTGGCGACATTCCACCAAATTCGTCACCAAAATTTCGCCGAGCGTTATGGACGAAGAAATAAGTTATTCTTACAGCAGATAAATTACTATTGGCGTTCAAATACAAAAGTATTACTCAAAGTATCTTTTTTCATGAATGGAACGAGCTCGATCCACCGGAATGATGTCACCCAATTTCTCGCATGGTATTACATATGAAAAGTGAGCATGTTTCTCAATAGGGAATATTTTTTTTTATTTTATCACTTTTTGATAATTTTTTTAAAAAATGTGCAATATCTCGAGAACGGTTCATGTTTGCGTTCTAAAATTTATGTCAATCGTTTTCTAATGAAAAATTACATAAAAAATGTCTATTTGCGTAACTTTATTAGCGGTTTTAATTTTTTGACAATTTTTTCAAAATTTCACTCGAAAATTTAGGGGGATTCGGAACATTCGTTTGCGTATAAAAACAATAGGCTTCCAGTTTTTATGGATTGTGATTTTTGTACCAAATTTCGTTCAAATCAGCCCATTCGTTCGTCAGTTATCGTCTCCAAAGTCTCACTGACACACACACACACACACACACACACACACACACACACACATACTTTCACACACATATCACTTCACAAACGTTTGATTCGTGATCAGGGATGCTTGAAACGTGCTCTCCCGTCGAAAACTCGAATTCCAATTTTCGATCCCGTCACAATACTTTCTTTATACATTATGTATATAAGGAAATTGGTCTGTTATGTTTAATAGGTCTGTTATGTTTAATGATTAAAATAATAGCACCAAATTAATTGCTTAATTTGGTTCAGAAATATTGTATCCACAGACTTACAGATCGATACAGGATGATCTAAAATATGAAGGATTCGTAATTAAGGTTGTCAAAACTGTTAATAAAGAGTGCGGGATTTTTAAACCCATCATGACATAACATTTTTATTTGCATAAACCACGTATGGCAGAGAAATTAAACAATTTTGAAACAAAAGTAATAAATTCAAATAACACAGAAAATCAAAATCCCAATAGACAAATAAGAGATTAAGGAAGACTAGAGCAACGTAAAAAAGCACAAATAGTAAACTTGTGCTTATTTACGTTGCTCTAGTTTTCCTTATCCCTTGCACAAAGTGTATTTTACTTATTAAATAGCAGATTATTTATATTTTATTCATTTTTAAATATCCAAGGTAATTAAAATTACACGATCCCACTATCATTGGGAAGCAGAAGATGATATACACATGTATTAATAAACTTTGTACTCTTGTCTTGTGTGTCATTCTCTCTGTCCTTCTTCTGGCGTCACTGGACCTGTATTCGTGCTCTGCAGAAACAGGGGGTCATATGAACAAACAAACAAACAGATGATATACATACATATTACATTTTTGTTTATTTTTCGACAATAAAATTCGAACAATTCTCGCAGACCATTTCGACCCAAAATGCAAATGAATAGAGATGCTGAGCACAAAACTTGGCTTTCTGACTTTAGAATTTGAGATTTGAAAACGATGAACTAAGAAATGTACATTTATTTCATTTTTATTTTCTTCTTGTTAAACAGGCAATATATCATTATCATTGTAGGTGAGGAATTTTTACATAGCTCGTCTTAAAAAGTATCAAAAATTTATTTCAGAAATTTGCATAATTTAAAGACTTCGAATAGTTGAATGTGCATATTTATTTATCTGTATGAGCATAGCGTAAAGCATTGTGTCTATACGGTGATCCTAGAGATGTCCATGAGCGCCCCAATAATTTTGATAGAAGAACCCCAAAAATTTTAATTTCCCGCTGTTAGAGGGGAATTAAAAGAGTTAGGTTAACAAACTTGGCAACAAAGCGAGACAGACCAATTGGATTACCTAATGTAGTAAGAATCAACACCAATAATAATAAAGAAAAAATGTTTACAGATAGCAATAAATAAGAGCAAAAGTTGTATCATCAAACCTTCTAACCGGTGCCTACGAGGATTTTCATTTTCACTTTTCCTTCCGGGCTAGAATGGACCTTAAAGCGTCTAAATATACATACGGTCACAAAAGCGGCCAGCTTGACTCTCAGGTAAAACTAGCGATGGTTGTATATAACGAACAGAGGAATACTTTCTCTTCCTTCGATCGAGGATCTAGAGAAAAATCAAAACATTCTTGACTACTTTCTTGAATGATTGGTACAAGTTTTTGGAAGCAGAAGCATCTATTTTACAGTTACATTTCGTATCAACCATCAGCCATGTAATGTGTGCGCGCCATTGAAATGGCAGAGGCAGACGATATTTGACTGGATCGGTTGAAGTCAAAATAGCGGTTGCGTCAGCCTGTGTATTTAGAAGCCTTAGTGGACCTGTTCCCGAAAGCCTGTGACGTCACAACAGAGATCTGATTCGTAACGCACGTGGCAAAATCTCGTTTTTAAATTTCATTTGTGTGTATCACTTAGATTTCGCTGATTTGTGTGTTGTTTAGATTTTACTGGTTTGTGTGCTGCTTTGATTTTGCTTATTTGCGTGTTGGTTTAGATTTCATTTATGTGTATGTGGACTATTAATTGACAACAAATTGGATATCAGTCTGCGTAAAACAGGCATATAAAATACACTTTAAGCGCGATAGGATTTTTATAATTCAATACCATTAATTCTGGATAACGTAAAGGATTTGAATCGTAGTATCATCTTGTATTGTTTTAGCTAAAAATAAAAAGTGATTATTCGATACATTATTTCCCATTGATGAGAATTTTGCTTATTATATAACTAGTAATTACTTATAAGCACTAAAATAAATTTTGTTATTCCTAGCAGTGCTTACTCTTAGTGAGCATCAAGAAGTAACACTCGATCTGAAAATAGGTTTATTGTAGTTACCTATAAAAATTAATTTCAGGGAAATCAGTGAGATAAATATATTATGCTCCCTGTGAGGAAAGTAAAAAGTTTACACGCGAACTGCTTCTGATAACTTCTAAGCAGGGGTATCAACTCATTTCCAGTAAAAGTTTAATATTTAAATTACTAAAAAAGTTACTTAGTATTAAAATTACTAAAATGTTACTTTATTAAAACTACTAAAAAGTTAATACTAAAATTGCTAAAAAAGTAGCTTAACATTAAAATTACTGAAAAAGTTATTTAATATAAAGATTACTAAAAAGTTACTTAATACTTAAATTACTAAAAAGTTACTTCAATGTATTTCTTTTTTCAACCCGGATTCAATCCAAAACTAAATAGGTGATATTATTCACTTACATTCCCTATGTCCCACAGACCGTCTCAACAACATACTAAAATTTCATTTTGATAAAGTCATTTTTACTGCAGTTATCGTACGAATGGACGGACAGACAGAATAAACAAAGTCATAAACACTTCTAAAGCATGTTGGAAAGTGTTAAAAACATTGACTTGGGTTTTAGAGAGTTTGTTTGTGGGCCTTCTTGTATGTACTAAGAACTTGCGATCTAGCACAGTTGTTTTTGCAAATTGTTTAATAATATTTCTAACAAATGTTCCTTTTGTTTTAATTTGGCTAGTTAGTAATCCGCTTTGCTACAATACAACGAATCTACGGAACTGTATGACCGATTTTGATCAAACTTATTAAAATAATACGGTTGAGTGTAGGCAGTATTAGGATATGTTTTAATACTGTACACAAATAATAATTTAAATTATTATTTATTTCAAATGTTTTACCTATCATGATCGTTTAACTCAAAGTGTCAATCGATTATACAGATTATATAAATTTTTGCCTGATTTGGCTAGCGTTTGTTGTCGAGCGGCACACGACCATTACACGTGATGTGGCAGTTTGGGGAGCCATCTTATGGGGCAGCAGATTTTATTTTATTTGTGCTGCAAGCCAATTTGACGGTTCGCTTGTACGTCAATGATATTTCGCAGCAGATTGTTTTGCCTATGGTGATAAGCCATCCAGATTTCATTTATCTATCAAGATAACGCTCGACCACATACTGCATGACTTTCTCAACAGTGTCTTCAAGGATTTAATAGCCTTCTATGGCCATCCAGGTCCTCAGTTTTATCACAAACGGAACACATCTGAGACATGCTGGGACGGCAGTTCAGCCTTCTCAGAATACCACTGACTAGCTGCAACATTTGTGGCTAAATTTTCCACAGAGAGACATAAGCAACTTAATTGAATTTATGCTGCACCGAATATTGGCTTGCATATCTTCCAGGGGATGATTTACCGCTTGCTAAAATATCATATTCTTGTTGTCAACATTTCTTAACGAAGGTTTTGATTTATTAATGATATAGTTACTTATTTATTATAGGTTGTGTTTTTAACCAATATTTTGATATACAGATGATACTGTTCGTTATTTACTATATACTGTGTTAATAAAGAATACTGTTAATACCTGTTAATACCATTACATATCTGCTAGAATCTGTGTTACTAACAAAGATCTTGATTTATACGTGATACCGTTGCTTATCTGCTATCTGCTGTGTAATTAACGAACATTTTTATTTACATTTGATACAGTTACTTGTTTGTTATATGCTGTGTTATAACCGATTATATTGATTTATAGTTGATACAGTGCGAATAAATTAAAATACAAAATATCTCAGGATAATAAATCAGTAAAATGTAACGGATAATTAAATGGTACAGTCAACGTAATCATTCTGTTCATTCTTTAATAAGAATATTCAAAAACTTTACCTGAACGATTTGCAAAACATTTTGAGTAATATGTAAATGAATAAAAATGCCAAGCTTTGAACTTCTTTTCTTTAATTTGATTTATTCCAGCATTTTAAATTTGAAAACGATGAACTGAGAATTTTTCCAAATTTCATTTTTCTCCGTGCTCAACAGGGGCACGATCTCATTCCTATTGTAGCTGAAGTATTTGCATCAATCGCTTCCGAAGAAAGTAAAAACACATTCTACGCATTTTCTCAACTGTTCTATACATACTTTTTTGCCAGAGATTAGCATACTTTAATATTGTGTGGTAAAGTGCATATCAGAGCTTACCTTATATTCAATATTCCTGAGAATCAATATCTTCTTTTGATCTTATCAGTGAAAAAAGCATACCAAAATTTCTGTAACTTGCTTAAATGGAAATATATTCCTCCCTGTAGAAAAATTAAAATTTCTAATATAGAGAAAGTGACTCATGATCATTAATAAAAAAAGCTGTCTATTCATTTCTGCATAAAAATACTTACAAAGCACACCCATTTGAAATTAGGGTACGTATTTATGGTTGGGGAATATTTTCCCTGCTTTGATTTAAAAAACTTTCGATGTGAAAGTCACATGCTACCGTTTTCTAAAGTATAACATTCGATTTTGAGCGATTATTTTATTTTCCCATAACGATATATTATTGCATTAATATTGTTATAACGATATAAATTTGAAATCTGTGGATAAAAATATGTGAGTTAGTGAAAGAGTATGGCAAAACTGCAAAAGTATCAGCTTACAATGGCAAGCTTCAGCGGCAAAACTAGCCTCATTCTTCAGAATAAAAGAGACAGAAAAGTCATTACAACTGATAAATAAAACTGCTCTCCTTTATCTAAGTAACTAACCAATCACTCCTAAAGGTGGAGGCTGGTTTTGCATCCTCCACCATAAATGTATCAATCGTTTTGCACCCTTCCAATCTAAAGATGGAGGCTTGTTTTGCACCCTGCTAATCCTAAAGATGGAGGATTGTTTTGCACCCTGCTAATCCTAAACATGGAGCCTTGTTTTGCATCCTGCTAATCCTAAAGATAGGGGCTCTCTCATCCTGTTAATCCTAAAGGATTCGTTTTGCACGCTCGTTTTGAATCATTCTAATCTTGAAGATAGAGATCAACTTCTCCTATATAGGTATCAACCGTTTTGCTTCCTGCACAACCTATTGATACATTTATGTTTGGTGCTATGCTATTTCACTAAAGGAATATTTTTATATGAACAAATATAATATATAACGAATTTTTTATGCACGGTTTATTTATATTAACAAATATTTTTATGCAGGGTTTATTTATATTAACGAGTACTTTTATGCAAGGTTTATTTATACTACCGAATATTTTTTATGCACGATTTATTTATATTAACGAATATATTTACGCACGGTTTAGTTACTTTAACTAATATTTTATGCCCAGTTTATTTACATTAACGAATATTTTTATCCCCAGATATTTTTGACAACGGTGTGAGCAACGTATTATAATATAAATTTAATATATGTCGCATGTTGAGAAAATAGTTCGAAAGCAATTTATTTCAGCATACTTTGTCGCACTCTCCCCTTCATTATAAAGTCAGTACACTATGCACCGACTGTCTCTGATTTTCAGCACAGACACTTCTGTTTCTTTTGCATAAGACTAAATTCAAATCATTTGCTGCTCTTTATTCAATGTAAATTATACCATGTCGTCTATCGGAGAAATTCAAATGAACAGAGACGCCGAAGCACACCTCCTGCCTCTAACATTCCTAACTTTAATTTTCCCAGCTTAGCATTTTAAAGTTGAAAAAGATGAACAGGAAACGGTATTTTTTCCTCGCTCTTGGCAACACTCTTTCTCATTAACTCTCAAGGTGGCGAGTTTCTACCACTTTAAACTTTTCCTGGAATAAAAAAAAGAAGAGAGAGAGAAGCTCACATTCTCCCCCTTGTGCACAGTTGCATTGAATATTCCTACATTTTAAGAGAAATTCTAGGAAATTCTGGGAGGAGGACTTTCACCATATTACGGAGATTTAGTCTTGGAAAGAGGAATATTAAAATATTTTAATTTCTTAAACTTTTCTTGAAAAGCGGGAGGAAGAATTCAGAGTTGTGTGTAATCTTGTAATTTGCGATGTTGTGCAGAAGACTTCATTTTAAATGTCAAGCAGGCCTTCACTAGTTTTGCTTTTAGAATATTTACATTGTTCATGCGGAGTTTGCTAGCATTTATCGGGTATAGCGTGTGATTAATTTTAACCACTGTTTAGCACATATAATTATTATTGTTTCAATTTACATTGTTAAAGAAAAAATACTATAATTTATCATGCACAATTCGATATATTCTAAGTTAAAAATACAGAGTTCCTAGTAAAGTCATGAAGCACCACATTTGTCCCGAAGTTTGTAAGAAGAAGTCCATGAGTGTACGCGTTAAGTCTATATATTTTAAAGTGACCCTGCAATACAGATTTCCCAATAAAGTTCTAAAGCACCATATTGGTCCTGAAGTTTGTAAGGAGAAGTCCATGAGTGTACACGTTAGGTCAATCTATTTTAAAATGACCCTGCAATATAGGATTCCTAGTAAAGTCCTAAAGCACCACATTTGTGCTGAAGTTTGTAAAGAAAAGTCCATGAGTGTACACGTTAAGTCAATCTATTTTAAAATGACCCTGCAATACAGGATTCCTAGTAAAATCCTAAAGCACCATATTTGTCTTGAAATTTGTAAGGAAACGTCCATGAGTGTACACGTTAGGTCAATCTACTTTAAAGTGACCCTGCAATACAGGATTCCTAGTAAAGTCCTAAAGCACTACATTTGTCCTGAAGTTTGTAGGGAAAAGTCCATGAGTGTACACGTTAGGTCAATCTATTTTAAAGTGACCCTGCAATACAAGATTCCTAATAAAGTCCTAATAAAGCACCACATTTGTTCTGAAGTTCTGTAAGGAGAAGTCCATGAGTGTGCACATTAGGTTTATCTATTTTAAAGTGATCCTGCAATAGAGAGTTCCTAATAAAGTCCTAAAGCATCTCATTTGTCCTAAAGTCACATTTGTCTTGCAGTTTGTAAGGAGAAGTCCACAAGTGTACATGTTAGGTCTATCTATTTTAAAGTAACCCTGCAATACAGCGTTCCTAATAAAGTCCTAAAACGCCATATTTGTTCAGAAGTTTGTAAGTAAAAGTCCATGAGTGTACATGTTAGATATATCTATTTCAAAGTGACCCTGCCTGCAATACAGGCCTCCTTCTAAAGCCCTAAAGTACCAAATTTATCCTGGAGCTTATAAGAAGTCCATGAGTGTACACATTAGGTCTATCTATTTTAAAATAAATGACCCTGCACGATCAAATAAAAGCGACTTCAGAGCCCCTAGCGGATAATTCAGCAGTTAGAATATGAACTCCGCAACAAAGAGAGTTAAAAGAAAAATGTCACTTTCAAAGTTATACAGGATTATCAAATGAGTGGGAATCAATATCACGAACGAAAGTAACGCGTCTATGGAAGGCAATAAGCACTTGTCAAAAAGTCATATTATCAGGGTCTGTAAGTCGGTGACACCTACAATACTTGTTGAAGTATGATTTCATATTCTTTCCCGAATTGAAATGCGTATTGTTGTTGAAGGTGGGCATTTTGAATAGGTTGCACATTAGATTCCTCTGCATGTAATTGTTGTTCAAATTAGCATTTTTGAATATGACGACATTTTGCTAGTAACTCTAATCTGTCAAATAACTGCCTTCTGTAACCGTTTTATTATCCATTCTTACAAATTCGACAATGCTCTGAAACTCTGTAATTGGATTTAATCGCCTATCTGGCTTTGCTGCCGAGTTCATTTTCCTTTTTTTTTTAATTTTCCTCTAGGGGCGCTGTTGCAATCACTTTTTTTCGACCGGGCATTTTCTGATTTTTATTTTCACTATGATTTTAGTGACGTCACCACTGTTATTGCGGTGGTATGCTATGATGTTAGTCTATGACGTTATTGGAGTCAACTATTTTTGTAGAAATGAATAGAAGTATGTGTGATCATGTCACTGTGGCATCAAAGCAGGTACTTTGTTCATAATTTTTTTAATATTTTCTTGAAATTTACGGATGTCACGTAATGGATGACGTCAGAGTATGTGTTTTTTTCCTAACCTTGAAGGATGGTATCGTGAAGTGAAAGTAGAAGTGAATATTTTGGAAATAAAGATATTTTGTAAAATGCTTTGAAAGACATTTGAATAGTGACATTATAGCCAAGTGTTTCAAGTATAATAAAATGAATCAGTTAGAATTTTCGTCAATCTGGATTTGTTGCTGAGTTGATTATCCTAACCTTATAAAATTTTCGCTAAGGTCGCTTCAATTACTTTTATTTGACTGGACATAATCATTTTATTGTATACAGACCTAATGTGCATATTCATGCCCCTTTCCTTACAATGTTGTTGGGGTACTTAAAGACTTCCTAGAAATCCTGTATGTTTGAGAGAAACCTCTCTTGCATTGAATAGGATACATGCAGTGTCTTTTTATTCTGAAGAAGGACGCTGTTTCTTGTCTCTGAAACCGGATGACACCTTTAATTAATTGTAATCTGTTGTTACTAACAAAGTATTTTTTTTTCAAATATATGTTTATCAAACAAGCGAAAGCAATATTTTTATTTTAACTAGCAGGTTTCAAATAATCGCTGAAAAACTCCTGCAATAAAACATAAGTAGAAACTTCGTAAATACAGCATAAATACAAAAGTAAATAAATAAATAAATAAACTGGTCTATAAGTTTCAAAGACAAATTACAGTCTTCTTCGTTAAGATCGACAAGAAGACATCACACAAGTAAGTGAATCTTGAAAATCCCTGTTGAAAAAGGCTGTTATTAGCCTTTGAAAGTAGTAGATCAGTTTATTTTATGCTGTATTTAAGAATTTTATTTATTCTTTACTGTAGGTTTGTATATTTGTTGGGTTGTTTGTTCGTTTTTTGACGACTGTATTTTTCTCATCTTTACCTGGATCAATTCATTTTCATGTTCTCTTATCTTGGAGCTTTAAATTGTCTCCGTCAAGGGAAGTAGCTAATTTCGGATTTGGGTTGGTTGATGGTTGGTTGATTGGGATTTTATGGCACATGATCCAAAAAGGATATGCTACGCCAAACGTATGGCATAGATCTAACAATATATGCAAGTTAATCACAACATGTGTATAATCTAAAATGTGATAAAATTGGAAATAAAGCATGGCAATGGTAAAAGTGTAACAGTTGAAGCGAGATGATCACTGGTTAAAAGTCTATAAAAGGTGAGGTTAAATATGATGGAAAAAGTCGATATCTAGTAAAAAGGGAAAGTGCCGCAACTGAGAATTTTCACCAATTAAGTCTGTCAAAGAGATAGTATAAGTCTTGAAATCTTTAAAACGAAAGTGTTTATATTTAGTACAGTTAATAAAATTATGCTTTACACTCGTGAGGTTTGGTAATAATTACAAAAAGGTTCGATTTCTCCTAAAAAAAGTGCTTATGGGATCGGATATGAGAGATGGGACATAAGCGTGTGCTCGCGCAGCGGATGACTAAGCCTTTTGAAAACCTTAATGAATTAATTCGATACATCCCGGCATTAAATTCCGGGCATTTTCGGGTACAGTTTCCAGTAGTTGTAATAATTTGGATTTGTAAACAGAAGAAGGGAATTAGTTGTGCTATCTAACTAGCAGTTGCGTAGATATTATATTTAAACATATTAGAATACTATATCGTGTCATTTCTTCATAATTATCTTAGACTTTAAGTATATAGTGCTGCTCTAACCGGAAAAAGAACCACGGATTTTCTTTCTGACCAGCCGATGCTCTACCGTTGAGTTACTGGGACAGAACTGCAAGCCAAAGCCGTAGATAGGCAAAGGACAGAGGAGGGCCTAAGCTCTCCAAGAGGTATACCCAGCTCCCCCCCCCCCCAAATAAAAATATTAAAATTTTAGTAGTGATAAAAAATTTCAACCAATATGTCATCCAAATTTTGCATAAAAAAATTATTTATGAGATCTTTTTCTTATAAATTACTTTGTTTTAAAATTATTTTAATTTAGCTGAATTTATGATTATACTGATGGTTAATTTATTTATATATTTAATTTTAAAATATTTAACAATTTTAAAAATTAAGACAATAGTATTTGGATACTGCGAGATTCAATGTTTTATATTATAGTGTCAAAATCAACTGATAGGTAGTTAACAGTTAATATTAAGAGTTATTCAGATATTTTTCGATTAATTAAGAGTTTTGCTACTAGTTAATGCTTATATTAAAACCCACTGTAATTATTATACATCATAATATTTATGTATAGTAACTATACGGATTTTACTAATCAACTCATCGCTTACAAATATTAAAAATCTGATGTGGGCAACACATGACTTTCCTTATATAATACAATGAATTTACTAATTTTACAGTCAAAAGATAATGTACAAGATCCACTGCGCTGTGTTTTTGTCGCTGAATTGTACATTTGGCGATTTTCCGGATAACAACATGTAAAACTGTTTCAAAATACTCAATTACCTTATATTTCACGCAACTCCGTATAAACAGTCATCAATATTGATAGCATCATCAATAAGCGATATGGTCCATATATTAAAATACCTTAATAATTACGTCATCAATTAGGCATAATTTTCATTAATTTAACATCAATTTTGCAATTTTGACGATATTTTTGTCAATCTGGGGCGAACTATCTCCAAGTTGGAAATACTTTGCTAAATTATTCGCTGAATTTGCCGATTGCATCACCAAGTGTTACAGACAAACGGAGAGAAGAGTATTTTTTATACAGTAGAAGGTATACCCGTCATATGACTGAAATCAGAATTTGGGAGACATTACTTCCCATTTAGCGTCATTTTTTTTATCAATTTGGCGACATTTTTGTCATTTTAGCAACATTTAAAATAGTCGCCAAGTTGGCGATTTCCCGCTAAATTTCTCGCCAAACGTTACGGACGGATGTAGAAATGTGTTATTCTTATTGTCTACGCTTATATGGTCTTTTCAAGATATTGAACTTTCATCATCTAGTTGTCATTTTCACCGATTTAGCGTCATTTTTATTAATTTGGCGATATTTTCGTTAATTTAGCAACATTTAAAAAGTCGCCAAGATGGCGACATTCCGACAAAATCTCGCCAAGCGTTATGGACGGAGATATAAGTTATTCCTGTAGCAGATAAATGACTATTAGCGTCCAAATACAAACGTATTACCTAAAGTATTTTTTCACATGAATGGAACTAGCTAGATCCATGAGAATGATGTCACCAAATTTATCGCATGCTATTACTTATGTAAAGTGAACATATTTCACAATAGGTAATATTTTTTTTATTTTATATGATTTTTTGATAATTTTTTTGAAAAATGTGCAATATCTCAAGAACGGTTCATGCTAGCGTTCTAAAATTTATTTTAATCGTTTTCTAATGACAAATTACATAAGAAATGGCTATTTACGCAACTTTATTGAAAGTTTTGATTTTTTGAGGATTTTTTCAATATTTGACTCGAAAATTTAGGGGGGGGGGGGGGGTCTGAACATGCGATTATGCATAAAAACAATAGGCTTTCAGTATTCATGGATTGTAATTTTGTACCAAATTTCTTTTGAATCTGTCCATTCGTTCATCAGTTATCGTCTCCATAGACTCACTGACACACACACACACACACACACACACATACTTTCACACACACAGAGACATCATCTCAAAAACGTGTGATTCGTGTTCAGGGATGCTTGAAACGTGCTCTCCTGTCGAAAACTCGAATTCGAATTTTCGACCCCGTCACCATACTTTCCTTATATACATTGTATGTATATAAGGAAAGTAAAAATACTTTCCTTATACATTATATGTATATAAGGAAAGTAATATGCAATTACTTGTTAATAATTTATATGAATAAAAATATTTAATAGTAATTATTATGGTTAATACAGAAACGCTAATGATTAACTGTGTTTTGTAGGAGCCCTCCGTTAAGACTCTTGAGCCCTCTTGAATTTCATTTCAGCCACTCTTGAATTTCGTCTCTGGCTACCCTGGTGCAAGATCTTACCGAAGTGAACTCTGCACTCCCTAATGTCAGATTAACGTACAGCTGACAATCTAAATGACCACATCCTGCTATTTTTACTTTCCTTGTATACATATAATGTATGAGGAAATTATTGTGAAGGGGTCGAAAATTCGAATTCGAGTTTTCGACGGGAGATCACGTTTCAAGCATTCCTGAGCACGTATCAGACGTTTTTGAGATGATGTCTGTGGTGTATGTGTGTGTGCGCCAGTGGAGACGATAACTGACGGACGAAAGGACCGATTCAAAAGAAATTTGGTACAAAAATTACAATCTATGAATACTGGAAGCCTATTGTTTTTATACGCAATCGAATGTTCAGAACCCCCCTAAATTTTCGAGTGAAATTTTGAAAAAATCATCAAAAAATTAAAATCTTTAATAAAGTTACGTGAATAGTCATTTCTTATGTAATTTTTCATTAGAAAAAGATTAAAATAAATTTTAGAACGTTAGTATGAATCGTTCTCGAGATATTGTGCATTTAAAAAAAAAACTCTCAAAAAATCATATGAAATTAAAACTAAATATTACGTACTGTGAAATGTGTTCACTTTTCTATAAGTAATATCATGCGATAAATTTGGTGACATCATTCTCGAGGATCTAGCTTGTTCCATTCATGAGAAAAGATACTTTAGATAATACTTTTGTATTTGGACGCCAATAGTCAGTTATCTGCTACAAAAATACCTTATTTCTCCGCCTATAACGCTTGGCGAGATTTTTGTTGAATGTCGCCAACTTGGCGATTTCTTAAATGTTGCCAAACTGACGAAAATGTCGCCAAATTGTTAAAAGTGACGCTAAATCAATGAAAATGACGACTAGATGATAAAATAATTATTAAAGTATTTTAATATATGGACTATATCGCTTATTGAGGATGCTATCAATATTGATGATTGTTTCGAGTTGCGCGAAGTATAAGTTAATTGAGTATTTTGAAATAGTTTTACATAAGGCTCCTCTATATATGAGCTGACTCGTCAAGCATATTGAAGTCCACCGGGACCGGAAACTTAATCCATTAGCATTAGCCCTATTTGTATTTTCACATTATGAAGTATTATTGAAATAATTATGGATAAATGTTCTGCACCGAACTGATCTAAACATACTAGAAAAGATTATACGTTATTTTGCTTTCTCAGAAACTAAGAGGGAATAAAAAAATGATTTAAGTTATTATAGTCTTATCTTAGTAAATGTGGTTTGTAGTCAAAACATCATCCTGAATGTGTTATGAGCTCTTCCAAACCTAGGAGTATAATAGCTTCAAATTATATATATATATATATATATATATATATATATATATATATATATATATATATATATATATATATATATATATATATATATATATATATATATATATATATATATATATATATATATATTAAAGATTTTTTCACGTTACACCAATATCTTTCTAGTTTTATAAACTTTATTGTATTTTTAGAGTATAAAAAAGCATATAATTATTAATCCTACTGCCAACAAACTGTCGCCAAGTAGGAATCTTACCATATAATAATGATTATGTAAGCATAAGCTAATAGGTATATAAATCGAAATACATTTATCATACAAGCTAATTAATGATCAAATATGATTTTTTCAAAAAACTGATAGAAATTATACCGAATGACACGAAATTACTTTGGAACGACACTGATATTTTCATCGCCAAGTCAATTATTGACGCCAATCACATAACGTAAAAGATTGGCGTTCTGTCTTTTCAGTTTAGAATATTTAATCAATGCTATCTTTTAAAGTACTTCAATTCTTTTGTGGTAAGCTTAAAAATATATCGTTTACAATACAGATTTATGTAATTTATTTTTATTACTACAACTTCAACTAAAAGCGCTTAAATTTTATATTTTATTTAAAAGCTTTAAAATATACAATTTTATGAAAAACCATTAAAATTCATGATTGTGTAAAAAAAAGTTTTAATGTTTATTAGTTTCAAAATGGATGATTTTTATGAAAAGCTCTAAAGTTTACGATTTGATTTGCAAAACTCTTAATTTTGTGTTTTTCTTTTAAAAGTGCTAAAATTTACAATTTCATTTAAAAACGCTAAAATTAGCAATTTTATTTAAAAGCACTGCAATTTGAAATTATGTTTAAAACTCGCTAAAATTCACAATTATATTTAAAAGTGCTAAAATACGTGATTTTATTTAAGAATACTAAACTGCACGAGTTTATAAAGGCTAAAGTGCCCTATTTTATTTAAAAAGAATGAAATATACAATTTTATTTTTAAATGCGATCCTCCGGAGTAATTTACACATCACTATTTATAATCATATATTTCAAAACAACTTTTCATTATTTAGTCTATGTCTTTCAAACATTGCAAGGTCTTTCTGAGCTCATAATAAGACCATAAATTTTTCTATATAATGTTGGAACTGTAACAGATATAAAATAGGAATATTTTATATCTGTTACAGTATAAGTTTTTCATGAATTTTATTAAAACCTACCTGATTTTTGCAAAAAAGTAAAAAGAAATGTCCATATATTTCACTCCTTATTTGTTAATCTGCTTATAGAGAGGGAATCATATAATCAATTCTTATTAACAAGTGTCGCGAAGTTACAAATGTTACTCCAATCTTATTCATATATATAAAAATATAACTCAATTGAAAATTTCTTAACGTTATCAAATATTTATGCGTAAAAATCAATATTTGAAGCACGTGTTAAACCGCCAAATATGGTAACCCAGAAATCTTACTGGGCTTCATTATGCTTGATAAGTCAGCCTGTATTAGAGGAGCTTTAGTTACTTTCCTTATATACATAATGTATAAGGAAAGTATTGTGACGGGGTCGAAAATTCGAATTCGAGTTTTCGACGGGAGAGCACGTTTCAAGCATCCCTGAACACAAATCAAACATTTTTGAAGTGATGTCTGTGTGTGTGCGTGTGTGTGTGTGTGTGTGAAAGTATGCGTGAGTGTGTGTCAGTGGGTCTGTGGAGACGATAACTGACGAAAGAATGGACCGATTTGAACCAAATTTGGCACAAAAATCACAATCCGTAAACACTGGAAGCCTATTGTTTTTATACGCAATCGAATGTCCAGAACCCCCCTAAATTTTCGAATGAAATTTTGAAAAAATCGTCAAAAAATCAAAACCACTAATAAAGTTACGCAAATAGACATTTCTTATGTAATTTTTCATTAGAAAACGATTGACAAATTTTAGAACGCTAACATGAACCGTTCTCGAGATATTGTACATTTTTCAAAAAAAATATCAAAAAGTCATATAAAATAAAAAATATATATTTCCTATTGATAAACATGTTCACTTTTGAATACCATGCGATAAATTGGGTGACATCATTCTCGTGGATCTAGCTCGTTCCATTCATGAAAAAGATACTCTGAGTAATACTTTTGTATTTGAACGCCAATAGTCATTTATCTGCTGTAAGAATAACTTATTTCTTAGTGCATAACGCTTGGCGAGATTTTGGCGACGAATTTGGCGGAATGTCGCCAACTTGGCAACTTTTTGAAATGTTGCAAAATTAACGAAATTCTCGCCAAATGGATGAAAATGACGCTAAATCAATGAAAATGACGACTAATTGTCGAAAATTCCATGCCTTGGAAAGAATATTAGTATCTACTATAAGAAAAACCCATTTTTTTACTGTAAAAGTAGTAAATTCATTACATTATATAAGGAAAGTCATGTGTTGCCCACATCAGATTTTTTTACATGTTGTCATCCTGAAAATCGCCCAATGTGCAATTTAACGATAAAAACAGAGCGCCGTGGATCTTATTATTTTTTTATTGTAAAACTAGTAAATCCATTGCATTATATAAATTTAGTCATGTGCTGCCCATATCAGATTTTTTACCTCAGGTTAGCTTCCTACTGCTAATATTATCTTCTAGGTTATCTTCCTGTGTGGTCTTTGAACACGCAATTTGAAATCAGCACTCAATATATCAGAGTCCACTGAATCCGTGATAGTCGTACTAGGGCCACTTTCAGACCTCCGACATCTTTGCACTAACTTACAGGGTTGATTTATTTGGATGCCATTATAAAGAACTTTGCTATCCCATCCCGGAATCAAACCGGGTCTGCATACTGGCCACTTGAAGTTCTACCTTTGATCTACTGGACCAGAATTGCAAGCTCTTATCGTCCAAGTATACTGTGCAGTAGATGCTTAAATAAGAAACAACAAGAAATATCAATCATGTATAAAGCATTGATTATGAAACACTTTCCAACTTCAATGCAATTTTATATAAACATCTCTAAAATGCGATACATTCCTCGGTAATACTTTTAAAATTATCACAATACTGCATTAATTTATTATATTCAAAAACTTAAAATTTCATCGAAATATTGAACTTCATTCAAATGACGGCATTGAAATATAAATTGCCTGGTTTAAACATCTCTAAAATGCGAAACATTCCTCGGAAATATTTTTAAAATTATCATAATACTACAATAATTTATTATATTTGAAAACGTCATTGAAAACAAATGCAATTTATTCAAATGGCGTCGTCGAAATATAACACGCCTAGTTCTCTCTATAAAAGCAGCATTTCATTCATTAACTTTTTTCCATTCATTTCATTCATCACAATACTGTAATAAGTTATCTAATTTAAAAACTTAAGATCATGGAGATACAAGAAATTAAACTCTATGCTTAAAACTTCACCGAAAAAAGCGTCTCCTTCTCTGTGTAAACTCAATGAATATTTCATTCATATCAGCTATATTGCAGACTCCATGAGCTAAATAATTTAGCGTTAAACAAATGCAGCAATTATTATACAACTCATTCCACATATTTTGGTATTTACGTTGTCCATAAGTGAAAATTAGGCTTCAATTAGAAATAATCAAAATTGGATGATCATTCAAACTCAAATATATTGTAATTGCGTTGTTTTAGTCACGTAAACTCTTCATATAAAGGGTGTAATTATTATTTTAATTGTTATTTAAAAAACTACTGAATATATTTTGCTGAACATTTTTTTATATATTTTATGGGATAATTTGAATATTTTCCAAAATTTTCGACGTAATTTGTGAATTTTAAATTCGCTTAAAAATGTTTGAAAAATTAGGTCCCTTAGGATTCAATGTATTTCATTTTTTAAACCCGGGTTCAGTCCAAAACTTATTGGGTGATATTATTTATTTATATTCCCATAGGTCCCACAGACCGTCTGAACAACATACTAAAATTTCATTTTGATAAAGTCATTTTTACGGCAGTTATCGTGCTAACAGACAGGCAGACAGAAAGAATGAACAAAGCTATAAACACTTTTCAACTATGTTGCAAAGTGTTAAAAACTCTATCGAATTACTCAAAGTTTTATCGGTTTATAGAACTTTCAAAATTTATCTTCTACGCATACAATTTCATAGAGATCAGATCATTATTTATACTTTAATCAATAGTCTTCAAATAATTTCAGTTTTAATCATGTGAATAACAAAAACATCTATCAAATTACTAAAAAAATTATTGGGATATAAGTTTTGAAATATTTTATCTTCTACACGTAAAATTTCATAGAGATCAGAGCATTATTTATAGTGTAATCAATAGTCTTAAATTAATTCGTGTTTTAATCATGCGAATTGCAAAAGGTTCGATCGAATTACTAAAAGTTTCATCGGGTTATAGATATTGCCAAAATGTAATTTCTACACGAAATTTCAAGCATCCGTTTTGAGCAATATACACATACACTCACATACTCACACACAGTATAGGTCATAAATTAAACAAGAAAGATCAATCATGTATAAAGCATTGATTTTTGGGATATATTTTTGAAATATTGTTATTATGAAACACTTCTGGAAAAGGATATATTTTTGAAATATTTAGATTATGAAACTCTTTTCAATTTAAATGCAATCCGCTGAATGTATAGCATCTCTAAATCTCTAAAATGCGATACATTCAGCGGTAGTATTTTTAAGATTATCACAATACTACAATACGTTTCTATATTTGTAAACTTCATAGAAAACAAGAAAGATCAATCATGCTTAAACCATTGATTATGAAACACTTTCCAACTTCAATGCAATTTTATTTAAACATATCTAAAATGCAATACATTCCTCGGTAATATTTTAAAACTTCTCACAATACTACATTGATTTATTATATTTGAAAACTTAAACAATCATCGAAAAAAATGAACTTCATTCAAATGACGGCATTGAAATATAAATTGCCTGGTTTAAACATCTCTAAAATATGATATATTACTCGGTAACAATTTTAGAATTATCATAATACCACGATAAACTTCATCGAAATTTAAAAACTTCATCGAAAACAACTGAAATTCATTCAAATGACGTCATAGAAAAAATAACACGCCTGGCTCTCTCTAAAAAAGCAGCATTTCATTCATAAATAATTTCCCATTCATGTCATTCATCACAATACTATAATAATTTATTTTATTTAAAAATTAAGACCATGGAGCTATAAGTAATTGTACTCTATGCTTAAAACTTCAACGCAAAAAATCGTCCTTCTCTCGGTAAAGTCAATGAATATTTCTTTCATATCAGCTATGCAGACTCCATGAGCTAAATTCCTTTGCGTTAAAAAAATACTGCAATTCCTATGCAACTCATCCTACATATTTTGCAGTTTACATTTTACAATAAGTGAAAAATAGGCTTCGTTAGAGAAATAATCAAAGTTGGATGCTCATTTAAACTCAAATATATTGTAATTGCGTTGTTTCAGTATGTAGATGCACAGAATTTAAGCGAAAATAAAAAGGTTTTACGACGAATACAGCACTCAATATGAATTAAAAAGAACTTTAAAAATGACGATTTTGAGACAATATGGATGCCGTATTATATTTTGAAGTTGGTCACGTGATCGTTTCATATCATGGTCACGTGATCGCTTCACATATGAGGTGTAATTATTATTTTAATTTTTATTTGAAAAACTACTGAATATATTTTGCAACTACTGAATAATTTTTTTTTATATATTTTATGGAATAATTTGAATATTACCTAACATTTTCGAAGCAATTTGTGAATTTTAAATCCTCTTAAAAAATGTTTGAAAAATTAGGTCCCATAGGGTTCAATGTATTTCATTTTTTCAACCCGGGTTCAATCCAAAACTAATTGGGTGATATTATTTATTTATATTCCCATATGTCCTACAGACCGTCTGAACAACATACTAAAATTTCATTTTGATTAAGTCATTTTTACGGCAGTTATCGTGCTAACGGACAGACAGACAGACAGACAGACAGACAGAATGAACAAAGTCATAAACACTTTTCAACTTTGTTGTAAAGTGTTAAAAATGAGCTATTTCTTACGAAAAATTACGATTTTCTATTAAAAGTAAAATATTTATTAAATTTAAAAGATTGTTGATGAAACACAATACAAAGCAAAATGCACATGATAAAAAAGAAAGTTTGTTTAAAGAAGTTGAGCATTTTTTTATGACAATGATCAAATATCTATAAATAATAATTTAACACATTATATAAAAGCTTCTATTGTCCTTTTTGAAAGAATAATATATTATGGTCATAAAATGAAAAATCGTTATTTAAAATTCGATTAAATAATTTAGGCCATCACACCAAAAACATAAGGAAACCTATTATTCAAATAGATTAAGGTGTATGCACTTTCAAAGGACCTTTTGTTTAAAATTGTTTGGTGTGGAAAGTCATAATCTTTTTAAGATATTGAATTTAAAAGGCAAAATTTCATAACGAGCTCACGTCAAGTTAATAATCATTATTTCAAAAGCTTTTAAGTGAGAGTAAAAACTTAAATATCCTTTTCATGTAATGCATCGATTATTAAGAATATCACTTTAACACATCATTACAATTTTTTTTTCGCATTATGTCAACTTTACAGAATGAATGCTTAATTAGCTTACATTTATTGAGAGAAATGCGTGTAAAAATATTCTATTTCAGTAATTAGTTGACACTTTTGACCCATTACATCCTATAATATAATATTTTTCTTTTTTATTTGATGCTATCTTCTATTTGATGTAAATTGTCTTTTAAATTAACGCAATTTTCATATTTTCGCTGCGTAGCCCGCCCTTACGTTAGAAAACTGGTTCATTCATAAAGAATTTCACATCTTATAGAAGAAACTGCTGATTGTATACAGCTTATAAAAATTAATTTTTAAACTTCAAAATACCGCTGGATAGAAACAAATCCCAAAACTAAAAAAATGGAAACAAAACGGACAAGCAGTAAAATAATGTTTGTCGGAAGCTTCGTCTTAAAACAAAGCAGTACTCGTGTCATCTGCAAGAAAATATACAGATAAACTGTTCAATTGTAACCTATTTAAGATTTATAGATTTTTTATTAAAACTCTAAAAAATTTCAAAAACATTTATCTCCATTTTCAAAACTCTATATATTAAATGCGGTAGATTCAAAAGACCAAGTTTTAATTTTAAAAAAATGTTCCGATTTATGGAATTTGTTTTGAGTTAATGAGCAATAAAATGATGCTACGTTGAGTCTCCACATTCCTCATGGCCGCTGAAAAAGAACACACAATAAAAGAAACAGGCGCCAAGGAGCACATATCCCAATTTTTCCCCCCTGGTTAAAGAAAATTACTTGCAGGAAATTATTTCCACTATCACTTATAGAAATTCACTATTGTCATAGTCTCCTCCATCAGTGATTGCGAAAAATGATGATAAACAAATAAGTTGGCTGTTATTGATGGACATATGTTAACACCACATGCAAACAGAAAAATTTACTGATAAAATCAAGGACAAAGCGTTTTTAAAAAAACGAAAGGTCTTTTATTTAACACATCCTAAAAGACGTGCAAAATATGTTAAAAACTGCCAGAGCGCTTTCGAACGTAACCTATTATGAATCCCTGTTTATTTATGTTTACCGTGAATCAATTTGTAATTTTGATTCTGTTCAAATTTTAAGTTATGTTTGGCGACTCATTTTCGACTCTATGCAATTCAAACTTCTTAAAAGTTATTTGTGACGTCATTCTCAAGAATATCATGCTTAACGTTTTTCTAAAATTTGTATTTGTTCTTTTCTTGTAATATTTTAAAATTCGTAAGCGTTTAAACTTATTTTGTAATTTCCGTGTATAGTTCTTGTATTATTTTTAGTAAGTTCATTTACCATTTTATATTTCATGCAAATTTGCTTTAAATTGGTCTCTCTCTATATATAAACATTCCACGTTTTTATTATTCATGTAGCCACTAATGAAGGGCGTATATACGTCCGAAAGCGCTCTGGCAGTTTTTAACATATTTTGTACGTCTTTTAGGATGTGTTAAATAAAAGACCTTTCGTTTTTTTTAAAAACGCTTTGTCCTTGAATTCATCTATTGAATGCAGACGTGATACCAATCTTGATTAAATTTACTGATATTGAATCTTTTCATCGATCCCATATTGACTAAAAAGGTTATATTTGGGAAGGATACGCATAAATACATGGTTGTGCTCGGGGTTTAATGGCTAGTAGCGATAAGTTCATTGGTATAATTGTTGTTCTTTTTCACATATTCAAGTAGTTGGACCTAGGATTCGGCCAGGAATGAAGAAGAAATAATATGTAATCACGGGGCTCAAGTTAGGGTGGAGATTTTACGATCTAGTCTCTGACTTGCTATTGTTCTGATGACTAACATATAACAAATGAACAGATGTTATCCAGGATAAATGAAAATTAATGAGAAAGTCATTAATTTGTTTCTATTTATCTAAAATTTAAATGAAAGGTAATAAATGTACTACTTAAACTATTTAAGAAAAATATTTTATATCAGTAACTCAGTAAATAGACTGTCATTTATTTGGAAATCAGTGGTTGGCGCTCGGCAGGGACACGATTTCTGTATATAAAAAATAAAAGTATATTGTTTTTGTTATCAAATATACTTTTATTTTTTATTCTTTCAACATTGATAGTTTATGTAATCTTAATTGGATAGACAACTAATTCAAAATACTGCAATTTGGGATAAATACGAAGAGTAGCTCAAATAATTTCTTATGAAGTATCATATTTTAATTATTTTATTTATTATTTTAATATCCCAATCCTATTTATTTACTCAAATTAGATATATACCCCATCCTACTTCACACATATATCTACATATTCCCTATTGAGGCACCATTTTATTTTCTTATGTTTGCAAACTCCGATCTGGATCTTATCTATAAGCACCTTTTCAAATTTTCTTCTTCGACGCAGTTTTCAGGTTAAAGACAAAATAAAATTTGAGAAAAGAGGCTCAAGAGAAACGAATGAACGACGGAAAATTCCGTTAACTGATTCCTGCCTAAACACCGTCTATTTTTTCACTCGTTGGCAATATTTCGCATCTTTTTTTCATGCCCTCCCCCCATCATCCACATCTCCGCCCTTTTCTCGAACTGAAGCTTCCCAGTAATGACCCACTATTGATTTAGCATTAACCCTCTTTCGCACTTTTAAACTGTATCCGCTTTTATTGCATAAAACATTAATGGAGCTAAACAGCAGATTAATTTAGACACAGCCCAGGGTCTGCCTTAATTGTAGCAGCCACTTTGACACATTCCATAAATTACGGGAGCATTTTTTACTTTTTTTTTCCACTTTCCTTACTCACTTGCGCTCTCCCAATTTTTTTCCAACTTTTTCGGTATGAAAATCTCCCTCTCCTTCTTTTTGCTCCCCTACCCCTTTTTCTAGGTCATTAAGCGGATTTCGCATTATTAATGCGTCTTTCTCACTCAGAGCTTTAAGGTGGCTGTATATGAGAGGTGTCAGGCGCCAGTTTTAAAAGTGCATCTCTTTCATTGGCGGAAATGGATTAGTCTCTTGGGTGATGTATACAGAAGCGATGCTGGAAGACGACTTAATCCGTTTTTATTCTCTTTGTCATTAAAAGAAATGCCCTGGCCCTTCTGTGGCTATAAATCTTTGACTTAGTGTTTAAGTTGAAAACAAATCATAGAATTTTTATTAACACAGAATTGCCAATTTAGAGAATATAGAGGTACCTACACATAGAGGTACCTATACATAGAGGTACCTATACATAGAAGTACCTATATATAGGTAGAGATACCTGGCTAAACGTCAACTTTGATTATTGGTTTTGCTCAGTTATTGAAAATCTCCACATCGATACATCTGCTGAGTTCAGCAGGCTTACGTTAATGGCAGCTCTACTGTTGCTTTAATTTAAAGATTCAATTTGCCTTTTCAGTTAAAGTTGAGTAGAGTACTAAAGTTAAACGGCCGCAGAGAGGGGCGTATATAATGATGGTAATCGTGAACCCACTTTAAAGAGCTCTTAAATTCTCAAAAGTGCTTTAACATTTTAATGTACGAGTGCCCTACGGTTAAGCAATCTAAGCGACCTCTCGGCACCTCATGTTTGTAGAGGGCCTCAAAATGTTGTGCTTTTTTATTAGGCCTTTTTTGAAAATTTTTTCAGACTTGCCAATCTAGCATTTACATAACTAAATCATCGGATAGTCGAATTATTTTAATTGCAATTTTAGAGTAAGTGGCTATTTAATGCATATATTTGTTCAAGCGGGGCCTTTAAAAATGTTCGCTTGGGGACTCAAAAAACCCCGGGACGCTATTGAATGTTCGTTATTATGTTATGAAGTAAATTTCTATGAGTCAGTAATAAAGAGCCTCAGTAGAACCCATAAGACATAGATTTCGCCTTTCAGTTATCCAGTAAATAGATTCACTCAATGAGAGCCAATTTTCTTACGTAAATATATATTTTCTGCCATCTTAAAACCAGAATATAACCAGTTCAGAAACCAGTATCTTCGCACTCTCAATTTCTCAAGCAAATTAGTAAATTTGTGAGCAGTAGATAAACATCAATATATTTATAATCAATATATTTAAGATCTGGAAGAAGTTATTTTATCGAAATCTACTCTCCCGATTTTCATCCATTTAAGAATCTTGACCTGTGTAGTATTTGACTAATATTTTGACTATATTACGAAAGTTTTAAAACTTTAAATTACGCCTATGTATTCAATTTAAAGCTATCTCCATTGTGTTCTAGATATCTTATCTCTCCTGTTTTCAAGCTTCTGTATTTTAACGAAATGAATCTACAAATTTGCCCAATATTTTTTGCCTAAATGGAGAACATATTCACATATACAATATGGCCATTTACAGAATACATCTGACTCCAGTGTGTTCTTAGAACTAACTTGGCAGATCAGCATGATTTTCTTTTCTTTTCAAATCAAATTGCAAACTTGAGAACGAACGCATTCAGCCAAATTCGAATTATGACCATTTATTGAATCTACTTTATCTATTCTCAACGTGTTCTCAAAATGTACTCGCTCCTTTCTCATGATGTTACTTTGAGACAAATCGAACTGAAATTATTATTCACTATTTTGAAACACCTGCATATCTGCCCAATACAGTTTGACTAAATAAAGAATACATTCAAATCTGCTGCATGATCATTTATCGTATCCATCTGCCAGAAATGTGTTCTTTGAATTTACTTGACCGGTTTTCATGATATTATTTTTAAAAGAAATAAAACTTTCATAAAGTAGTTCTATGTTTATTCCAGCTTGTGATCACCTATCTTATGACACGTTCTAATTCATTGGAATGTTTAAAAATAGCAGTAGTACCTAAAACAAACAAACGCTGAATGCTGTACATAAAATATCGCTTGAAGAATTAACTACTCAATCCCAATTGTAAAATTTTCTCAATGGGTGAATCTGGTTTTTTAATGTACTAGGGGTTCCAACCACTGCTCGCTACGCTCGCAAACCTACATGACTCGCTTCGTAAGGGAGGAGGCTTCACCTCCTTCTCGCTGAGCTCAATTCGTGGGTTGTTTAAAGTCAAACCGAAATATAAATTAAAAAACGGTTCATATCAGCGTATTTTTCTATAAATTTACCAAATTTCATATTTTTGTATGCTGTAATTTTCGCGGTACAAGGCAGAGAGACTCGAACGAACTCATACAGAAGAGAATTGTTCACTTCAAAAGTGCATAGAAGGAAGAATTAATAAATGAACTACATATAAATTTAAAGAAAAGAGGCTCCGTCTTGCAAAACTTCAACTAAGTGAGTACATTCCTGCAAAAACTATTCGTGGCTTTGCTATTTTTAATCTGTCCAGGACGCGAACTCGCAGCTCAAATATTTAATCTTTGACATTAAATATTTCTTAAAGTTTAAATCGAAAAAAGATTTATTTCAACGTGTTTCTCTAACATCTCTCTATAAATGTACCGAATTTTACAAGTTTGTATGTCATAGTTTTCTGGTTATTCTCAGAGAACCTCAAGGAAAACGAAATTTGGCAAACAGCGGAGGTGACGTCAGCTACTGTTCTTTAATATAAGGAGAAAATAAAATAGCCCTCTCAGCAAATTAACAATCAGCACCAGTAGCATATGAAATCAGCATTAGTAGCATATACAACCGTAGCATTCGTCAGTAAATGCATTTAGCAAACTTGTACCAATTATATAAATCCAGTGCCAGAGACAGAAAATCCTTTAACCCTAATGTAAAGAGCTAAAACGCTTGAAGATTCAATTAATTCCATCAAAGGAGATTTAATGTTATTAACTTGAGAACTTCTATTATAGACTCTGATTAGATGTTACCTATTACATTTTAGATTCAAAAGTTTTAGTTAAAGATTTCCGCAAGACTGTCCAAAGAACAATTAGTTTTCTTGATAACATAGTCCGAATTTTAGAAGTTCTTCTAGCATCTGTAATCTGGCCATTCAGGTCAGGGAATGCAATCCTTCTATTTAATTATGCAGATATCCAAAGACATTAATTATTTCATTGTGAATACGAACGACAATGACAATTCAAATTTTTCAAAGAATATTCTCTGGTAGCTTCCAGCATGCAGGGACGGATTTGCCTACTTAAGGGCCCTAAGAAAACTTCTTCTTGGGAACCCCTATGATGTCATCATGATTTCTATTTTTGTGATATAATTTTCATTGGGACATGATGTCATATTGATGTCACAATTTCACATGTTGCGAATATAGTAGTGAAATCCATTACGTAATTGATCAAGTAAATTAAGTTAATTCATTACTTTAATTTACACATTTACAATAAATGAAAATAGTTTTTTAATCAAATACTAATTTTAAAGTACACTAACAAAACAAATACAAATATCTCGAGTAATATATTAAGGGTTTCTATATTTTTACTTTTTTTCCCTGAGTGGGGCTATACAGACTGGAGTTCAATACTCAGGCTTGAAAAAGAGCCTTGTTCAAAGAAGCCAACTGTTATTAGATAGTCCACACGTGGAGTTCCAAATTCTGTAGCACATGGACTCCAGAAGTCTTAATTCAGAACGGATTATGACAACAACATTCTGACATTGTAGTAAAGCCCTTTAAAAATTTAATATTTTCTTTTAAAATTAAATGTTGCAAAATTTAATGGTGATTTATATTTTCTGGGGTAGATTAAGTCGAAAGTTCTTTAACCTGATTTTGGTATTTCTGCATTTTATAATTTACTGAATTATTGCGCAATTTAATATCAATGTGTAATAATTTCAAATTGAATGATTAATTGAGAAATATGTATGGCCCCATCTGAAGTGGGGGCCTATAAGCGATTGATTATTTCGCTTATTATATACTCTTGCCAATTCTGTTACTTATACTTTTATTTTAATAAGACTATTTGATCTAGTAGAAGCTTATTTAAAAATAAATATTCCATGTTGAGGTTCAAGTGGCACAGAGATCTGCAGATAATTAGACTTATATGTATTTCCAAAACCACATTCGACCAAAACTCGAGATCGAACATGGGAGCCCTAAATATGGACAGTTTAGCTATCCCCTGTACAACTTTTAGCAGATAAGGAATTCGTATGAATTATCTTACAATATGTCCTTTCAAAAATAGTCCGGGGGTTTCACTCGGAAGCAAAGCACAATTCCTCCTTCACACTATATTTCAGCAGCAATTGAAATTTTAATTCAGAAACGCATTTCTTACGCAGGGAAACTTCAGAATATGTTTTAAAATAAAAATATAAACTATTTAACACTACTTTGAAATTCTCGAAAAATTGATTAAAGTGATTAAAATTCTTCAGTGATTAAAATATGTGATGAATCGTTTAATGATAAATATGCTTTTGTAAAGTGTTCGTAAAGGTCTATGTTCCAAGTCAGCCGATATTCTAACCTTTGAGCTACCTGAACAAAATTTCTTCTCGTGCAAGTGGATCTTATAATCTCTTTCCTTAGATTGGCGTTCAAATCAGGCAGATAAGTGATCGGCAATCACTATTAATTATTAATCAATTTGACTAAATAATGATTCCTAATATTAACTATAAGCAGAGATATAACTGCAATCTTTGAACTGGTCAGCCGATGTTCTAATCATTGAGCTTCCTGAACAAGATTTCAAGTTCTTCTTGTGAAAGTGGACCATATAATCTCTTTCCTCAAATCGGCGTTTAAATCAGTCAGATCGGCGATCGGCAATTACTATTAATTATGAATCAGCCTGAATTATTAATTATTCCTAATACTTAACTATGTTCAATTAAATATTTTGCAACCCAGCGAAAATAGTTGTAATATAAACGTCTTTGAACTTATAAATTTGTTTCATACTGTAATAATAAAATGCATCCATTTCCTTTGTATTTAATAATATCAATAATAACTTTTATAATGTACATTTCATATTTTATTTTCGTGTTACAAACTACTATAAGAAATACAAAATTCTTACGCTTTCTTCCATAATTTAAAAAAAAAACGATAATCCTTTTAGAAAAAATGTCAAGCGTGTTAAGAGTTTTCTCAGTGCATTTCAATCAAACCACTCTCTTCACACACTTTGGCGTCGTTTAATAAGATTTCCCGTCGCCAGAGAAAATCTAGTAACCTTCTTAGTCGATATATCCATAGGAGCCGGAAACAAAAATTAAAAATCTTAAAAAAAAAAGATCGAAAAATAAAATCGATCACGGGAGAGACGGGGGTGGGAGAAAGAGGAAAAAGGCATTAAACACAAATTATCGAAAACCTGTGGGGATGAAGAAAAAGAAAAAAAACTTTAAAAAAATTTAACTTTTTTTTCATTTTCCCTCTTATATATGGCACTTTTTCCCCCCTCTCCAAGCCGTGTTTTTGAAACGCGGGGAGATAAATGAGATAGAGCACTCCATTATTCTCGGCGTGATTTTTCCTCCTGCTTCATAGGTATGGAAAAACTACAACTTTCTTTTGACCTTAATAGGTTGTGGATACAAATTATACGCTTGCCGCTTACTATATGCGAAGATCATTTTTAAGTACACGTGAAAGGGAAATGAGGCTGTTTATATTGCTGATGGTGTGAGTAATATTTTTGGGGGTGTGCCTTAGAGCGTTTTTTGCTGTTTCTTTCTTTTTTTCTTAATTAGGGAACTTAAACTGATTCTATAAGTTTCGTATATGATATTCATATATTAAATGCCAAGCGCTTTTTGCATTTGCATTTGAGTTCTAAGGTGACAGTGCATTGAAAAGTTCCTTTATATGTATAAAATCTAAGTATAAAATCAAAGTATCTATAAAAGTATTTGTATAAAATATTTCATAGGCGTAGATTTGTAGACAAAGTTGGGGATGGGGGGGGGGGATAGTACTGTATTTAGGGGATAACGGATTCGAGATCCCCTCCCCAGATTTTATTTTCGCACTCTTTACGGCAAGCAACATATTGTAGTGGGGAGGGGGGGATAGGATTACAGGAACTCCTCTTGAACCCAAAACCTAGGTAATTCCAACTTTGCGTAGAATAATAAACATGAATATATACCATGCTTAGTATGTACAAACTAAGCAAAGCACTAATTTATATGGTAAAAAATGCTGCCGAAGGTCACTAGAACTAACATTTTGTTCTAGTTATAGATAAATATCACAGTTTTGTTGCAATAGAAAATAGGTTTACAAATAGGAAAAAAATGAAAACAATATATGAAATTAAGAATGTTCTATTGGGCGCTCCTTTAGGACTAGGAAAGAGAATCTTACTACAGGGTCGAGAGACATTATTGTGACTATCTCCTACTTTTGATGTCAACTGCGCGTTACCAATGAAAGAAGGCATGTGTCGTGAGCTGGCGAGGTGGATATATAAAGTGTAGTCTAAGCATTCTGAAAACATATCACTCGTTGCTCCCATGGCTAAAAGGAGCAATTTATCATATTTGGAAATAGTGATTATAATCGAATTTCGGTCCAAAGGTGGCAATATTACCGAAACAGCGCATTCTGTGAACTTTTCGCGTGCTACTGTGGTTAAAGTGTATCGTCACTATGCAATGGTGTCATATTAGCAATGGTGTCATTAGAAATGACACCATTGCTAATAAGCGAAATGGAAACTTCGGAGCACCACGCGCCATTGATGCAAGAGGTGAACGTCGGATCCGAAGGTTCGTGAGGGCCGATTACCACGCTGAAGTGGAACCATTGACCCATTAAACTAGGGGGTTACCGGAAGTTCGTTTCAAACGACAGCTCAGCGAACCCTGCTGCGTATTAGCTCCCCCAAAGCAGACGGATGGCCACTTCACCTATGCTAACGAAGGTGCATCGGCAGAAAAGGCTTACATTTGCACGGCAGTATCGGAATTGAACCTCCGCAGATTGGCGAAATATTATCTTCTCCGATGAGTCATGTTTTCTGCTTTATCCAATGGATGGACGTTGGCGTATAAGGCGTGAAAGATCGGAGAACAAACACTCCATTAACCATTTCTGGAAGAACACAAGTCGGTGGGCAGCGTTATGGTCTGGGGAATGTTTTTGTGGCATTCTCTGGATCCACTCATACCTGTGGAAGGCACTATGGCCCGAATTCGTTATGAATCCATCCTTGCAGACCACGTACACCCCTGCTGACTGTATATTTCCTGGTGCGGATGAGATCTACCAGTACGACAATGCGACGTGTCACACAGCGAGAACTGTCCGAGAGTGATTGGATGAGCACGATGAAGCCTTCAAAGTACTTTCCTGGTCCCTAATTTTCCAGACTTAAACCCAATTGAGCATCTATGGGGCCACCTTGATCGGGTTGTTCGTTATATGGATTCTCCACCACGCATCCTCCAGAAGCTGTCAGATGCACTGCAGTCAGCATGGCTTCACATATCTGCGAACACCTTTCAGCACCCCCAGTATCTCCCAGCCTGTCTAGCTACTGTCTGCTCTGCAGGCGACCTCCGGATATTAGCTGGTTTTCACATTAATGCGACTTGACTATGTTTTAACCAGTGGAAACCCATGTATATATATATACATATGTCCCCCTTATGTCGAAGTTAATAATTGGCCTAGCACCTCGCGGTGTTTCTAAAATGTAGAATTGAATCCAGAGAGTTGCAGAGAACTTTCAAAAATACAAAATAGTCGATAGATTTTTAAATATGTTCGAAAATCTTCTAACAAATGGGGAGAAATTGATCCCGTCCTAGAAAACGTATCTTCTTCTTCCTCAATTTTCAATTTACGATCTCGATTTATTTTCCTTAAACAGGAGTAAAGGTGTTTCAAAGAGGGCTAAGAAGTCAGAATTTACAAAGAGTCGATAGTTTTTTTTCCCAGACATTTTTAAATCTCAAAAATCTTCAGAAAAGGGCAACAAGAAGACCAATTTTAAAAGCTAACTCTACACCCCAGTTTTAGCAATGCATTCTCCATTTTTTTTTAAACTGAAGCTAAAAGTTTCAGTTTTGTTATACAAGTGTCGAAAATTTAAAATCGATATATTTTTTGTTGTTACATAATTTTTATTTTCGGAATGATGAAAAAACGACTTCAAAGACGCTAAATAGATACCCATCTAATTGATACTCTGATAGATAAGATAATAGATACCCGTCTAATACAATTTTCATGATAGGATCTCCATTCTTTGTCAGTCTACAACTATATATATTTCAAAGGGCCCCACGTACAAAATTTTGAAATTTTTTTAACAATTTTCAAAGTTAATTTTGAAGCTAAAATTTTAATTTTTGCACCATTTATCTCGAAAATCTAACATTTTCTTGTTGCAAACGCTGTTGTCATTTCAAAAGAAGCAATATTTATATATCACATAAACAATTAAAAATAATTTTATTAACTCACAGATCTAATACTGAAGCTATCTTTGAGACTTTCGTTATCGTTGGCTAAGCCTCTATTACAGGACCTTTAGTTGGTCAATGAGGTAGGTCCTTGAGCAACGCTAGAGAGACTTTAGTAAAAATTTTGCGTATTATATTCGTCGATCGGTTCAGAAAAGTACTGAAAATTAAAAACTATGTTGTTTACTGAATGTAGTGCAATTGGTCTAATAGTGCTATGATTGTTGTAATTTCGATTTAATTTGTATCCAATGGACTCACTCGGCATGCTTAAACTAAACATAAAACACAATTTTGTTGATTTGCGATTTTTACGCCATAGCAAGAAGGGGGATGCTGGGAGAGGACTTTATAAAGCATGCATTTTTATCTATCTTAACGACTGTTGCCCCGGTTTTTATGTAAATTTTACGTTGTATTTTCTACTATACAATGGATCCCCTCGACCTGTTCACACTAAATTTTTTTCCTGAATGAATGAAATCTAAAAATGCAAGGACAGAAAAATTACCTTTGTATTTAGTTTTTCTATCAAAGAACATTTTGCTTCTTTGTTTTCACCAGCATCAGTATCTACTCTTTTTCTTTTAATTTTTATCAAAAATGTGTCCATTGCTCGGTTCTCGGTGCAATGTACTGCAGTCATACATGGGCGAATATTCCATCCTTAAGATATTGTCAAATGTAGATTATTTCTCTTATTAGCGATGCACTTCAATCGAAAGTCACTTAACTGTCAGTTTAAACTCCTAACTATGTTAGATACTAAAGGTGGGTTTAGATTTAAAGCAACACTGCGAACAAGATAATGAATTCATAGGTGATCAGATATTGAAAAGCTGCATTCACCAAGGAAAAAGAGCCAAACTAAAGCATGGTTACCATACCTTTAATGTCCAGTTAAAAATCCCCATTCTAGGTTACCCACATTAGTTTGTCAACATTGTCAACTCCACTAATTTCTTAATGAGATTCCAAGAAGGTAGTCTCTTCGGGATCTCTCATAGATCTTAAGTATAAGCATATAAGGCCTATGGAGTTACAAGTATATAAGATCTATGGACTCGCTGGCTGGGAGATATTTTCAAGGGGAGTAAATGGCTCCCTAGGGTATTCTCCAACCGGAAGAGATTATCTGGTCTCTCCTTGATGTGTTTGTCATGCCGTCACTTTATGTATACTATTTTGATAATTAATTTTTATACATAAAGGGCTTATTTCTTGCGGTGATTTGCTTCTATCTGATAGCCTTTATTCTTGACTATAGCTCTAGCTCGAATTTTCCATGAAAGTAAACTTTTTCTTAGCACCGTCATGACAATTTTATCCCACTCCTCTTGGATTGTTTCCCAAAGTCCGTTCAGTGTTCTTGGATGCCGTTTCCCTAAGGGTCGTTTTAACAAACCGGAAGCGCAGAAGTCCATAGGAGAAGCGTCAGGTGATTTTACAGGTATTTCAATAAATGGGATACATTTTATTCCTCTTCCTGAATATTTATTTGTTAAATATGCGGCAGTTGACTTAGACATGTGACTAGAGGCTTTGTCCGTATGAAACTCAACTTTATTGATGTCCTTTCCATATAAGGCTGGTATTTTTCTTCAAAAATTGGTTCTAAAATATTCTGCCGATAGTACAGTGAATTAATTTTAGCTTTACTTAAGACTTTTTTGAGTTTTAATTTGCCGTTGTAACAAAATCCTGCAACTATCATGAATCCCTTTGGGAACTTTTCTATATGTTGTCGAAGCCATTTCGTACGGTCATTTTCGTCAGTTGAGCAATAGAAAATTGCTCTCTTTTATTACAGTCTCTTAAATACACCTATGCCTCATCGAGTGTTATCCTAAATTTCCATTTATCAGCAGCTAGATGTTTTCATGTAATTTTCTACAATTTGTTTTTCTTTCAGCTTTGGCAAAAGCAAATGAACTTTAGATTTAAACATATTTTTTAACTTCATATTCTTATGAATGATTTTACTTGCAGTGCCAGAAGACATTCCCAGTTTCGATGCCATGGATCTTTGAGTCGGTGGATTTTCTTTTATGTTCAGAGACTTCACTTCCTTGATATTTATCCGCATTCGAACAGTCTTAGGATGCAATTTTGCGGCCATTTTTTACTTTCAGCTAGGCGCTTTTTTCCTTTCAAATTTAATATATTAAAATTACCTTTCTTTGAAATGCAATAACCTTGTTATTTACACCGCTTTACAATTTGTTGATACGAATATTTTTTCTCGGAAAGCGCATTTACGTAACCTTCGAGCCATCTATCAATTTCAGGAGCCATTTTCAAAATAAATATTTTATTCTACATTCCAATCAAACTAAAACAGTAGCAGACGATTATATTGAAAATGCCAAATCTTCATCTCAAAATGCTAACGAGAAACATACAGTGCTGGTTGTTAAAATTGCTACACCATGAAAGTGACATGCGACAAACGTCAAATTTGCATGAAAGCTACTACAGGCTGGGATATGCAAATGACTAGAATTACATTCTGTAAAAAAGGAAAGATTGCACAGCGGGTTTCTCATTCGGAAATAGCATTTGAACGTTTGTTGTTTGTGTGAAGTTCGTGTTATGCCTCGTGTAAGAATAAGAAGCTCCTACCAGCACATGTCGAAATTCGATCGCGGCAGGATCGTGGCCTATCGGAACTGCGGTTTATCGTTCCGCGTCATTGCTGCTCGCATTGGTCGGTATCCCATGACAGTCAAGCGAATATTGAATCGATGGGTCCAGGAGGGCCATATTGAACTCCATGCAGGATCTGAGCGGTCCCGGGCCACTAATACCCGAGAGGGCAGACATGTTGTTGTCTAGGTCTTGCGGGATCGTACAGTCACGGCACGTACCCTGAGTCGCGAACTTGACTCGTTCGCAGGACGGCAAGTGTACGCACGGACAGTGCGACGACGTCTGTAGCACCACGGACTGTCAGCACGGCGACCATTGTTACGGCTTCCCTTGACGCTGCAGCAGAGACAGGCGCGCCTACAATTGTGCGACAAATGGCGACACTGGGCACAGGAGTGGCACCACGTCGTCTTTTCAGATGAATCCCGGTTCTGCGTACGGCATCATGATGGACTTATCCGTGTGTGGAGGCACCGAGGAGAACGAACGTTGCCAGCTTTCACTTGTCAGCGTCAAGCGGGACCAGCACCTGGCGTGATGGTACTGGGTGCCACCGGGTACACATCCGGTCATCTCTTGTTCGCATAGCCGGTAATGTAGGCAGCCGTCGTTACATATCTGACGTGTTAAGGCATACTGACGTCTGCCCTATCTTCGAGGCCTGAGTGACAAGATAATGCACGAACAAGATAATGCAATCTCAACAAGATAATGCACTAATAATCTCAACAAGATAATGCACGAACACATATTGCCCGTGCTTTCCTGACCTTCCTCGATACAGAGGGTGTTCGACTGTTGGCCTGGCCAGCACGTTCTCCAGATCTGGAGAACATCTGATCATGGGTTTCCGAGAGACTGGCACGCCACCACTCGCCAGCCACTACGACTGATGAACTCTGGCATAGAGTTGAATGCCGTACCCGTATCTGTCATCTAAGCTCAATTCGACTTGATACCTAGCCGGATTAAAGTCGTTATTGCTGCCAGAGGTGGCAGCTTTGTGTTCTGAATTCTGCATGCTGTGTACCCCTAAACCACCTGCAAATTTAATCATGTCTTTCTCCCATTATACTGTATATTTACAATAAATAATTCTGCTATTTGCTTTCCTTCCTGGTGTAGCAATTTTAATGGCCAGCGTGTAAATACAAAATCGTTTCCATAAAGTGCGAACGACCTTCTGTATACATAGATAGTTATAGGGGCCCATTGATGAGGGCACCAGAAACAAGCAATAGTCTAAAGAAAATTGTAAATATAGCCGATGCCGTTTGAGACATCCATGGTAAATACGGCTTTGGGGTAGGGCTGTAGACAAGGTCCAATTTATTAATTTCTTATGGCTACTGGGCAGGAATCAGTCCGCTTGAGTATTCTTTCTTTTCACGTTTTCACCTCCATATCTTTTCATGATCTGAGTCGCCGCATCTGCACAGCAAACGTTTTACTTGCTATATTAAAAAAATTTAGCATTTGTTTTTAGTTTTGTAAGTAAAAAGATAAATTGAAAACTCGGGGGGGGGGGCGTCCCCCGAGCCCAAAAAGTTGAAGGGACATATCCCCCCCCCCCCCGATTTCTACGCCCATGAAATACATCTATCTGTTTAAAATCTAAGTAATACTAAGTAATTTAAGTCTAAAATATATCTATAGGTAAATATATAGCTATATATCTATCTGTATAAAATATATCTGTATATATCTATATACCTATCTGTATGAAATCAAAATATTATCTAAGTATCTATATACTTAATAAGTATAAAATCTAAATTGCCTTCAAACTTTTCTATAAAAGCCGATAAACTTTTAAGCGTGGAAATCAATGGTCTCACCTGGCAGTTATTTTTCCCCCAGTGCCCAAGCACTTGATAATGAAATCATTCGCTTAATAAACGGCCAAAACATAATCATTTTACCGTCATACCACGTTGCCTCGGTGCACTTCAATGGGTGAATCAATTTACGCCTTTTAACGACACGATTTAGACCTAAAACCAAATGAGGGGGACAACTATAGGTATCTTACCCTCCTTCTTCGCCTCTCTCGGAAGGACATTCGGACCTACAGATTTATCGTGTCCATTAACCATTTGCACATAACGTCACAACCAGTAAATCTACTTTCTGTCATTCCCTTCGTTGGACGGCAAATTCGATTTTCCGTCCCATGTTAGAGTATGCTTTCTTGCTGTTCGAAGTTTCTTCTATTACAATTGAGTAATTTTTGAAGAACCCAATGATTATAAATTGCTGTGCTTGCAATATGCGATACAATTTTTCAATATACCTTTCTCGAAGGCGTAAATTTAATGTTTTTATCATGTCTGATACACAATATCATGGCTCGATACATTACCACATCGGCGTTTATGTCGTCCAACATAACGGCGTAAACAACCATGACGTCTCATTATGACGTATGTGCAAATGGCCAATACTCCTTATATGCACAAGAATTGTTTTGGGCCGCGGTTAGGATCCTACTCGTGCGATCTCCTCGCCATAGCCATTGAGCTATCCCGGCCCTCACTTGGTAAATCGAGACGTGTTACATTTTCCCTTCTGAGCCGCTAAATTGCTAGAATTTATTTCAATACTTTTAGAGAAATTTTTAAATGCTTGTAAGAGTTTTGTAAATTGTGGTATGATTTAATTTTTGCTTGAATTCTTTTATGTAAAAATATATCTTTTAGAGAAATAACATTTAAACGTAGTCATGTCTTTAAAGGCCTCTGTAGGACGCTTCGTATATTTACAAAAAAAATTGTTTTATTTACATACATTTGCATCCGGTGCTTTAAAATACTGGCAGTCCTTCAGGACTTTTTGGCCGGGGAGCAGGGGGAATGAAACTTCAGGAGGGGGAACGTTTTCCATTTGTCCTATATAAATATATCGAAATGTTGTCACATAAATATAAATTAAGTTAATATAAAATATATTTCAGGCATACATCCGACGAATAATCCTCGGATGTATGCCTGAAAAAAACAGTGCTAAAATATTTCATATATTTCATCATATTTTTTTCCGAATTCACCAATTTTTCTGGTTTGCTTTCTAATAGCTTTTGATTAGAAATGAAGAAAATTATCATAATTCAGAATGTTTGGAGAAACTATGAATGTTCAGGCGTAACTTCACTTAGAATGTGATTATAAAATTAAAATAGTTTCACTCTTGTATTTGTTAACACTTTCCAAGATAGTCGAAGAATGTTTATGGCTTTGTTCATTCTGTCTGTCTGTCCGTTAGCACGATAACTGCCGTAACAATGACCTTATCAAAATGAAATTTTAGTATGTCGCTGAGACGGTCTGTGGAACATATGGGAATGGAAATTAATAATATTACCCAATTACTTTTGGATTGAACCCAGGTTGAAAAAGGGAAATACAGTGACCCTATGGAACTTAATCTTTCAAACATTTTTGCGCGAAGTTAAAATTCATAAATTGCTTCAAAAATTTTAGGAAATATTCAAATTATCCCATAAAATGTACAGAAAAATTTCAGCAAAATATGTTCGGTAGTTTTTTAAATAAAAAATAAAATAATATTTACACTTATATTATATGACGAGATCGCGTGACTTACTTCAAAATAAAGTATGGCCTCCATCGTTTTTTCCCAGTGCAAAAGTCGTGATTTTTAAAGTTCTTTTAAATTTATATTTAGTGTTGCATTCATCCTAAAACCCCTTTAATTTTACGTATTTTCTGTTCATCTATATTTTGCGCCAACGCAATTATAATATTTTTAAGTTTAAATGATCATCAAACATTGATTATTTCTACAACGAAGCCTAATTTTAATGGATGCAGAACGTAAAAAGTGATTGTAAGATGAGTTCTATAGTAATTGCTGAATTATTTTCGAGCAAAATTATTTAGCTCTGGAGTCTGGAATAAAAGTGTTATGAATGAAACATTAATTGCTTTTATATAGAGAGAGCCAGACGATCTATGTTTTGATGACGTCATTTGAATAAAGTTCATTTTCTTCAATGAAGTTTTAAGTTTTCAAATATAGTAAATTATTGTAGTACTGTGATAATTTAGAATATTTCAGAGCTGAATGTATCGCATTTTAGATCTGTTTAAATAAAATTGCATTTCAGTTGGAAAGTGTTTCATAATCAATGCTCTATGCAGGATTGATCTTTCTTGTTTTCAGTTTTACGGCGATATCTAATATTTTGAGGCGAAACATCCTTACTCGCACGATGCTAAATTTCCTTCTAAGAGGTTAACTCATTTTCTCGCTGCACTAGTTTCAGGAATATGGTTATTCTTTCATTCTTTTAAATTGAATTTGCAGGTTGAGATAGCCCAGCGGTTACAGCATGGAGATGGAACTCAGAGGACCCGAGTTCAATTCCCAACTCTGCCCAAAATATTCCTGTGTCAATGCGTAGTACAGGCACGTTGAATCTGTGGGTCCAAAAGTCCTTCCGAGAGGTTGGTGGTAGGGGAAGGCGTGTGTGATCCTAGTGGATGACAGCCCCACTGGTTTTCGGTCTAAATTGAGTCGTACTGCACCGGCTGTCTAAACAGATGTCTTACACCTTCAGCTAGATCGGATGGTTTGGGTCGCAAGAAAGAAAGAAAATGCATTTCCATAAAATGCATTGAGCAATTTTAGTTAAAATGTATATGTATGAAATACACTGTGCAATTTTTGTTAAAAGGCATTTGCATAAAATACACTATGCAAATTTCTTTAAAATTGCATTTGTATAAAATACACTGCAAATTTCGTTAAACACAATTTGCATAAAATACACTGTGTAAATTTTCTTAAAGTGCATTTGTATAAATTACACTGTACAAATTTCCTTAAAACGCATTTATATAAAATACACTGTGCAAATTTCGTTAATATGCATTTCCATAAAATACTCTGAAAATTTCTTACATAAATACAAATGGCGCTTCTAAATGCATTCAAATGCCATCACATTATATTAGCTGCAATTATCAAACTATACAGTTTTTAATATTTTTATTGCATTTATCTTTTAGTCATGAAATCAGAGAAGTTTGGAAAACATCATAATTTAGGGCATAAATAATTTCAAAAATGTGACTTAAGGATTAAATTTTTACAATTACGATAACTAAAATGCAAAATTACTTTAATTGCAATTAACACTGTAAGCAATAAATTATTTTTAATGAACACCGTGCGGCGATGATTCGTAATATATCACGATTTTTAACGATAATGCGTTTATGATTACTTCAGGTGTATTTCAGATACAATCTCTAATTATGTTCTGTCTCAGGGAATTTGATTTGACAAAGCAAATCAATGCCTCTTTAAAAGTTAGTATTTAAAATTCGTATTCCTTTCAATTTATATCAAAAGTTTTCGGTCATCGGTGTTCAGTAGTATTTCAGTTACAATTGCACAGAAATTTATTCCCCATTTGAAAGCACAAGGATTAGACTGTTAGCTGGGTTTCTACATTTCCATACTGAATTCGATTATTATTTGTGGATGCATTGGAATTTATTCCCAACTTTTCCAGAGGGGGAATACGTCCGGATCCCCACATATGGATTAAGTTATTATCAGTTTCCGAATTTCATTTTAGATGTGGGATTTCAAAAATGGAGATTAGGTGTTGGGGGGAAATTTATCATTGAGTTCATTTAAATTTTCCGTGGGCTTTTAGGGTTGAAATGTATGCATTTTATATTCATTGGTTGTTAGCAAATGCTCAAGTGTTGTATTCTGAAGAAGATTATGTACTGTTCAAAACTTCATGAGAGCACAAATGAAATTTGCTTTTATCGGGTCACCTGTTTGATTTTAATTTTACGAAATTAAGAAACACAAGTGTATCTTTTATGATGGCATTAGTTTATCTGTATATTAGATATTTATAAAATTAATTTTAATGATGTTTTACTAAATAAACTACTCAAAACTATTATATAAATTACTAGAATACTAAATTTGATGTAGTCCAACTAATTTTTACATTCCTTATAAATATAGTTTCCCTATATAGTTTATCCCTATACATATAAAAATAGTATAACTTTAATTTCCCTATTTATAGAGAAAGAATTGTAATGGGGTCGAAAATTCGAATTCGAGCTTTCGACGGAAAAGTATGTTTCAAGCACCCCTGAACTCTAATCGATCGTTTTTGAGGCGATGTGTGTGTGTTTGTGTATCCGTGAGTCTATGGAGACGATATCTCACGAACGAATGGGTTGTTTCGAACGAAATTGGGTACAAAAATTACGATGTACGAATACTGGAAGTCTTATTGATTTTAAATGCAATCGAATGTTCGAAGGACTTCAAATGTTTTAATGTAATTTTCAAAAAATCATCAAAAAACCAGAACCTTCAATAATGTTACGTAAAAATAATTTCTTATTTATTTCTTCATTACAAAAAGATTGACACAGATTTTAGAAAGCTAGCATGAACCGTTCTTGGGATACTGCACGTTTTAAAACAAATTTATGAATAAAATCACGCAAAATTAAAGAGATGTATTAACTGTTGTAAAATATGTTCAATTTTCTTAATGTAATAACATGTCATAAATGTATTAACAGCATTCTCGTGGATCTAGTTTGTTCCATTCACGACAGAAGATATTTTGTGAACTGGTTCTGTATGGACAGCAGTACCATTAGCCATACCTAATATTTCGCCAACAGTAATTTATATATCAGAATGGCCTTAGCTTTGTTTGTTTGTAACGCTTAGCTATAGATTTAGCGAAGTCGGTGACTAATTTAGCGAAATATTTCGTCCCAGATTGCTGAAAATATCATTATATTAAAAAATAACGATAAGTAAAATAACGAAAATAATATCTAATTGATGAATTAATTATTAAAATGTTTTAATATATGGACTATATTGCTTATTGCGGGTGCTATCAATATTGATAATTGTCGATTTAAAGTTGTGTGAAGTACACTCTGTTGAAAAAAATATATGCACCCATAAAAAACAGAGCAACAGTCGCGAAATTCGGCTATTTAGTTTTAAGAGTTTCATAAATAATCAAACTGTCAGCGCAAATGATGTTATAGGGCGCACGTGAGACCAACGCATCATGCGGCATTTAGAACGAACGGTGTTCCCACTAATCCCGGTGTTCCAACTAGATTTTTTGTTGTGATACCTCAAGCTACGTACAAAGATGCGTTTGAGACATACTCGACGGCGTTCTGAACAGTTATTAAGATTGATATTGAGAGAGGTCACATCATAGGCCCAAGGGACGCTAGTTGATCCAATAGGCGTATCAGTTGTCATCTTGGTCAAAGCCAGATGGTAGTTGTTTGGTGTTAGCAACAGTGGATAAAATAAGTCACGTGTCGCAGCATGTTGAAGGCATTCGTCGCAGAGACTCAGGATGCAGCAGACAGACAACTGCTTGAGATGATCGTACAAGAGAGAAGCCATGTCTGCACCAATGGCGTTGCTATCAGCCATTCAAAGGAATTTGCCACCTTCAATGCATCCTGTATCAAAGGATACTATTCGGAGACGGCTGACAGAAGATGGGATTAGGTGCCGACGTCTGTTAAGTCGCCTACCACTGACCCCTCAACATACGCAGAAGCGTTTAGATTGGTACCGAGTTCAGTCATCCTTAACAGTGTCTGAATAGAGATCTTTAGCGACGAATCCCTCTTCTCTCTTAGTGCTGATACATGTGTGGAGGACTGGCCAGCGTTCCAATCCCGCGCTTGTTGTCGAGCGGCACATAGCCACCACACGTGATGCGGTAGTCTGGGGAGCTATCTTGTGGGACAGTCGATCTATCTGTTCTGTAAGCCAATTTGATGGCTCGCTTGTACGTCGACGATATTCTGCAGTGTGCTGTCAAGCCGCTCAGGTCCCATTTATCAACAAAACAACACTGGATCACATACTGAATGACTTTCTCAACAATATCTTTGAGGATTAAATCACCTCCCATGGCCATCCTGGTCCCTAAACCTATCACCAATAGATAAAACACGTCTCGAACATGCTGAAACGGAAATTGCAGCCTTCTCAGAATACCGCTGAATTAGTTTATCTGTTGCAACATTTGCGGCCCAACCTTCCGCAGAGGGACATAAGCAACTTAATTGACTCTATGCTGCACCAAATATCGGCTTGTATAGCTGTCAGGGTAGTATTTACCACTTACTAAAACGTCATTTTCTTACTGCCACTACTTCTTCATAAAACGTTTTTTTTTCTTTGCTCCCAAAGTCTAATCATTTGCACATCTCTTCAAATGATATACACATGCTGAGTTTTGCGGCTGTAGCTAAATTTCTTATGAATGCATATATTTTTTGCAACAAAGTGTATAAGTTAATGGGGTCTATCGAAATAGTTTTACATGTTGTGATCTGAGTAAGAGCCAAATGTACAATTTAACTTTAAAAACATTATGCCATGGATCTTATACATCAATTTTTCACTGTGAAAGAAGTAAATTCACTGCATTGTATATGGAAAGTCATGTGCTGCAAACATCAACTTTCTTCTAATGACGTCAGCATTTTATGGAATATGCCTTGAGTAATATGTGCAAAAGAGAAATATTGCTCTGATAAACAAAACCCTTATGTGCAATATATCTAAACACATTCAAATTGTTTAATATATTTTATTCATAAACATTGTGATAAGACAAAGCCTCTGCATGTAGATTTGACTGTAAAGGAATTCTTATTAGAAGCATTGTGTACTTAAGAAAACGAAGGGGAAAACTACCCTGGAAACATTTTGCAGTTAAACGACGAATTGCTTACACAGTCTAATTTA
Organism: Amaurobius ferox; assembly: GCA_951213105.1. Classification (NCBI taxonomy): domain Eukaryota; kingdom Metazoa; phylum Arthropoda; class Arachnida; order Araneae; family Amaurobiidae; genus Amaurobius; species Amaurobius ferox. The sequence continues at coordinate 82,076,549 of OX578140.1, read as the reverse complement.
GTCCGGTTTATCTCTAATTCGAAATTCTTAGAAATTTATTCGAAATCCCTTGTGCGATTTTAAAAGTGCGTCTTTGTAAAAGTCAATTGTTCTAGTAGAACTTTGCATTTAAATTGTATGAAACACACAATTTATAAATAGGGTTAATATGAAATGCTTTAAGCAACTCAACAACTTTAAAAATTCCTTAAACATCCCAATAACTATCACGATAACTATCACTTACTATCCTAATAACTATCACGATAGCTGTCACTTATTATCCCAATAACTATCACGATACCTATCACTTACTATCCCAGTAACTATCACGATACCTATAACTTACTATACCAATAACTATAAAGATAACTATCACCTACTATCCCAATAACTATCACGATAATTATCACTTACTATCCCAATAACTGTCACGATAACTACTATTATTTGCTGTCACAATAACTACCACGTACATCCCAATAACATTAAAACGATTCTGCTAGAAATGTATAAACATTTAAATGATATTCCTATTAAACCATTGCATTCTATATTCTTCTCGTTTATGCCGACAGCACACTGTAGAATATTTTCCCATTAGACATATATGCAGAAGGGATGTGCCACGTCAGTAACGAGAAAGAGTTACAAATTGTTTTTGTTACTGGAATCGTGTGTGTGCGTTAAGGATAAAAGAATGAGTCCAAATTTCAAGATAACTAGCACGTTTATTCACAAGTAAAACGTAAACACGAACAATATACAGTCAAACAGCACTTAAATGCTCCACTAATTTCACAAAATAAACAATATTATTATCAAAACACTGACGAAACTAATTTCACAAAACAGTCGCAATAATTCTCAAAACATTGAAAAACTCACAGAGTTCGTATCACGTCAACTGCTTTCCGACTCAGTGATTCTGTGATGACTCCTACTTATAGACTCGCTATAGATACTTCTGTAAATCTCTCACATCACGTAGAATAATCGTTATTTCGAGGTTCTTCTTGAACCTTCGGAAAGTCGTCAAATTCCGCTAAATTGGCGATAAATGGCCAAATCTGGCAACCCTAGAATGACGCCATGGAAAAGAATGCCTTAACGGGTATTTTCTCCGTATGGTTTTCGAAAGGGACGAAGAAAGAGGGCTCCAGAGGAAAGGGAATATTACACATTCGAAACAATATTAAACAAACAACATCTTGCTTGCTTTTAACTCAATTTCACCACATTAGACACGAAAACCATTTAATTATAGCATATTCTACTACAAGTACTGTCGAAAATCTAAAAAATCTGATGTGGGCAGCATATGACTTTCCTTATATAATGCAATAAATTTACTACTTTTACAGTTAAAAATATGGTATTCTTATAGTAGATACTTATATTCTTTCCAAGATATTGAATTTTCTTCAATTAGTCGTCATTTTCATTGATGTAGCGTCATTTTTATCCATTTGGCGAGATTTTGGTTAATTTGGCAACATTTTAAAAAGTCGCCAAGTTGACGACATTCCGCAAAAATTCGACGCCAAAACCTCGCCAAGCGTTATAGACAGAGAAATAAGTTATCCTTACAGTAGATAAATGACTACTGGCATTCAAATACAAAAGTATTACTTAAAGTATCTTTTCTCGTGAATGGAACAAGTTAGATCGACGAGAATGGTATCACCAAAATTATCGCATGATATTGCATATGAAAAAAGAACATGTTTCTTAAGAGTGAATACTTTTTTTCATTTTACTTTTTTTATTTTGATAAATTTATTTGAAAAATATGCAATAGAACCGTTCATACTAGCGTCCTACAGTTTATGTCAATCGTTTTCTAAGGAAAAAATACATAAGAATTGTCTATTTGCGTAACTTTATTAAAAGTTTTGATTTTTTGATGATTTTTTTTAAATTGCACTCGAAATTTTAGGGAGGTTCTGAACAGTCGATTACGTTTGAAAACAATAGGCTTCCAGTATTCACGAATTGTTATTTTTGTACCAAATTTCATTCGAATCACTCCATTCGCTTGTGAGATATCGTCTCCACAAACTCACTGACACACACACACACACACACTTTCACACACTTTCGCACACACACTTTCACACACTTTCGCACACACACTTTCACACACACACACACGACGTGCTATTGGCACATTTCGGGCACGGTAACCCGGTGGTTTGCGCGCTGGGTTTGCACGCTGCTAAAACTGCCGCCGTGTTCATGCGGAGTACGATCACGTTAAACATGTGATTCCGTAAGTCCTTCTGAGAGGTTGGTGCTAGGGGAAGGAGGGTACGGTCCCTGTAGATGCCTCCTCCACTGGGATCCGGTCTAAATTGGTTGGCACTTCCCGGCCGTCCAAAAGATTACCTTACACCTTTCTGGCAGGTCGGAAGGTCTGGATTTCAACAACAACAACAACAACAACACACACACATACACACACACACACACACACAGACATCACCTCAAAAGTGTTCGATTCGTGATCAGGGATGCTTGAAACGTGCTCTCCAGTCGAAAACTCGAATTGGAATTTTTGACCCCATCACAATACATTCCTTATACATTATGTATATAAGGAAAGTAATAATGTATCATATACATGCAACTGAGTGAAATTGACTGACTCAGTGCCGTACATAGAAATTGTGGACCCCTTACAAGCATTTATAATGGGGTCCCCGCCATATTTGATTTATCTCAGTTTTTATGAATATTTCAGGTTTTCTCCAGCCTTTAATTCGTTATTGGGAAAACAAATGCCACCCACTGTAGAACGTCAGCATGAACTGTTCGAGGGATATAGCATGTTTTCCGAGAAATCTTTTGCAAAAGTGACATAAAAAAGGGAATCCGTAGTATGTATCCTTAAATAAATTGATCTTAGCGATAAATTTTGTTGAAAATCGCGCATTCGAAAACTCTTTGAAAATCTTACAAATTGATGAATTTGCACCCAAATTGAGAACGTATAAAAGTGATTGGGATGCTGCTAGTATATCATATGTGTATATAGCATACAGGGTGATTAAAAAGATGGGCCAAACTTTACAGGTGGTAGAACACACCGAACCAAGTATTTTTCGTCATAGTTTACCGGATCGGAAATGAAACGTAAAGGCGCCAGTGGGCGCTTAATAGTGAAACCGATGGTGTAAAGGGAAAACATAAGAATAACTTAGAAGTTATAAAATGACATTTAATAACCAATAATTACAGCAATGGTTCAAAATAGCGACCTCCAACCTGAATGCACGTCTCATAGCGGCAATGGAGGGATTGGCGAACTTTCTCGAACAGACCAGGCATGTCGCACACTTCGGCAGCAGCTGCTGAAATTCTGGTGACGAATTCCTCTTCACATTCAAGCTTAGTGTCACTGACGAGACTCTTGAGATATCCCCACTAAAAGAAGTCAAGACAGGAAAGGTTGGGCGATCATGGGAGCTAAGCTATGGGACCACCTCGCCCAATCCAGCGACCTTTAACGCCTTTACGTTTCATTTCCGACCCTGTAAGCTATAGCGAAAAATGCTTGGTTTGATGTATACTACTACCTCACAAAGTTTGGCCCATCATTTTTTAATCACCCTGTATATTATGTGTATCATTTGTTGCAAAATCTCATTGTTGACTTAATGAGTAAAGTAAAACAGAAATAAAAAATATTTCATTAGCAATTTTTTTCTAAACTCTGTGACACTGGTATAAACGAAAAAAACACTTATTATCTTTTGGGTACCCGAATTGTGCATATTCAAGCTTGGTGGATTTTAAGTTGATCAAAAATAACAATAGAAATAATCTAAGTCTCTAATTCGTTGATTTCGATGGATTTCTATTTGGGGGATTTGAATCGATAGGCTTCGATTGAGCCAATTAAATTCACTTGAGTTGACTGTATGGCGACAATTTATTGTATTGGAAGCAATAAGTTAGTAGAAGTCATTTAAGTTAATATCAACTGAAAATGACTGTTCGGCGGCATTGATTATATTGAAAGGAATAGGTTAATTGAAGTCGCTTAAGTTAACGTCAGCTGAAAATGATTGATCGGTGGTAATTGATTTATTGGAAGCAATAAATTGATTGGAGTCGCTTGAGATGAAGCCAACTGGAGAGGATCAGTTGTAATTGATTATATTAGAAGCAATAAATTAGTTGAAGTCATTTAAGTTGAAGCCAACATGGGATGACTGGCAATTAGTTGACTGATTTCAATACACTAAATTAAAGTCGCATGGTTTGAGTTACAGAAGGCAATGGTTTAATAGGAATCAACAGATTCGATGGTAAAAATATAGAATTAATCGCCGTCAATGATTCAAATCGATTATGGATAATTCCATTGAATATCTTTGACTGAATTGGACTCAGAAAGTTCATTAGCACTAGAGGAAGGAACCCAGGGCCCAACTTTGAATCGAATGTATTCTGGAAGATAGAACATTATACTACTATTGGAAGATAGAACTATTAGAAGATAGAACACCTTGTTATTTGTCGTAAAGTATTAAAAAAAGAAAGAGGTGACACAAATACGTATGACAAATCGCAGAGCGTTCGTGGTTGGACATGGGAAGCAGATCTGGAGGAAAGCGTTAGGGCTCTTACAATTTTCTGTATGGTTGGGGTGTCCGGTTGAAATCGGAGCATCACGAAAATTTTAAACGCTTATATCGATTATATATCTGAAATTAATAGACAAAATTAAAAATATTATACTTATTTTGTAAAAAGTATAAATTTTAATGATATGCCCGGTGGTTTGCGCGCTGGATTTGCACGCTGCCACAACTGCCGTCGTGTTCATGCGGAGTACGATCACGTTAAACATGTGGGCCCGTAAGTCCTTCCGAGAGGTTGGTGGTAGGGGAAGGAGGGTGCGGTTCCTACAGTCCCCCCTCCCCCCACTGGGTTCCGGTCTAAATTGGATGGCACTTCCCGGCCGTCCAAACAGTTACCTTACACTTTTCTGGTAGGTCGGACGGTCTGGGTCTCAACAACAACAACAGCCATAACTACTGAAGGTAAAAACTAGAATACCCTTGTCCCTCGTGTAAATAATCAATGAAAAATAATATAAAATCTCGGAATTTTGTTAGATTTCTAAGCATCACTGTACATAAACAAAGAAATAAATGGTGTTGTTAATAATGGTAAAGTATGACGAACTTTGGTAGTGATATGGAAATGGTAAATAAATGTTAAGCAGTGGTTTGTTCTTTTAAATAAGTTCGAATCCAAACACATACGAAAGGATTGTGATCCTTCTGGTAGGTCGAACGGTCTGGGTCAAGCAAACAGAAAAAATTATTGTGATGAAGAACAAAATATTCAACATAATAATGTTAAATAAAATCCTTTTGCTAACTCCTGAGGTTCCTGAGTCTGAATCAAAACGTGCTCTTGTACTTGATATTGTTACGACGTATCCTTTTAAATTGTGGATGAGCTTTTCGGTTACAAAAATGAGTCCTGATTTCTAGATAAATAATGATTTTATTTAAACGCACTCATAAGCGTAAACAGGAAAAGTTAGCTAATAACATTATAGCTATCTTATAAGACCACAAAACGACAGCCAGGTACAACCAAATAACAACTAAATTATCAACTAACTTACAAAATAGCAAAATCTTGTCTTGAAACGATGGCGTATCTCAATAATTCAATCTGTCTTGTATTGCCTACATGAACGATGACTTTCTTATACACTTTCCATAGAAATCTCTAGAAATAGGGCGACATTTCCGAAACTAGTGGATAATTATAAAAAACTGCACTAGATTCAGAAACTGACTAAAAGCCACCAAGTTGGCGATATTTTGCTAAATCTGGCATCGAGTCCACGAAAATCTCCCCGAGTTCAGGCAACCCTACTTTCCGAAAAGCAAACCTGTAAAAGCGTTTTCTCCTTCTGGGGAATCAAAGAGTCGTGAAACATGTTACATAACCGTAGCAATATGTCTCTACGCAGTGCTGCAACAGCCATGTATTCATTTCCAAAATTTGCTTCTACAGAAACAGATAAAGAACAATTATAGTCCATGATGTGTCAGAGTTTGTTGAGAACATAACACACTGATTATAAATCATATTTATGATTCTCCTAATTTAGGTGAGCCATTTAGATAGTATTTGTTACGGGAGAGAAATCAGCCAAAGTTTTTCTCTAACACTGTTTGTTTAAGTGTGCTTTTTATTAACCGCTCTGATGTTTAAATCTAAATCTTCATGTTCTATTTCGTTATATAAAATGCTTGTGTTTTCTATCTTTATGATTTTATTTGCACAGAAGGACTAATTTGACAAGGAGAAATAGGATTTATAGGGTTTCACTGAAAAACTGCGACAATTTTCACAATCAGGGCTTCTTTTGCACCCAAGAATCGAACCCGATGTATACATTTGGTCATTGAGGTTGTAGTTATTTGAGTATTGGCGGCTACCGTTATTTGGCCACTGAGGTTGGCATTAATTAGCCGAGGTTGCCGTCATTGAGGTTGCCGTCATTGAGCTTGGCATCATTAGGTTACTATCATTAATCTTGGTGCCATTGGTGCCATTGGTGCCATTGAGGTTGCCGTTAAACATTTTGTGATTAAACAGGATTCTTTTCCCACTATTTCAATCCAAATTTGTGGAAGTTTTTAAATCAAGAATACAGTTAAATCTTTCATATATGTAGGAAATCATATATATATGTAGGGAATACTAAAAGTGTTCTCTACAAATATGTATGATTCTGCTTAACCCCTTTCATTTTTTTTAAAGTCAGATATCACTTTTTAAAGGATTTTCTATATTTAGTGAATAAAATACAGGCACAAGCTACACACGCAGGAATCAAGCAAGCATCTCTGACTTTGAGACAGTTTTTCCCAAAACTGTTATTTTCAACTTCGCGCATTGTAGTGTCAAAACTATTTAACTCAGAATCATGAAACTTTGAATGCTTTTACATTATGTGCATAAATACATATTCCACCTAAATTTAAATATCTATCACATTATTATTAAAAGCATTGTCTACATAATATTTTTATATTTTTAATATTTAATCATATAACTACAAAAACTTTATTTATGTATTTATTTTTACAGAAATAAATAATTTTAGACAAAGATTAAAATATAACTTAAATTAAATTTAAAAATTGGGAATATGACAGTTTTTAATCAGAAACGAGTGTAGAATTTCTATCGTAAGGCATACTTTCAAAAACTATCTACAGATGTGTTAAAAAAAAACGAAATATTCTACCAAAATTTTATTAATTTTTTATTGTTAAGGTTTTTTGTAGTCCTACTATAAGCAAAGATGTTTGAGCAGCTGCTGAAGGAAACTGCCAACTTAAAATAATATTCCATAACTACTAAAATTGTTTCACATATGTCTGTATCCGAAATATTCCATTATTCTCTTTTAATACAAGAAACATTTACTAATGCAACATGCAAAATTCCTTTTATGCCTATAGAGCAACAGCATTTAATATAATCCTTTTAGACAACTTCCTATTTTCATTTCAAGGAGAAAACAATTACCGCCTGGAAACTGAATCTGCAACAAAGAGCTCTAAATAAGAGCTTTCTGTCCTTAGAAACTACAAAGAGCTATTCAGAACATATTTTACCCCTTTTCACTCGTAATCACTGCCGAATCTTTCCGATTATGCAGTTTTATCTCATTTTTATTTGCAAATGTTTCCAAATTTATTCGGGGCTTCCCTTATAGAAGCAGGTTCCTGTTTGCCTCGTCTGAGTTATGAGTAGAATGCATTTGAATTTCCTTACAGGAATGAGTCTCAAAAATTGAGGGCTGTGTGTAGGGATTTGTCAGAGGGATATTTCAACGTATGCTGCAGGTATTTGTATTTTGTCTTCATTAGCTTTTATGGGGGCCGTATTGTAGTTGTAAGATTGTTATATAACGTTCAAGAAGGTGCTGTTGAAGTAAATACAGGGTTTTCTGAGTTTCAAATTTGCCTCATCTGAGTTCTGACTATAATTCATTTGGATTTCCTTACAGGAATGGGTTTCAAAAATTAAGCGATCTGTGTAGGGATTTGTCAGAGGGGTATTTCAATGTATGCTTTAGGTATTCGTATTTTGTCTTCATTAGCTTTTATGGGGGTCGTATTATAATTAGAATGTTATTTAACTTTCAAGATGGTACTGTTAAAATGAATACAAGATCTTCTAGGTTTCATGTTTGTCTCATCTGAATTATGGCTACATTCCATTTGAATTTCCATACAGAAAAGAATTCAAAACTTGAGGAATGTGTATAAAGATTTGCCAGAGAGATATTTTTACTTTTGATGCAAGTGTTTATAACCTGCCTTCATTAGTTTCTGGGGGCCGTATTCAGTATTATAGATGCTATAATGTTATTTAACGTTTAAGATGGTACTGTTACAGTGAATACAGGGTGTTCTAGGTTTCATACTTGCCTCATTTACGTTATGACTACAATTCCTTTGAATTTCCGTACAGGAATGGGGGCTCAAAAATGAAGGTCTGTGCGTAGGGATTTTCCAGAGGGATATTTCTGCGTATGCTGCAGGTATGCGTATTTTGTCTTCAGTAGCTTATATGGGGGCCATATTGTAGTTGCAAGAATGTTATTTAACGTTGAAGATGGTACTGTTGAAGTGAATACAGAGATTTGTAGTTTTCCTGTTTCCTCACCTGAGTTATGACTACAATGCATTTTAATTTCCTTTCATGAGTTCAAAACTTGAGAGCAGTGTGTAAAGATTTGTCAAGGAGATATTTTAACTTTTGATGCAAGTGTTTATATCCTGTATCCATTAGCTTTCAAGGAGGACCATATTATAGATACCATAATGTTATTTAACGCTCAAGATTATACTGTTGAAGTTAATAAAGGGTTTTGTAAGTTTACTGTTTGCTCCGTCTGAATTATGAATAGAACGCATTTAAATTTCCTTGCAGGAATTGATCTAAAAAATTGAGACTGTTTTATTGGAGATCAGAGTAATATTTTTAACGTATGCTGTAGGTATCTATATTTTGTTTTCATTTGCATTTAAGGAGTCATATTATAGATATCATAATAAGGTTTTGCCTTAGTTGGTAGAGTTGAAGTGAATATGAGGTTTTATAGCATTCACTTTAGCTATAGAAAGAAATAATAAAGTCTAAGTAACTAAATCGGTGGAGCATTATGGGAACAGTTGATTAAATGTGACTAAATTATCTGCAATATTTTTTTAGTATTAAAGTTAGTATCGTGGTTCTGTTGCAGATAATATCATCTAAGGATCGGTTTCGAACATGTTATGAGCTTGTTAGCATGGAATAACCGACATTTGCAATGGTACTAAGAAAATTTCTATGTGACACATGTTCGCGAACTTCTATGGCGAATGACAAATTAAATCTAATCACGCAGTCAGCTTCGGACCAAATCCTTTTTAAATAAATTATTTTAAAATAATAAAAATTGTTTTATAATTATTGAGTATGAAAATAATAAAAAATATTTCAAGCCTAAAATAATTTTCCTTACTATTTACTTTCTTTACATATGCAATGTATAGAGAAACTATTGCGACAAGGATGAAAATTCGAATTCGAATTTTCAGCGGAAAAGCACGTTATAAGCATCCCTGAACTCTTATCAAACGTTTTTAAGGTACATTTCTCTGTGTGTGCATGTACTTCCGTGAGTACGTGCGTGTGTGTGTGGACGCGATGTCTCATGAATGAATGGAAAATACAAATTTAATTTGGTGTTATTATTATAATCAGTGTATATTGGAACCCTATTGATTTTAAAGGCGTTTGAATGTCAGGGAACCATCACCGATTTTTGAATGAATTTTTAAAAATAATTATAGTCTCAAGTTCATCAATAATAATAAGTAAATAATTATTTCGTATGTAATTTTTCATTAGAATACGATCGACATTTTCATTAGATACGATTGCCATAAACTTTAGTATGCTGGTACGAAACGATCTTGAGATATTGCTGGATTTCCGAATGATTGGACGTTTGCTGGATTTTCAGATTTTCGGAAAAAATCAGTATTTTCTAAACTAACAGCTTGGAAAATCCTGATTTTTAATATCATTACACACAAATAATCATTTAATATAACATTTTCTTCAATAACTTATCGTATCATATGCACTTTTCCATTTAAAAACGAATGGCACATTTTAAAACATTAGCATAAACTGCTTCGAGATATTAGATGTTTTTCAAACAACAAATATGGTAACATCATTCGCGTGGATCTAGTTTGTTCCATTTATGAAAGGAGTTATATTCTTAATAATTTTGTACTTTGATGCTAAAGAATTTGGCAATACTTATTTATTTCGCGGGATATTAATTAATTGTCAATTGCTATTTGATGAAGATTTTGCACGTGAATATAAATAAATCACTCTGCTTGAATTAAGAAGTTCCCAAAAGCAGTCAGTTTCAATTTATTACTTCACTCAATAAGTCTCCGGTCTGACACATGTATAGCAACACTGTTGACAGACCCATATGATTTCTAAATAGTACCAACCTTTAAACGACACGTGTCAAAATTTCATGACATTCTAACAATTAGTTTATAGGTTACAGTGGTTTTAGTGACTCCAGTTTTGTAATTTTCAAAACAATGGATAAAAAAGAATTTCGTGTGTTGATAAAACATTGTTTTCTGATGGGGGAAACATGCTGTTGAAGCCAAACAGTGGCTTGATAAGCGTTATGGAGACTCTGTACCAGGGAAATCAACTACTATTGACTGGTATGCCGAATTTAAGCGCGGTCGTACAAACACTGATGCTGCTGAACGCTCTGGTCGCCCAAAATCGGCAGTTGTTCCGGAAACATAAAAAAGTCCACAAAATAATTTTGAAGGACCGTAAAGTAAAATTGCGTGAGATAGCTGACACCTTAAAGGTATCAGAAGGTAATGTGTTTACAATTTTACACGAAAATTTGAGCATGCGTAAGTTGCTTTCGAAGTGGGTGCCGCGTTTGCTCACACCGGACAAAATACAACAATGCGTCGACGATTCAGAGAGCTGTTTGGAGCTGTTCAAGTAAGATAAGAAGGATTTCTTGCGTCGGTATGTGACAATGGATGAAACATGGATCAATGACTACACACCTGAATCAAAAAGATCGTCAGCTGAGTGGACAGCAGCCGTTGAAAGTCGTCCAAAGCGACCCAAAAGTCAGCTGGCAAGGTTATGGCATCCGTATTTTGGGACGCGCATGGCATTTTGTTCATCGACAATCTTGAGAAAGGTAAAACTATCAATAGCGAATATTACATGGCATTATTGGATCGATTGAGTGTAGAAATCAAGATAAAACGGCCTCACATGCAAAAGAAGAAAGTGCTGTTCCACCAAGACAATTCCCCGTGTCACAAGTCGATGACAACGATGGTTAAATTATATGAATTACGCTTCGAATTGCTTTCTTACCCACCGTACTCTCTAGATCTGGCTCCCAGCGACTACTGGCTTTTTGCAGACATCAAAAAGATGCTCCAGGGAAATAATTGTGGCTCAAATAAAGAAGTGATTGCCGAAACTGAGGCCTATTTTGAGAGCAAAGACAAATCGTTCTACAAAAAAGCATCGAAAAGTTAGAGGAGCGTTGGAATGAATGTATGAATCTTGAAGGAGAGTACGTTGATGAATAAAGTCGAATTTCTAAAAAAAAATTGTTTTTAGTTAGACCGGAGACTTATTGAGTGGGACATGTACATGTGCTATTAATTTAATACCTGAAAACATTGTGCTGTGTGCATCATTTATTATGGTAGATATAATTTCCTTCTAGATAGAAGGTATTTCAGATCTATAAATCAAAGGTAAAGTACATAAATTACTGCTTTAAGTTAAAGACAATATCAATTATTTTAACAAAGCGTGTAACAATGTTAATGCGAGAAATTCAAAATAATCATACATTAAAATTAGGCACTCACCAACAATGTTACTAAGACTTTAAAAATACGAATCTTTACTTTTAAAATCTGTATCAATTCTTCAGATTATGCTAAACGAAGGCCGTTAGGAATTCACACAGTGTTCTTAAATCCCTAACTAAATATTTCGGATTGAAGCGGCACTGCAAATCCTTTAATGTTCTAACCATTTAGGAATGAGTCAGATCTCCTCTCTTTTAATGATGTGCTGCTGTAAAATACCAAGTTGTCTTGACAGCTTTACAATACAAATATTCTCAGGTCAAGGAATATGAATTTAATTTCTTCAAAATTCAGGACAAAATGAAGGGAATTAATTTATGGCGTCGAAGTTTCATCTATGAAATACCTTCTATTGCTAGTTGAATTGATTTATATTGTATATTTCAGTTAACAACATAACTTATTATTTTTGTTAAATGTAAATCCTGGAACATTCAATGTAAATGAGTCTAACTATTAGAATTTGCAAATTATAGTATGATAAATATCATACATAATTTGAAATATATGTATAGTGTCATGTCGCATTTCTGCGCCATGAGCCTTTTCGTATTTTTCTGTGAGAGAAACATCCTTCTCTCCGTCCGTGCCTGTGCTGTGTTTTTCGTTAAGACTTGTTTCTATTGAAATCGCATTGAAAAGCGCATTTGGTCGTGAATTCGTTGGGAATGTCTAGGATTTGTGTCTGGCCGAGATGCGTGACGTGTGCTCGCCTGTTGCTAGGAGAAGCGCGCCTGTCCAATAAGGAAGAGGCGCAGCGGAGGAGAAATTCTTTGGCGTGGGCTCTAGCGACCCGCAATTTGTTCTCTTGGAGTTTTTTGGAGCTGGAAATTCCGACTGAAAGGTCGCATCGAAAGTTTTGTCTTATTAAAAAGACAAAGGCTTTTGGCCAAAATGGCTAAGCTGGCGGAATTGGGCATTTGTTTCTAAGAGAAACCGCCCTGCCCTTCTGGAGCTGATGGAGAAGATCCTGGAAAAGTTTCGGCTATTTATTTTCATCATTTCTAAAATTATTTTTTTATTACAGGAGTCCTGTTTTCGTTGGCTGGTGATGAGTTTAGATCGCGAAGGTTCGGCTTACTTGCCATATTCGAATGCTGTTATGTCATCTAAATTTTGGATCATTTTCTCGACCATCCACCTTTGGGAACTCTTTTATTCAGCTGCAGATCGTGTTATCCTGAATAGGACATTCTTCGTATTGTAAAATTACTCTACCGCTCAGGTAAAACTTCTTTCTTCGGAACAAGAAGTTCCGCTGCATCACAGGCACAGGTGAATACAATTTAATTGATATTAAATGGCTCAGATTAAAATAACTTTATGTTGAGTTGATTTTCATGATTAAAGAAATCATATATTTGTCGAATACGATTAAAGATTGTTGCTATATATTTTAACCAGAGCAGTAATATTGAATGTGTTCATAATAGATAGGCTCTGAAGTCTTTGAACTAAAATTTGAAGTTAAAATGCATATATTCAATTTTGAAATTATTAAATAAATATTAATTTGTGTGATAAATGAGCCTGATTATTGTGTTGCCTTTGTGTTTTCCTCACTGTAATCATTTAGGATTTTAATTCTCCTAAACTGGGAACTCCCTTGAATTTTGAACCTGGTGTTATATGTGGTAATTATGATAAAATTAATAGTTCTCTTTTGGTATATAAAATTTACGTTTCACGGTGTTGTGTGTAGTGGAGTCAGTAGATACTGTTGGTACTGATCCCGCTCCCACAATAGTATTTACCATACTATAATTTGCATGGTATATGATACTATACTATGTGATACATTATATACCTACGATTTACTTTATATTTTCCATACTATTTGTTACTTTATTAACCAACGATATGACACCTAAAATTCATATGTTTTGGATTTAGATAGGCCTCGTTCCAGCTGCATGTAATGCAAATAGTCCATTGAGTTTTCTTCTTGACTATTGGTGATTTTTTATAATATTATGAATATATCTGAGTTTTTTGCATTGTGTCATTTTCATGGAACTAGCAGGCATTGCCCCCTGCTAGCTACGCCCCATAACTAGCTCCTGAACTCGCTTTACGAGCTGTTTCAAGCCAAACTAAAATTTAAATCGAAAAACGGTTTACTTCATCCTATTTCTCTATAATTTCTCTACAAATGTAACAAATTTCGTAATTTTGTATGCTTTAGTTTTGTGGTACAAGACAGAGAAACTCGAAGGATGTGCCCATGCAGAAGAAAATCGTTCACTTCAGAAACTCAGATAAAGTAGAATTACTCATGAACTGCATCGAAATTTCAAAATAGGGCTACGCCTTTCTAAAGTCTTTCTGTGGGCACATGCCTGCAAAAATTCGTGTTCTTGCTATTGTAATTCCGTCCCGGACTGCTATTATTATTCTGCCCAAATTCACAACTCAAGTATTTTGTCTTTGGCATCAAATATTTCTTAAATTGAAGTTGAAATAGAAAATTGACTTATTTTAGAGTATTTCACTTAGATTCATCTACGAATACACCAAGTTTTATATTTTTACATGCTATAATTTTTCCGGTACGAGAGAAACCCCAGGAAAGCGAAATATGTCAAACAGCATCAGTTGAGTCGGCGTCAGCTACTTATGTTTAATATGGAGTGATAGATCATTGTCTTTTACAGCTGAACAAAGAATGAATGGAAATGAAAAAAATCTGATGTTGGCAGCACATGACTTTCCCTGCAGACTTATATTCACGTTCTCTTTATTTTAATTAAATGTAATTCATTTTTACTTTCCCTGCAATACATGGTAATGTATAGGGAAAGTATTGGAATCATGTCGAAAATCGCAACTCGAGTTTTCGACGGATCTACACGTTTCGAGACCTCTAGAATACGAAAAAACTATTTTTAGCGTGACGTCTGTGTGTGTGTCTGCGTGTCTGTGTGTCTGTCTGTCTGTGTGTCTGTGTGTCTGTCTGTCTGTCTGTGCAGATTTTGTATCCACTCTAACTAGAAAACTAATTGTCCGAATTTCATAAAATTTGGAAGGTAAGTCACTTGTGCACGAATCTGGTGTTGATTAGTTTTGGGTATGACTCGGGTTAAAAGAACCCGCCTTTTTTGCGAAATGGCCCGCAAAAGCTTGTATCCACTCTAACTGAAAAACTAATGGACCGAATTTCACAAAATTTGGCAGATAAGTCGCTTGTAGGCCACCCTGGAGCTGATTAGATTTTGGTATAATTCGAAAAAAATAACCTGCCTTTTTTGCAAAATGACCCGCAAAAATCATCAAAATCTAAACTTAAGAACTACGTATGCTCAAATATAGCCATTAAATGCTTGTTTAATACGTAATTTTTAGCGAAGAAAGGAATAAGACCAACCCCATTACACTAAGACTAGCCGTTCTCGAGATATTTTAGTTTTTCGTATTTTTCCTACACCGTTTTTGAAAATAAGTCCAGTTTTCAAATGAGAACGAAAATTGAATTAAAAATTAATTAAATTTAATTTAAATAAATAGAACGTGAATATAAGTCTGCAGGGAAAGTCATGTGCTGTCCACATCAGATTTTTAATTCAATTTTCGTTCTCATTTGATAACTGGACTTATTTTCAAAGGTGGCGTAGAGAAAATACGAAAAAGCTAAAATAGCTCGAGAGCGGCTAGTTCTAGTGTAACGGGGTTGGTCTTATTCTTTTCTTCGTTAAAAATTACGTATTAACAAGAATTTAATGGATATATTTGAGCATACGTAGTTTTTTATTTTAGATTTTGACGATTTTTGCGGGCCATTTTGCAAAAAAAGACAGGTTATTTTTTTTCGAATCATACTAAAATCTAATCAGCACCAGGGTAACTCACAAGTAACTTATTTACCAAATTTCGTGAAATTCGGCCCATTAGTTTTTCAACTAGAGTGGATACAAGCTTTTGCAGGCCATTTCGTAAAAGAAGGCGGGTTCTTTTATCCCAAATAGTACACAAAACTAATCAGCACCAGATTCGCGCATAACTGACTTACCTACCAAATTTTGTGAAATTCGGTTCATTAGTGTTTTAGATAGAGTGGATACAAAATCTGCACAGACAGGCAGACGCACAGTTACACACACAGACGTCACGCTAAAAATAGTTTTTTCGTATTCTAGAGGTCTCGAAACGTGTAGATCCGTTGAAACCCCGAGTTGCGATTTTCGGCATGATTCCAATACTTTTCCTATACATTACCATGTATTGCAGGGAAAGTAAAAATATATGGATAAATCTAGCACACTGTGGGACTACATTATTTAACAGGCATATCTGAACACTATACATTACCTCTGGAACAAAATTCAGCTTTTATTCTAATATCTCAGAATAGATAATCTTCCAAAGCATCTACTAGATACTCTTTGTAAAAAAATTGCTCTACCTGCATTTTGCTATGAATGTTTTATTGGGTGAACAGTAAAATTTAAACAATTTTTCCTGACATTTATATATCGGTCTCCAGAAAAAACTTTCATTTCCAACTGGAAATATAGGAGTATTTTGCAAAACTGGAAAAAACAACGATCAGTTAATTCGATGAAGGTGGTAAAAAACAAAACTGCTCAGAATAAATGGCAATACGCTGAATTCAATCTTATGGGTTCAAAATTTAACAACTCAGGCTTCATGCTGCTGAAATATGACATTCCTGAATTTACAATATGCGACCTCGATAAGGGTGTCCGATTACATTTGAAAATATAATGTATAAACGGAGTGTTTATATACACCATGCTTTTCTTAAAACATTATTTCCTATTGAGCACTGTTAACAATATATTCTCAGAATGTATCTAAAATAGCATCAATGATGTTTATCTGTTATTTATTATAAAAATATTTTATATTTTTCATCACTTACAAAATTCATGTCACTTGGCAAAGGCAAAATTCATGTCACTTAGCAAAGGCAATAATTACAATGTAAAGTAATAAAAGAAGAACAAATGAAATGGAAGATTGTTTGAATAAACATCAAATAGTAAAATTCTGAACTGCTTATGGTACATGCAAAGAATATATTATTTTTCATGTACCTAATGCATCAGTTATTTGTATGGCAACTATAAAAAAACGATGCATGTAAGGTGATCTACAAAGGTAATTTTGTACGTAACACACAATCATCCATCTGTCATACTTCGTATTTAAAAAAATTTGATGTAGGTAGCATATGACTTCCCCTGCAGACTTATTTATATCCACGTTCTATTTATTTTAATCAAATTTAATTAACTTTTAATTCAATTTTCGTTCTCACTTGGTAACTGGAATTATTTTCAAAAGTGGCGTAGAGAAAATATGAAAAAACTTAAATATCTTGAGAACGGCTTGTCCTAGTGCAATGGGGTTAATCTTATTCTTTTCTTCGTTAAAAATTACCTATAAAACAAGCATTTAATGGATACATTTCAGCATACGTAGTTTTGTATTTCAGATTTTGTCGATTTTTGCAGGCCATTATACGAAAAAAGGCAGGTTAATTTTTTTCTAATCATACTAAAATCTAATCAGCACCAGGGTGACCCACAAGCGACTTATCTACCAAATTTTGTGAAATTTAGTCGAATAGATTTTCAACTAGAGTGGATACAAACTTTTGCGGACCATTTCGCAAAAAAGACGGGTTCCTTTATCCCGAATCGTACCCAAAACTAATCAGCACCAGATTCGCCCACAAGTGACTTACCTACCAAATTTTATGAAATTCGGACAATTAGTTTTTTAGTTAGAGGGGATACAAAATCTGCACAGACAGACACACAGACACACAAACAGATGTCACGTTAAAAATAGTTTTTTCGTATTCTAGAGGTCTCGAAACGTATAGATCCGTCAAAAACTCGAGTTGCGAGTTTCGGCATAATTCCAATACTTTCCCTATACATTACCATGTATTGCAGGGAAAGTAAAAATCTAATGTGTGGGCAGCACATGACTTTCCCTGCAGACTTATATTCACGTTCTCATTATTTTAATTACATTTAATTCACTTTTAATTCAATTTTCGTTCTCATTTGGAAACTGGACTTATTTACAAAGGTGGCGTAGAGAAAATACGAAAAAACTAAAATATCTCGAGAACGTCTAGTCTTAGTGTAAAGGAGTTGATCTTATTTCTTTCTTCGTTAAAAATTACGTATTAAACAAGCATTTCATGGATATATTTGAGCTAACATAGTTTTTTATTTTAGATTTTGTTGATTTTTGCAGGCCATTTTGCAAAAAAAGGCAGGTTATTTTTTTTCGAATCATACCAAAATCTAATCAGCACCAGAGTGTTCCACAAGTGATTTATCTACTGAATTTTGTGGAATTCGGTCCATTAGTTTTTCAGCTAGAGTAGATGCAAGATTTTGCGGGCCATTTCGCAAAAAAAGGCGGGTTCTTTTATCCCGAACCGTACCGAAAACGAATCAGCACCAGATTCGCCCACAAGTGATTTACCTTCCAAATTTTATGAAATTCGATCAATTAGTTTTTATTTAGAGTGGATACAAAATCTGCGCAGACAGACACACACACAGACAGACACACAGACACCCAGACACACGGACACACAGACACACAAACCCACAGACACACAGACACACACACAGAAGTCACGCTAAAAATGTTTTTTTCGTATTCTAGAGGTCTTGAAACGTGTAGATCCGTCGAAAACCCGAGTTGCGATTTTCGACATGATTCCAATACTTTCCCTATACATTACCATGTATTGCAGGGAAATTAAAAATACGAGCATGTACAACAAACTATAAAAGAACGATACATATAAGGTGATCTACGCGAAATAACTTTTGCACGTGCGTATAATCATATATCTGTCATAATTCGTATTTTAAAAAATATACGAATATATATAACAAACTATAAAAGAACGATGCATGAAAGGTGACCTACAAAGATAATTTTGTACGTGCATTTAATCAGCTATCTATCATAATTCGTATTTTTAACAAAATCTATGGCAATACAAAAGCACAAATTACATTGAAGTAAGGAATTTTCTTGCGATAAACATATTTCACAACCTTATAAATATCGAAACTTCTGGAATTTGTATCAATCCCTCTGATTATGCTAAACAGCGGCTGTTAGAAATTTGCAGAGTGTTCTTAAATCCCTAACTAAATATTCCTGATCGAAGAGCTCCGGTAAATCCCTTAATGGTCTAACCGCTTAGGAATTATTCAGATATCCCCTCTTTTAATGATGTGCGCAGCAAAATACCAAGCTGTCTTGCCGGCTTTACATTACAAATAATCTTGGGCCCTGGATTGTGATTATAATTTCTTCAGAATACATAACAAAGCAAGCTTAATTCATTTATGGTATTCAATTTTCATCTGTATAGGCTAAAAGATTTATGCTGAATATATTCTGTTATAAAATCATTTTTATCAAAATTGAAATGTATGAATGTGCTTGCTCTCTAAATAAGATTATCCGTTAGAATTTGTAAATTAATGCATGGAAAATAGGAATGTTTCTCGATATAAAACTACCCATTGTGTAATGTAATTAATGTCTACGGTCGTAAATAGGAATATACATTTCTGGAAAAATATCTTTTGTATTCAAACACTGTATGAAATGTGTAAATTTAATGAGTATAAAATGTATTTCCTAGTTATATATAAACTAGGCTGAGTCGACCGGCTCTTTAGGTGAAATGCAGGTGCCAAGAATACACAAATCAATTAAAATCTGATGTGAGCAGCACATGATTTTTTATACATGATGCGATTAATTTATACACCGAAAAAATGAGTTATAATTTTCACGGCACAATCTTTTAAACGTCGAATTGTACATTTGGCGCTGTATGGGATGACAACGTATAAAACTAGTTCACAGCACCCACTTAACTTACACTTTGAAAAATTTTATATTGACATTTATCAATATTAATAGCGTTATCAATAAGCTGCATAGTCCATATATTAAAATATTTTAATAACGAATTCATCAATTTGTTATTTTTTGAGATATTTTTGTTAATCTGGGGCTACATATCGCCAAGCTGGCAATATTTTGCTAAATGAGTCGCCAAGCTTGACAAATTTATTGCTATACATTACATACAGGCGAAGAAAAGAAATTTTCATATATATAAATGACTACTAGAATATTGTTGGTTATAAAAATACAAAACTGCTGCAGAAATATCTTCCCTGTTGAATGAAAAGAACAAGAACCACGAGAATGATATTCATAAATTTGATCCATAATTTTGCATGAAAACTGAACATATTTCATGGTAATTAATACTAGTTGAGGTTATGATTTTTAATGCTTTTTCATAATTTTATTAAAAAATTTGAGGGTCTTCGAACATTCGATTGCGTTTAAAATCAAAAGCTTCAAATATTTACAGATCGTAATATGTGTACCAACTTTCGTTTGGAAAGCTTCATCCGTTCGATAGATATCGCTTCCACAGTCTCAGGCATACACGCATACACACACACACACACACACAGAGAGAGAGAGAGAGAGAGAGAGAGACATGCGCAAACGCGCGGACGCGGATGCACTCAGACATCCCCATAAAAACGTTGGATTCGAGTTCAGGGATGATTGAAACGTGTTATTCCGTCGAAAACTCGAATTTAAATTTTCGACACCGTCACAATACCTTCCCTATACATTATACTATGTATCGGGAAGTAAAAAGTAGTTGGTGGAAAGTAAAAATTACTTGAGTTACACCAAAGGACCGCGATTAGACTGCAAAGCAAACTGTACTATGTATATAGGGGAAGTAATTAAATGTTTCTTTATTGAATAACATTTCTTTGATTATTTCATAGTTGACAACAGGGTTAGGAAAAACATTTAACCTCATTTTCCATGGTATTACCTTTTTGTAAATTTGGCGATATTTTCGTAAATTTAATGACATTTTTCTAATTGAACAATGTTTTTCAATTTGATGACATTTTACAAAAAATTGTCAGTTTTGTTACCTAATTTATTGCCAATTGTTAGAGACAGCCATATAGAAAAGCTTTTCTTATATATAACTATATATATATATATGTATATATATATATATATATATATATATATATATATATATAAATATATATATATATATATATATATATATATACATACATATATATATATATATATATACACATATATATATATATATATATATCCTTACATATATATATATATGTGTGTGTATGTGTGTGTGTGTGTGTATTGTGAGAAAACAAATGAAAACTAATTTTAACAAATATATAATCACAATCCTCAAAAGTTGCAATAAGAATAAAATAAGACGTAGAAAATATTCTAATTTGATTGTTTCAATATGAATCCTAAAATATAGCAATCTAGGCTCATTGGTTTTAATAAACAGTTGTCCTTCAATAATATAATTCGAGACATTGCTGGACATAACCTCGTACCCAAAGAGTTTGTTCCTCAAAGTTCTTATTAAATAATAGGTTATGTCAAATATAATAATAAATATTACGTCAAATAGTTATTAAGATATGTTTCTTAAGTATTTTATATAATTACTTGAAAACTATATTTAACGTTTCAAAATATATGAAATATCAACAATGATTTATTTCGGGATACAGAACAAAAGTTTCAAAGACAATTTTCTCCATATACTTAACATGGTTACCTTTCACTAGCGTAAATAACGCTTTCTAAAAAATAACTTCTATAAGGTTCAAGAAATTTATTCATTTTTATTTTTCAGTTATAAATTTTTATAACTGTTTTTATAAACATTTATTCATTTTCAATACTTTGAAACATAGTTGAAAAGTGTTTATGAATTTGTTCAATCTGTCTGTCTGTCTGTCCGTTCCACGATAACTGCCGTGAAATATGACTTTATCAAAATAAAATGCCGGATTTAATGTCCCTCTTCCGTCGATAATATAACGAAGAGAAAATATATATTGTTCAAACGCACACGCATATTTAAAATCGCAGAACTCAAAGCAGATAAACTAAAATCCTCTCAAAAACTAATAATACTCCATGTGAAGACAATTATCAAAATAACCAAAGAAAAATAATTTTCCCTCTTCTAAAGACGTTAGCGACTCTACGGATCCATTAATAAACGTAGATGGAGTGACTTTAGGGATAACATAGGATTAACAATATCAGTTCGGATAATTGGCGGGATCTTTTTTTTATATCTGCAAACAAAGTAGTTAATAAATATTAAATGTCACGAATTTTTCCTCCAAGTGCACTAGGAAATACAACCGCTGTATACATGGAAAAGAAGCATGAAAGAAACCAGACTTCTTTTAATGTTTGTAAAATAGAACACATTCTCAAAATAAATGCTTTTAATATAGATACAAATTTTATGTACCTTTTCTTCTACATTGTAAAACTTTCTTTACATTTATTTGCTTAAAAGGAAAATCTACAAGTCAGCTGTTTTATTTTGGGGAAACAAAAACTTTGCTAGTCAACAAAACTATTCCTAAAAAATTGAGTCTATAGGGAAATTCATGTGCTGCCCAAGCAAGATTTTTATTTTGCACCCTTTTTTAAACTAATATTAATTAAAAGCTATTTTTGCTCTCAACTGCAACACATTATATATATATAAATTATTGAACGTATATGAAATAATATTTTAACCCACAACTATTTTTTTTTAATTTAATTTCCTTATTTGACAATTTACAACGAGCTAAGAAAGATCACGTGTAAACTCAAAAGCATGCTTAAAATTGCAGAACTTGAAGCAGATAAACTCAAATCCTCTCAAAAACAAACAATTCTCCATAAAGAGACAATTATCAAAGAGATGAAAGAAAAATAATTTTCATTCTGCTATTATAAGACGTCGTCGACTCTGCAGATCCATTAATAAACACAGATGAAGTGACTTCAAGGATAACATGGGATTACCAATGTCAGTTCGGATAATTGGCAAGATCTTTTTCATACCTGGAGACAAAGTAGTTGATAAATATTACATGTTGAGAATTTTCCTTTGAAGTGCACTGGGGAATACAATCGCTATGTACATGAAAAAGAAGCATGAAAGAAAACAGATGAGTTTTACGTTTCACTTTTAATTTTTGTGAAATGGAACACATTCTCAAAATAAATGCTTTTAATGTAAATACAAATTTCGTGTGATTTTTCTTCTACATTGTAAAACTCTCTGGACATTTATTTGCTTAAAAAAAGGTACAAGTCAGTTATTTTACTTTGGGGAAACAAAAACTTTGCAAGTCAATAAAATTATTCCTAAAAAATCGAGTCTATAGGGAAATTCATGAGGTGCCTACGCAAAACATCTACTTTTACGCCCTTTTTAAACTAATATTAATTAAAAAAAAATTTCTCTCAACTGTAGTACATTATTGTGACACGAAAAATGGAATATAAAGAACTACTTATTATTATTTAACATAATAATCTTGTTACATTGAACTTATTATACATGGTCGTAAATTGCTCGTATAGTGGTACTTATTTATTATTGTACATTGCTTTGCTGTGCCGCTGTATAAAACCCTCCAGTTATTTAACTCTCGCGCGAGTTCTGAAAAAAAATTATTAATTGATATAGTACTAAATGGATCACACCATTTTAACTTTAACAATAAAACATTTATGAAAAACATAAATATTTAATTATTCAATTACAATAATTAATCATATTATTTTGGCGGAGGGAACATGTGAGACCAGTATGGAAATGATTTAACATATGTTTAGACCTAGCTATATTTTTGAGGAACACATACCTTCAAGTTTGTCTTGAACTTTGATTATATATCAAAATGCTTGCGTCAGTAATTTGTACTTGCCATAACTATAGGTGTTTGGCTCCTTCTCGTACTTTAGATTGCACTGCACACATCAATAGATCTAGCTATTATTTTTGGAACATCTACGGAACACTCTACATCTCCAGTAGTCGTGCTATATTTTCTAAGTCATCATAATGTCGCACCGTATATCTATCTCTGAACAAATCGTTAAGTCATAATGTCGCACAAGTATCAGAACAAGTCTCGTTCTTGTTCAACCGTTTCTTAATACCTCAAATCATCATATATGAGTTATATGTATATCTATTTTCGTTCTCAAGTCACAGGCTGTGGCTCTCTTTTCCTCGGGGGTGTCACTCCCCCTTTTCTTTGATTTGCAGCATTCAAGTGATGCAACAAGCAGATTTACCATTGGTTCACCTTTTATCCAATGTTGCTACTTAACATCCTCGTAAGGGCCCACTCGGTCCCCTCTGTCTTGACACTCCTGGTTTATGGTTTTATCTGACCTCTAGGTTCACATGCTGTAAAACCCGGCGCCATCCAGTATTGTTCGATGTTTCGGACACAATAAATATGCACATAAAACTGTCTCACCAAAGTGTGAGATCTATTTCTGGTCACACAATTATATATATATATAAATTATTGAACGTATTTGAAATAATATTTTAATCCACAACTATTTTTTTAAATGTAATTTCTCCCTTTAACAACGCAGAAAGATCACGTGCAAACTCAAAAGCATGTTTAAAATTGCAGAACTCAAAGCAGATAAACTCAAATCCTCTCAAAAACCAATAATTCTCCATAAAGGGACAATTATCAAAGAGATGAAAGAAAAATAATTTCCCCTTACAAGACGTCATCGACTCTACGGATCCATTAATAAACACCGATGGAGTGACTTCTAGGATAACATGGGATCAACAATATCAGTTCGGATAATTGGCGGGATCTTTTTTATATCTACAGACAAAGTAGTTGATAAATATTAAATGTCGTGAATTTCCTCTTGAAGTGCACTGGGTAATAAATTCGCTGAGTACATGGAAAAGAAGTATGAAAGAAATCAGATAAGGTTTATGTCTTCACTTTTAATTTTTGTAAAATGGAACACATTCCCAAAATAAATGCTTTTAATGTAAATCCAAATTTTATGTGATTTTTCTTCTACATTGTAAAACTTTCAGGATATTTATTTGAGTAAAAGGAAAATCTACAAGTCAGTTGTTTTATTTTGGGGAAACAAAAACTTTGCTAGTCAACAAAGCTATTCCTAAAAAATTGAGTCTATGGCGAAATTCATGTGCTGCTCAAGCAAGATTTTTACTTTTGCATCCTTTTTTAAACTAATATTAATTGAAAGACATTTTTTTCTCATCTGCAACACATTATATATATATGTTGCCAACGGCCGTAACGTGCTGAAAACACCGGTTCTCGTTAGATCACCGAAGTCAGGCAGCATCGAGCGCGGTTAGTACTTGGGTAGGTGACCACCTGGGAACACCGCGTGCTGTTGGCACATTTCGGGCGCGGTAGCCCGGTGGTTTACGCGCTAGATTTGCACGCTGCTACAACTGCCGCCGTGTTCATGAGGAGTACGATTACGTTAAACATGTGGGTCCGTAAGTCCTTCCGAGAGGTTGGTGGTAGGGGAAGGAGGGTACGGTCCCTATGGATGCCTCCCCCACTGGGTTCCGGTCTGAATTGGGTGGCACTTTCCGGCCGTCCAAACAGTTACCTTACACTTTTCTGGTAGGTCGGACGGTCTGGGTCTCAACAACAACAACATTATATATATATAAATTATTGAACGTATATGAAATAATTTTTTAACACACAACTATTCCTTTAAATGTAATTTCCCCATTTGACAACTTACAACGAGCGAAGAAAGATCACGTGCAAACTCAAAAGCATGCTTTAAATTGCAGAACTCAAAGCAGATAAACTCAAATCCTCTCAAAAACCAATAATTTTCCATAAAGAGACAATTATCAAAGAGATGAAAGAAAAATTATTTTCCCTCTGCTATTATAAGACGTCGTCGACTCTACAGATCCATTAATAAACACAGATGAAGTGACTTCAAGGATAACGTGGGATCAACAATGTCAGTTCGGATAATTGGCGGGAGCTTTTTCATACCTGGAGACAAAGTAGTTGATAAATATTGAATGTCGAGAATTTTCCTTTGAAGTTCGCCCGGGAATAAGATTGCGGATTACATGGAACAAAGACATGGGATAGAGACGATACATTTTAAATGTGAACTTCTTCACTTTTGATTTTGTAAAATGGTAAACATCACCAAACTGAATGTTTCAAACATAGATAAAATGTTTATGTATCTAATTTTTCATATTGCAAAGTTTTATAGAGATTTATTTGCTCAAAGGAAAAGGTTAGGAGAAGTCGTTTTTTTTTTCAAGGAAACAAACAGTTTCACAATCAAGAAATTAAGAAATTTCCTAACAAATTTCTTAGTTTATTGATATATTATAATACAAATTTTATGTTCCTATATTTTTCTACATTGTAACATTTTCTAGAGATTTTTTTGCTCAAGGTTAGGAGAAGGCGGTTTTTTTTTTCAAGGAAACAAACAGTTTCAAAATCAAGAAATTAAGAAATTTCCTAACAAATTTCTTAGTTTATTGATATATTATAATACAAATTTTATGTTACTATATTTTTCTACATTGTAAAATTTTCTAGAGGTTTCTTTGGTCAAGGGAAAAGGTTGGAGAAAGTGGTTGTTTTCTTTTAATGAAACAAAAAGTTTCAAAGTTAAGGAACTAATAAATTTCCTAATAAATTTCATAGTGTTATAATCTCAGCTATGTTACTCATAGTTTTAGCGAACTGAAAGATCCATCT
Organism: Amaurobius ferox; assembly: GCA_951213105.1. Classification (NCBI taxonomy): domain Eukaryota; kingdom Metazoa; phylum Arthropoda; class Arachnida; order Araneae; family Amaurobiidae; genus Amaurobius; species Amaurobius ferox. Next base: position 82,049,875 of record OX578140.1, on the reverse strand, counting down.
GTAGCCTCAAGATTCATTCTTGGGTATTCATATTCATAAGGTACGGGTTTGGATCACGGTTTAATATGAACAGCTCTATAGACGTGATCGTTGTAGTACAGAATCCACAATTATTTTTAGATACTAATCGAAATAGCTTTCGTTTTTATAAGAATAGTATAGTGCAAGATTATTCAATTAATATGTTTGAGAGCAGCAAGTTTCAACGAAGAAAAATTTTCTGTTCCTTGATTTAATTAACATGAACACTTTCTTGCAGGACAGCTGGATTTCTTCTTCCTAGAAGAATGTTTGTTCATATGATAAAATTACAATGAGGGATCGTTTTTTAAATAACATATCTGGAAAGTTACTAATTTGTTAAGACTTTTTTATTTACTTATCATCATATTTACTTTATTCTTAATAATAATTCATTTCATCATTTATAGTCCGTAACCAATGCATAAAAATACTATTATAGAAATTCAATAGAAAAGTAATACTGTACACATCAAAGTACACGCTAAGATTGGTGAACTTCTAATTAAATGATTTATCGTTATTATAAAATTGTTACAACAATGCCTTAGAAATGCTTTATAATTTTGACTTAATTTTTGAGTGTAAATTAATGTTAACTCTCTTTTCGTAGTGTCTGGGGAGGGGGATTATTTCAAAAATAATATTGGAAAAATCAATAGAATTTGTTTACTAAACAAGAATTCATACTTGCATAGATGTACAGAATACATTAGATCTCATGTCCCTCATCAATGCCAAACTAGTTAACACATTGTACGGATCACTTCAAATGTAGGAGATATAGTAGTCTCTGTAGCGTAGATAGAGATTTTGTTAAGCCAGCTAGAGGTCTTTGGTTCTATTCTCCACTGGAGCAAGACTTCATTACAGTTTTGCCCAAGCAACTTAACACTAGAGGTTTAACGCATAGAAGTCTAAAATATAAAAAAAATTAAAATGTCTCAAGACACCATAATTTATGACAGAGGTTTTGTATGAGAGAAACTTTTGTGACGCCCCTCTACTATGATGCTATCTTACGTACAAACCAGGATTCCTGTCAACGTACAGATTGCAATATCCCCATTTATCTAAAAGTTAAGGTTAAGAGTTCAGAGTCTACTTCATATATGAAAGGAAGTATCGTCTCAGTAGCTCAATGGTTAGTGAGTTGTTTAGGAGGCCGTCGCTATTTTAATTCAATTCTTTACAACATTTCAAATGAAAATGATTAAATAAAAAAAGAAATGATGGCAATAAATAATCGATGATTACACACACACGCATGTATATATATATATATATATATATATATATATATATATATATATATATATATATATATATATATATATATATATATATATATATATATATATATATATATATATATATATATATATATATATATATATATATATATATATATATAAATATATATACAGGGTGATTCAAAAGTTCGGAGCAAAAGTAAAACGCTGTAAAAAATATATATGGGTCGGATAGACATGCGGTTTGCAGATTAATATTAACCGTAGTGGGGGGATTTTGTGTGGCATGAGAAAAAATTAGTTCAACCTCTCGACACTCGGGGGGGGGGGGACTGCGGCAGATAAAGCCATGGAGATAACTTATGCATAGAGGTGATTGCACACATGAATGGCCAGCGAGATCCCCAGATCTCACAGCCTGTGATTTCTCGTTGTGGGGGGCGATACCTAAAATCACGGCTGTAAGATCTGGGGATCTCACAGGCCAGTCATGTGTGCAATCACCTCCATGCATAAGTCATCTCCATGGCTTTATCTGCCGCAGCCCCCCGAGTGTCAAGAGTTTGAACTATTTTTTTTCATACCACACAAAATCCCCTACCACGGTGAATATTAATCTGCAAACCGCATGTCTCTCCGATCCATAGATATTTTTGTATAGCGTTTTATTTTTGCTCCGAACTTTTGAATCACCCTGTATATATATATATATATATATATATATATATATATATATATATATATATATATAAGCTTATTTATATATATATATTTATATGCATATATATATATATATATATTATATATATATATATATATTTATATGCATATATATATTATATATATATATATATATATATATATATATATATATATATATATATATATATATATATATATATATATATATATATCTATATATATATATATATATATATATATATATATATATATATATTTATATGCATATATATATATATATTATATATATATATATATATATATATTTATATGCATATATATATTATATATATATATATATATATATATATATATATTTATATGCATATATATATTATATATATATATATATATATATTTATATGCATATATATATATATATATATATATATATATATATATATATATATATATATATATATATATATATATATATATATATATATATATATATATATTATGTTTTTCTAATGTATTTCAGTTACGGGTTCGTATTAATATATATGTAAAAGTCAGAATTGAACATTTTTCCAGTCTGCTTGTAATATCAAAAAAATTCACAGGATTTTTTTTATAGAGCTTTAAAGAATTAGCCTTCTCCTAAGAGTAACAACCTACTCAAAATTTAATTCTCATCCATCAAAGGCGTACACGATAGTAAAAAACTTCATACTTTAAACGTGCTTCATACTTAAAATTGTGAAATATTAACTCAGATAAATTCATTTCCAACCCTCTTAAAAACCAATAACTACTCTCCCTACAAGGATAATTCTCAAATGAAGAGAAAAAATAAAACGAAATTCCCTTCCTCCATTACTACATGCCGAGGATGCTACATTTCCATTAATAAAACAGAGATGGAGTGACTTCGGGGATAACATAGGATTAACAATGTCAGTTCTGATAATTTGCGGGAGGGATCCTTTATTTTTATACCTGGAGATAAAGGAATTGATAAATATTAGACGTCGCGAATTTTTCTTTGAAGTGCACCAGGGAATACGATCGCGGCGTACATGTAAGAGCGACATCGAAGAAGGCGGATGCATTTAAAATGTGAACTTCTTCACTTTTAATTTTTGTAAAGTGGGGAACGCCATCAAAATGAATATTTGATACGTCGGTACAATTTGTAAGAATTAATTTACTGCATTTAGTTCAGTATTGACGAAATGCTTATTGTGAAAATAACTAGCGAAAATCAGAACATTTAGTGACATGCATCATTAATGCTATGCAGTAAGAATCAGTAATAGAGTTTCCAGGCAGAAAGCAGTGAGCTTTCTTAATAAATAAAAGTTCAACAAGAAATCTGTCTTACTTCAATCAATTCCGTCAGGAAATATGTATTCCGTACTCCAATTTAAGTAAATTGGATAATTCTAGCCCGCACAGTATTTGATTCGCATCAACAGTTTAATGTAGACTGTAAAATGGGAACTTCTTCACTTTTAATTTTTGTAAAGTGGGGAACGCCATCAAAATGAATATTGGACACGTCGGTACAATTTATAAGAATTAATTTACTGCATTTAGTTCAGTATTGACGAAATGCTGATTGTGAAAATAACTAGCGAAAATCAGAACCTTTAGTGACATACATCATTAATGATATGCAGTAAGAATCAGTAATAGAGTTGCCAGGCAGAAAGTAGCAAGCTTTCTTAATAAATAAAAGTTTAACAAGAAATATATCTTACGCAAATCAATTCCGTTAGGAAATATGTACTCCGTACTCCGATTTAAGTAAATTGGATAATTCTAGCACGCACAGTATTTAATTCGCACCAAAAGTTTAACGTAGACTGTAAAATGGGAACTTCTTCACTTTTAATTTTTGTAAAATGGGGAACGCCATCAAAATGAATATTTGACACGTCGGTACAATTTATAAGAATTAATTTACTGCATTTAGTTCAGTATTGACAAAATGCTTATTGTGAAAATAACTAGCGAAAATCAGAACATTTAGTGACATACATCATTAATGATATGTAGTAAGAATCAGTAATAGAGTTGCCAGGCAGAAAGCAGTGAGCTTTCTTAATAAATAAAAGTTCAACAAGAAATCTGTTTTACGTCAATCAATTCCGTCAGGAAATATGTATTCCGTACTCCGATTTAAGTGAATTGGATAATTCTAGCACGCACAGTACTTTGATTCGCACCAACAGTTTAATGTAGACTGTAAAATGGGAACTTCTTCACTTTATTTTTTGTAAAGTGGAGAATGCCATCAAAATGAATATTTAACATGTCGGTACAATTTATAAGCATTAATTCACTGCATTTAGTTCAATATTGGTGAAATGCTGATTGTGAAAATAACTAGCGAAAATCAGAACCTTTAGTGACATACATCATTAATGATATGCTGTAAGAATCAGAAATACAGTTGCCAGGCAGAAAGTATCAAGCTTTCTTTATAAATAAAAGTTTAACAAGAAATCTATCTTTCGTCAATAAATTCCGTCAGGAAATATATATTCCGTACTCCGATTTAAGTAAATTGGATAATTCTAACATGCACAGTAACATGAGTCGCACCAACAGTTTAATGTAGACTTTACAAACATGCATGGATGTACAGAGCTCACCATCCCCACCATAGTGCTCTTTTGTCTGTAGGTGAATCTTGCAGCTCATAGATAGCCTCCAATGAGAAGAATACCGGGGGGGGGGGGTGAAGCTTATTTTAGTTAATCTCCTGTTAAGAGTAACTCGGAAGCCATTGTGTTTCTTAAAATAAAACTCCTTTTATGAATTTCTAGTCCATTACAGAAGTTTCAAGGAAATGTTTTATATTTTACTTTATATAGTTATATAAACGTCATTATTCCCCCGATGTGATGGGATCTACGCAAATATCTTGATCTTCAATCGTCATCCATCAAGCAATATAAAAAGAACATTAATCGTAATTAAAGTTGAAATGTTAAGATCATGAATCTACAAGTGTATTAAAACATTCAATATAGAGAATTTCATAAATTGTTTACAGTCTATTTTCACTAATATATTAGATTGTTACTGCAAAACTTTGAAAATAGCCATTTGTTTTTATCTCACTTTCATATGCTAATTCCAATGAAATTCTCTATTCCACAACTCTATTAAAAAATCTGATGTAGGCAACACATGACTTTCCTTATTTAATGTTATGAATTTACTACTTTTACAGTAAAAAAATAGGTTTCTCTTATAGTAGATACTTATATTCTTTCCAAGATATTGAATTTTCGACAATTAGTCGTCATTTTCATTGATTTAGCGTCATTTTTATCCATTTGGCGAGATTTTCGTTAATTTGGCAACATTTCAAAAAGTCGCCAAGTTGGCGACATTCCGCCAAAATCGTCGCAAAAATCTCGCCAACCGTTATGGACGAAGAAATATGTTATTCTTACAGCAGATAAATGACTATTGGCGATCAAATACAAAAGTATTACTCAAAGTATCTTTTTTCATAAATGGAACGAGCTAGATCCACGAGAATGATGTCACCCAATGTATCGCATGGTATTACATACGAAAAGTGAAAATGTTTCTCAATAGGAAATATTTTTTTTTTATTTTATATGACTTTTTGACAATTTTTTCAAAAATGTACAATATCTCGAGAACGGTTCATGTTTGCTTTCTAAAATTTATGTCAATCGTTTAAGGAAAAATTACATAAGAAATGTCTATTTGCGCAACTTTATTTGGGGTTTTAATTTTTTCACCTTTTTTTCAAAATTTTACTCGAAAATTTAGGGAGGTTCTGAACATTCGATTGCGTATAAAAATAATAGGCTTCCAGTGTTTACGGATTGTAATTTTTGTACCAAATTTCATTCGAATCGGTCCATTCGTTCGTCAGTTATCGTCTCCACAGACTCACTGACACACACACACACACACACACATCACTTCAAAAATGTTTGATTCGTGATCAGGTATGCTTGAAACGTGCTCTCCCGTCGAAAACACGAATTCGAATTTTCGACCCCGTCGCAATATTTTCCTTATGCATTATGTATACATATAAGGAAAGTAATAATATGTAAAAATTTCCTCGTAACAAGTCAACGATTTGAGATTTAATTTTCATCCCTGGAGGATGTGCACGATCACTGTTGTCTAACGTATTTAAAGTATTTCAGACCCTCCAGAAGCCCTCCGTTGATCTAAAAGTTTGAATCTGTGTATACTAATACTGTTAACTATGGTGGGGAACAAATAAAATCTCAAAATTTAAATGGGTTAGCTCTGAACAACAAACAAAAACGTATAACGTATAAGAAAAACGTATAACAAAAACGTATAACTCTTTTCAGGTTCTACAAGTTATATAATTAGATTTTGTATCAAGCACAGTTTTTTTAAAATAACTTAAAACGCATCTGTCCAAACGAGATGTTTTTCTCATTTTCATTAATTTCACTCGAAATATTTTCGAAGCTATAAAAGATAGATATAAGAAGTAAGCGACGAAAGTATGCATGAGGAAATTTATTATCAACATCTATATTTATTTTTTATAAACTATTTATAATTTTTGAATAATCCTCTTTTCAATTTGAAACAGATTAAAAAACTTTCCGTTTTTCAAATTTGTAATAATTATATTTTAATAACTAAAATTGATAGCACTATGCAATAAATAGGAATATGAAGTTTTTTTAAAAACCCTATAAGAGTACATTATTGGATTTTGGATTGAACTCAACAGTTTTCAGTGGTTATAATTTCGATATTTTAGCACTTTAACCTGGATTTTCCAATGGGTGGGAAAACTGTAACATTTAAAATATCACGATTATTGCAGCTCAATCTGTTACTTTACTCAATGGTGAAATATTGATGCATAAACACTAGATATTTTGTTTTGTTTAAAGATATATCAGAAAACTTGGGCATTTTAAAGATGTTTATTGATTGGTAAGGTTTAAACAGAATAGATAGAAATATACGTATTCAAGTAAACATTTATGTGCCGTCTGGTAAGTTCATAGAACAACTTGAATCCTTAAATGCAAAATCTCGTCTGATATAGTGTTAAATTTAATTTTTATACCGCAAAGCAAATTAGTAAAATAATTGGATATTTTGAGGAGAAGTCTATGATCGGAGTTTCCAGATGAAATCCTAAAAGCTCTAGCTAGCTACAAACAGTTAAAGAGTAACTTGTGGTGCTATGAAAGATTGTAAACAAAACAAACGATTCTGAAAAAAAAAAATCTGATGTGGGCAACACATGACTTTCCTTATATAATGTAATGAATTTACTACTTTTACAGAAAAAAATTGGTTTTTCTTATAGAAGATACTAATATTCTTTCCAAGATATTGAATTTTCGACAATTAGTCGTCATTTTCATTGATTTAGCGTCATTTTTGTCCATTTGTCGAGATTTTCGTTAATTTGGCAACATTTCAAAAAGTCGCCAAGTTGGCGACATTCCGCCAAATTCGACGCCAAAACCTCGCCAAGCTTTATGCACTAAGAAATAAGTTGTTCTTACAGCAGATAAATGACTATTGGCGTCCAAATACAAAAGTATTATTCAAAGTATCTTTTTTCATGAATGGAATGAGCTAGATCCACGAGAATGATGTCACCCAATTTATTGCATGGTATTACATATGAAAAGTGAACATGTTTCTCAATAAGAAATATATTTTTTTTATTTTATATGACTTTTTGATAATTTTTTTGAAAAATGTACAATATCTCGAGAACGGTTCATGTTAGCGTTCTAAAATTTATGTGAATCGTTTACTAATGAAAAATTACAATGTCTATTTGCGTAACGTTATTAGTGGTTTTGATTTTTTGACGATTTTTTCAAAATTTCATTCGAAAATTTAGGAAGGTTCTGAACATTCGATTGCGTACAAAAACAATAGGCTTCCATTGTTTATGGATTGCGATTTTTGTACCAAATTTGGTTCGAATCGGTTCATTCGTTCGTGAGATATCGTCTTCACAGCGTCACTGACACACACACACACACACACACGCAGACATCACTTCAAAAAATGTTTAATTCGTGATCAGGGATGCTTGAAACGTGCTCTCCCGTCGAAAACTCGAATTCGAATTTTCGACCCCGTCACAATACTTTCCTTATACATTATGTATATAAGGAAAGTAAAAATCAAATCAACTATTGAACTTTATTAAAGTTTTATTCTATAAATATTATTTACGCAACTTAATTTCGGCTCCGTCGGGTTGGAGCCACTGCCGACTTCTTAATTACCTTTCTGTTTATGACAGTGGTTTCTATCGTGGAGAATTGCAACATACAAGATGATATTGCATACAAAAATTCAGTGGAGTGAGGAATATTGAGGAGTTCTTGCTGATTAGGTGTTGTATTTGATCTGAAATTTTTGGGAGTAGATAATAGGATCCACTTGAAATATGGAAGGAAAATATTATTGTCTCACTCACTTAATGAATAAAGCATTTTTCCACAAGACAGGGCTCAGTAGCCCGATTATCTCTGCTAGATAAAAAAATTTTCTAATTAAGCATGAGTGAAAATATCCTTACGCAATGTATTTCTTTCTTAAAACTGTGTGGACCACATGAATGTCCGATAAAACTTCAAGTGTCACTAAAGCAGAAATTCTTGTTTATAAAACAATTTATCAAGACACCAAATTTCAATCTATAATGCGTTTGAACTCTGAATTTCGTTTTACCATTACTGCTGGAACTAAAAATTACAGGACAACGCAATTTCTGCTAAACCATTAGAAAACTGTTTTAAATTTTATTTACCACTTAATAGTAAAATTCTGACTAATCTTATTATGTCTTTGCCCGCACCTAAAACCTTGTTTCATCTATTTATATAGTATTTATAAAGAATTTACAAGAATATTTTTAAACAGTAACTAATTTCTCAAGTCCTCAATGTTTCAAAGAACTCTTTTTTAACCAACAACTCCATGGAGACAATTCTAAAAGAAGCATAATAATTCTCCACTTCAAATACAAAACTGAGGAATTATTAAAGAACAATTAATACATACATATAAATATAGACTTCCGGGACAACTTGCGATTAACAATGCCAGTTTCATCCTTTTGTCAGTTTCAATAGTTCAGAACATAGTTTTACACCTCGATTCAGAGTAACACATTATAAATATTAAATGTCTCGAATTTTTGTTTGAAGTTCAACAGGGAATATAGTCCAATTGCGTATAAAATATACACCTCTTTTTAAATAAAGATGAAAATATTTAAAAGTAACTTTCCTTTTAACTTTACCGCGTGGATCACCATCAAAATCTATATAGTGGATATGATATAACGTTGTTCTCAAATTATTTAATTTTTCTCAGTATCATTGTCTTTTAATTCGCTTTTGCTCTCTTTACTACCATTTAAAAGTCTATTAAGTAGCTATAAAATAATTGCCATAAATTAAACTGGTTTTGCTGTTTGAGTTTCAGAGATGGGTCATGTAAATTTTAAGTCTAAGGGTGTAAACGAAACGAAATAGGTGCATTTAATTGTATTATTTTAACCTTTACGCTATTCCCAAATAATAAATACTGCCTGCGTATGCAATAAAAATGCTGTATGCTTTTGAAACATTTTATAACAAAGATATTTATTTAGTGAATTAATAATATTATTCACTGAATGTAAATAAGTTTGTAAAGAGCCTTGCTACCCCAACCGGGAATTGAACTACCGATCTTAGGTTTGACCAGTCGACGCTCTTCAGTTGAGCTACTAGGGCAGAATTTCAAGGTCCTATCGTTGAAGGGGACTCTGCATTCTCCGGTCTCTACTGTCAGATTGCCGTGCAACTGGCAATCTGACTAGCAACCTCCTATTTTTACTCCAGGTTAGCGTCTTAATGCTATTTTTATTCTCCAGGTTAACTTCTTCCTTGGTCGTTATCCTCCTGATTTGAACTCGGTACTCAATATGCCAGAGTTCGCTGAATCCATGATGGTCGTATTATGGCCACTTACAGACCTCCGACATCCTTGCACTAACCTACAGGGTTGATTTTTTCGCGCGCAGGTTTCGGGCGCAGGTTGATTTTTTCGGGCGGGGTAAAGAAACTTGGTTCTCTAACCGAGAATAGAATTACGGATCTTCGTACTGGCCAGCAAGCATTCTGCCGTTAAGCTACTGGGATAGAATTGTCGTTGCTCAAGCTCTTATCGTTGAAGTCGACACTGTAAGTTGTATGGCTGCAATTTTTTATTAATTATGTAAGTTTTAAAATGCATTATTATTTAGTGCAAATTTCAAATTTTCTTTTTATATATATTTCATTAAAAGCATAATTATGAAATAGCATTTTATACGAGGGTCGATAGTATGTACGTTTCGTCTGGAGGTTGTATAAAATTGCGTTATGTTGTGAGTGGTATAGTAATTAAGTTCTGTTTGCGGATTGTATAGTACTTAATATTAGTGATCGTTAGAGAGAAGGATGAGTGGTGCGCATGTGTCCGGAAATTTTACGAGTGTCGGTGTGACCAGCGGGAAAAAGGGAAGCGAATTTTTACTCAACATCATACATTTCTCATATGACAGGCTTAACGTCTAAATTTCATTTGCGTATGTTGGATAAGTATATATTTTAGTATCTTACTTAAAAAATTATTCATTTATTATTTTTGATTAAAAATACCACAAGTTTCATCGTTGATGGAACAGCTAGCCGTTTCACCCACGGGTGAAATGGCTAGAAAAATTTATAAAACACACAAATATGTGAATAAGTTTCATTATGATATGTCAAGGAAACAACGAAATAGCATGATTATATTATTGATGCCTATGATGATAAAAACGCAATGAATGAAAAATATCACGGAATGAAAAAAAAACAGTTTTACATTCAATGATAAAAAAATTAAGAAAGAGTTTCTCTTTACCATATTGAGATCTAAGAACTATACTCCTATCTAATGTTTAATATATTGTTTAACAAAGCTTTAATAAATGTTTTCTGATTTTATTGCAGTGTCTTTTTCACTATTTAAAACTAAATATTTCACAAACTTTTTCAAAATTCTTCTTAAATAAAACTGAATCCTTTCCCAAGTAACAATCTTTGTGTGGAGAATAAGGATAAAATTAAAGACCACAATTACGCAAGATACAACGCAGCATTAATTGTAAAGCAATAAAGCATAATTGTAAGTTGAAGGTACAACGAAGCACGGACTGTATTTTCCACACTTGAAAACGCATACAATAAAGGCAATTTTTCAGGTAAACTGTACTCCCTAGGAAGTAAAAACTTTAACAACCAAAACAAAGTACTATTTAATACATTGATCATTGGCCATAAAATGCTTTACGCATCGACAACATATGGATATGTATGTAAAACCCAATTAGACAACCTAGAATAATAAAAAATATAATTCATAGAACTATTAGTAGACCCATTGTATATCTAATAAACTCGATTGTGAGAAAGGATTTAAAATTAAAACTAACAGATCTCACATTGAAGCAGACGCTTCAAATTTATTTGGTAAACTTCAAAATTCTTCTGACGAACTTATATTTAACTTGCACGATTACCATCATGATCAAACAAGATCTCGTCACAAACCGATCGTTGTTCTTAACCTTGAGCAATTGAAAAGCCACTCTAGAAATGTTTCTTATAATTTCAAATTTAATGCCTATTCAAATATCCTTTGAATAAATTTTTTATTTTGAACATACCCCAAATTATTAAATTTCAATTAGCCTCTAATTGGAAATTCTTCTTACTGGATATTATAAGCGCTCCGCGCTAAACTTCAACCCACAACACAAACGCGCATATTCAATGTGTGATTGTGTAATGGGTTGAAATGCAGCGCTGAGCACAATGGCAAGTTTTCAACGAGAGAAAAATTAGAATACATCGCAGCAAAATTGTATCTTTATTTAATGAATCACGTTTCTTAACCCTACCCCCTGCTACTAATATTCTTCATTCAGAGTATTAACAAATAATATTGCACTCTCCACCTAATATCACGAAATTTTACTTTCATCTGTTGTTTAACTTTATACACTTCGTAATCTGACATACTTAACGTCTATATTTTATTATTGCATATGCCGGAAGAGTATACATTGTATATAAACTGTTTTGACAAAATAAGAGGGGTGATAGTACCCCTCAAGACGAACAATATTTACTATGGGGAATCTAGGGTCGCATTCCACTCTGAGTTTTAGAAAAGAGTAACTTCAAAACACGTCCAACAAGCACAAGTCGCCACTTCGGACGACAAAGTTGTCGTGTCGGAGAAGTATCACATCTCCAGAATATCACCGTCACTTCTAGTCATCCGACATTTCTTGAATGCCACATATCCCCTGGAGGTGGATTGGATGTAGTGGACCTGTAGCTTGGCCTCTACGCTCACCAGACCTCAATCCACTGGATTTCTTCTGGGGTCACATAAAATCATTAGTGTACGAGATGCCTGTAGACTCCGTAGAAAATTTCGTCACGAGAATCATTGTTGCAGCGGACAAGATAAACATGACACCGCAGGTGTCTTCGAAAGGGTGCGCCAGCCGTTCATTCACCATTGTGAATTGTGCAACGGCACTCTTGGCCGTCGCTTTGAGCATCTACTTTGAGTCTTTCTCTAGAGTAAATAAATGGGATTGCATAACTTATGATTTCGGTTATTCTCCCTATTTTCACTGTTGAAAGTTCAACTTTAACTCTACGCTTTTCTGACACTTAGAGTGGAATGCGACCCTAGGTTCCATTGTAAATATTGTTTGTCTTGATGGATACTATCACCCCTCTTATTTTGTCAAAACAGTTTATATACACCCTGTATAGTTAGTGTATTCCAATAGAAATTATTGATTTAAAATCCTTAATTCTAAATATTGCGAGTTTAACTATTCATAGGACAGCTGTGACTCACATGGTGCCCTGGCAAATTGACTAGTTAAATGCTGTGTTATATCTTCAACGTGGTACAACTGAACATACAACACAGCAACGTCATACCTTCAACTGATCGTAATTGCATTGCTTTATTTCTTCCCCAATCTCCATTTATTTATATAATTTCCAAAGAATTTGCAACATTCTCAACCTAAATTCAGCAATTAACTTCAGATTTATTTCTATCCTCTTCGATCGCAATGTACACGAACTGAAAAAAAAATATCAATTTCAAGATCCAATTTTTACAATATATCACAAAACTTCAAAACAGATAAAACTAATTCTAAAACCTCTCTAAAACAAATAACTCCACAACCAGAGACAATTCTGTAAAGAAAAGAGATAAAAAAGTTTTCGTTCTTCTGTGACAAAATTGCAGAGTGTTACGGATTCATGTATAAACACAAATAGAATCTTCCTGTATAACATAAGATTAATAATGTCAGTTCGGATAATTGGCGGAATCTTTTTTATATCTATGAAGTTAAAAGAAGTTGGTGATAAATATTAAATGCCATTCATTTTTAATTAAACCATGGTCTACCACTAGGATGGGAAACCACATGAATGGAGAACGTAGAAGAAAATAATTGAAATATTTCTCATGAACTCCTTCATGCTTGGATTTTGGGGGATAATCTTCGTAAAAATAATTGTCTAAATGAAAATACTGTTTATAGATTGTTCAAAATATATAAATTCGTATTGCATTATGTATATTGTACAATTTATGGCAATTACAATCAAATTACAATTTATGGCACTTGGTTTTAGGTCCCTCCAATATTTTTTATTTCTCAAGTATGTTGATTAATTTTCTGTATTTTTTATTGCATTTTTAAAAATTTCGCAACCTCTAGTGCAAAATATTTATTTATTTCTTTATCAATTCATAAAAAAGCTCCACGAAAATTCTTAGCAAATAAAAAAAATATTTTTTAATATAATTTTTCCATATATTAAACAATCGTTTCTTTAGACCAGTACACATTTCTTGCTTTTTGGTAATACCCTATTACGAGTAGGGCAATGATCTCTGCGCTTCATTTTCTTAGATTGTAATCAAGACTGAAAACGAATTTCATTCTAGCTGATTCAAATCAAATATATTTCGTCAAATTCCCCCCAGAAATATGCAAATTTTTTTTCTTTATAATTCATGTTATTAGGTCACCTCGTTACTTAATCAACAACAGTTTTGTTGACAAGTGGCAAAACTGTAAGACTATAGTTTGCCCATATACGGTCAATTCTGGATTAATGCTGTGCTGTACATGTTCCTGCTGTGTATCTCCTGCGTTTACCCCGTTTTCCTGTGTGTTCACTCCATTCTGGTTATTCTGGACATGGCAATATTTAGGCTCACACATTAGGCGTATCACTGAGACTTTCAGTTCCAGGTCGTCAAGCTGCTTAGCTTCTGGTGGAAGTCTCAAATGTTCGAATAAGTATATTGAAATCACATAGCACGCTCAAATTATCAAAATATCATAATGCACATGCATCCGTAATGCGGAATTTAAACGACTCATTGCGTTAACAGTTTTACTGTGTCATTACTTCCATAAATCTAACAGATGGGATTCAACAGTCCTGAAATTAACTGGTGTTATGAACCTTCGTGTTCAGCATAAATGAGTCTACACAACCAGATTAAAAATGAACAATCGTGATCACATTTCCAGCATCATGCCGAGAATAATTGGTCCGCGGTGTAAAGAACCATGGTGTAGGAAGTGGTATAGGAGGTAGATTGCTTTTTTATTGGTTTCCTCCCCTTTGAGAGTAGGAAAAATCATTGAGGCGGGGGTAATCAAGAAAAGCGCTTTCTTGTCTATATAGAGTCCTACTCTATGTCAATTTGTACGCGTGTTACACTTGGTCTTGAAAGGAAAGCCCTTAAGTACCCCTATAACTAAAGACCAGTGCGTGTACACATTAGTCTAATATGCAGTAAAATAACAATGCTCCATTGAATAAAAGTGATTGCAGTGCTTTCAGCATAGAACTTGCAGAGTTTGAATAAAGCACTTGGCAACAAAATGAGATAGTCGACAATTCCCTATTGCAAAGTTATACAGCTTTGTATAAATAGTAGAGATAGACATCAAGAAAGAAAAAAACACGTATATAGAAGGAAATAAATACCAGACATATTTCTAACTTTTTAATACTTCCTTAAAGAAAGCAGGCTTAAGATAATTAGATGGCTATATTTATTTCGAGAGTGTTCTGAACCCATTTTCTCAGATAAAAAAGCGTCTTTCTTAACAACTGCTAAGAAAAAATGTTCGAAAGAATTAAGACAGTTCAATTGTAACAGTTGTTAAGAGTAATTTGACCTAATAAAGAGAGCTCAAAACTCCCTCAAAACAGTTGTAGTCACTCAATTGAGATTTCCTTATGAAATATTTACAAATATAACAGATCTTGCTTGGATCATTAATACACTTTTGCAACATTATGCCGCCATACTATCTTTAAATAATGGATAGATGACACAGCCTCAGTTGCATCATTTATATATAGATCTTTACTTTTCTAGTTTAGAAAATTGCTTTAAAATTTTGTGCTTGAAAAAAAATGTCAAATAAATGCCTTAAAAAAGAAGAATTATAATTACATTTTTATGAGATTTTATTTATTTTTATTTTTCAATTGTATTTTCATTTCAATTTATTTTATCTTATAAAAATTAATTAAAGTAGGGTTAAAGTATCTAGTAGCAATCCAATATTGGCCTAAAATATGAAAAAGTTGACATTTTGGCGGAATTAGCCCAATATTGGCTTAAAATATTGCGACAATATTACGCCAATATTGGCGTTTCAATGGACATATTTCCAATGCAACACCAATATTGGCGTAATATTGTAGTAGAAATATTTAGCGATAGTTGCCCAATATTGGGACCCCAATAGTTGCCCAATATTGGAATCCCAATAGTTGCTCAAGATATACAATATTGGTCCAATACTGGACCAATATTAAATGCTACTAGGGCTGCCAATGATAATGCTGACAATATTAATGCTAAAATTGTTACTTAAGTAATAATTTTTCTCTCACTACATTTCGCTAAAAGTAAAAGTATGGTATTCTTCTCAATCACAAAAACTAGACATGCTGGAGAAAAATTAATAGTAGACATGAAATTAGTATCAGTTTCATATCAGTTTCATTCATGACTTTTGCTTGTAAACCAGTGTAATCATCCCGTTGTGTGACAGTCAAAATCTCTTTCTAATATAATATTAAGTGTGACCTTTCTAATATAATATACAGTTTCATGAAAATCCATTAATATTTGAAGCGGCTATTGTGTGCACAAGGAATCGACCACAGACACACAAACTGACATCACTCCAAAAATAGTCAAAGCGTGTTCAGGAGATCTTAAAACATATAGTGGTATCAAAATATCGAAATCAAAAAGTTTCGTGATTCGTCGTCGTCGTCATCTATGTTACTTTCTCAATACCGCGTATGAGAATGTAACATAGTATTTCTGCTGCAGATTCAAGCAAACTACTGTTTTGCACGAAATAGTTAAGTTCACACCCATACACATTTATTTTTGGCAGCTACTAAAGTATGATTATTTCTCCCAAATGAATAGTTATTATCACAGTTTATTCAACTTGCGTGTCTGCGGTTCAAAACTCTGTGCTTAATTAAGTGCTTTACAATTTTCTACGGATATTAAATAAGGTGAAATACGTGCATTCAAATTGGCTGAAAAAAAAAGTTCTTCACGTGCCGTAAAAGTTAGAAATTATACCATCACCTATACTTATATTTTCTTGGAAACAGGTAATAAATTATCAAAACCCATCACATAGCTTCATACCCACACTCATCTAGATTTTCGTGTCTAGGAACAGTTTAGAGTATGACATAACATAAAAGGTTTATATAGGTATAAATTTATATGAAACATAACTTAAAAGGTATATGTTATATAACTTAAAATATATAGGTTTTATTACTTAAAAGATATATGTTTTATAACTTAAAAGATATATTTTTACTTTCTCGTACATAGTATTGAGAAAGTATTGTTTTCACCGGAATTTTTGAATCCAATAGATTTTATGCCAATATATGTTTAAAGGCCTCTTGGACACGTTTTAGCTATTTTTGAAGTAATGCTTGGAGTATCTGTTTCTCTGTCTGTATGTCTGTGGTTGATTCCTTGTGTACACGGTAACAGTAACAAATATTTATGGATTTTCATGAAACTTTGTTATCAAAAAATCTGATGTAGGCAGCACATGACTTTCCGTATATAATGCAATGAATTTACTACTTTTACAGAAAAAAAGTAGGTTATTCTTATAGTAGATACTTATATTCTTTCCAAGATACTGAATTTTCGTCAATTAGTCGTCATTTTCATTGATTTAGCGTTTTTTTATACATTTGGTGAGATTTTCGTTAATTTGGTAGCATTTAAAGAAGTCGCCAATTTGGCGACCAAAATCTCGCCAAGCGTTATGGACAGAGAAATAAGTTATTCTTATAGCAGATAAAGGACTATTGGCGTTCAAATACGAAAGTATTACTCAAAGTATCTTTTCTCATGAATGGAACGAGCTAGATCCACGAGAATGATGTCACCAAAATTATCGCATGATATTACATATGAAAAGGGAACAGGTTTCTCAACAGTTAATATATTTTTTTTTAATTTATGGAATTTTTTGATAAATTTATTTGAAAAATGTTCAACATCTCGGAAACGGTTCATACCAGCGTTCTAAAGTTTATGTCAACCGTTTTCTAAGGAAAAATTACACAGGAAATGTCTATTTGAGTAAGTTTTATTAATGGTTTTTATTTTTTGATGATTTTTTCAAAATTTCACTCGAAAATTTAGGGGGGTTCTGAACATTCGATTGCGTTTAAAAACAATAAGCTTTCAGTATTCACAGATTGTGATTTTATATCAAATTTCATTCGAATCGCTCTATTCGCTCGTGATATATCGTCTCCACTGATTAACTGATACACACACACACACACACATACTTTCACACACACACACATACTTTCACACACACACACATACTTTCATACACATACTTTCACACCCACACCCACACACACACTTTCACACACACACACACACATACTTTCACACCCACACCCACACACACATACTTTCACACCCACACACACACACACACACACACACAGACATCACCTCAAAAATGTTTGTTTCGTAATCAGGGATGCTTGAAACGTGCTCTCTCGTCGAAAACTCGAATTCGAATTTTCGACCCCGTCACAATACTTTTCTTATACATTATGTATATAAGGAAAGTAAAAATCTTGAACTAGATAAAAAAATTTTAAATTCCATCGAAAACTTCGAATTTCTTTCTAAATTTTACATTTTCCAACACTGCATAGCATAGGACAAAATTTAACACAATCATGCATAAAAGGGTTTATTTATGTCTCAGAGATCACAAGACTTAATAGTTTCAATCATTGCTGTCAAGAATAGCCGCAATACAATTTCTTTGTTAGTGACGTTATTGGCCCTAACCGGAGGGGGGGGGGGCATTGATGCCATACTTGATTATGTATCCACCCCACCTGGGATACATGGTCAAGTCATTAATCGAAAGATTTTATCAAGCCCTTTAAAGTGAAGGGTAATATGCTATGATTGTAATAATTTGGATCAATGAGGTAGATTTTTCAAAATTTCACTTATAAAATTCGAAAAAAAAAAGTATTTGAAAACGGATTATGATATGATAAATACAAGTTAAACTGCACTCCAGTGAATTTTCTTACAGCCTTCATGGCTTAGTTAGTATAGTATAACTTTTCTTTACTTGAATTGATTTGAGGCTTGAATTTTTCTCTGGGTAAAGGCTTTAGTTGTGAAAATGCGTCGATTTTTTAGACGCATTATTTTCAAGAATATTTAAACATCATTTTTGCATTATTTTCGAAACGCCAATTTAAATATAGTGCACCATGCATATCCACAGGCCGCACAATTTAAATTTTCATATAGTTTATTTATTTACGCCTCAGATTAGGCTGAATCTCGAATGTACTGTAGCTGTTGTTGAGACCCAGACCTTCCGACCTACCAGAAAGGTGTAAGGTAACTGTTTGGACGGTCGGGAAGTGCCACCCAATTTAGACAGGAACCCCAGGGGTGGTCAAACATCAAACGCACGAAAGCCGCTTTTAGGGGTGGGAGGAGTCTTGACTTTTTTGACGTCACAACGGGACAAGCAGAGAGAAATATATGAGGATTATATGAAAATTGTAAGCTTTATTTTATCAAATAATTCTGTTCTTTTTTTAGTATTGCCTTAGTCTAAGAGCTTTTATCGAATATACAGCAATAATCTATATTAATATCTTGGAAAAATTAATTCAGCTGCAATTATTTTCAAGTAATTGATTAGTTTTTATAACAGTTACAATATTGATGGAGCAAATGATGAATTATGCGGTACTACTGTTATAGCTATACGAATTAAAACAAAGTAGTGGATGTAAGTTTAAATAAGTTTTTAGAGCTCCAAAGTTACAAAATGAATGGCTAATTAAAAGTTGAAAGGAAAAATTACTTTTAATCGTACTACAATATGCTCAAGGCATTTTCCATTCCATGATTAATTCAGCTTTCAAAAGTGAAATTTTGGTAGGAAAAAAAACGGTGATGTAGTCATCACTTTACCTATATACATAGTATCATGCATTGGGAAATATTGTGACGGGGTTGAAAATTCGGGGTTGAAATTATGAAGTGATGTTTGCATGTGTGAGTATGTGCGATATCTCCCGAAGGAACGGAGCGTTTCGAAAGAAATTTGGTGCAAATATTAAAATTAGCGAATACTGGAACCTTATTGATTTTAAACGCAATAATAATATGCATCACGGTCGGGAAGGTCATTATTTATGCATTATTTTCGAAACGCCAATTTAAATATAGTGCACCATGCATATCCACAGGCCGCACAATTTAAATTTTCATATAGTTTATTTATTTACGCTTCAGATTAGGCTGAATCTCGAATGTACTGTAGCTGTTGTTGAGACCCAGACCTTCCGACCTACCAGAAAGGTGTAAGGTAACTGTTTGGACGGTCGGGAAGTGCCACCCAATTTAGACCGGAACCCAGTGGGGGAAGCATTCACAGGGAACGTACCCTCCTTCCCCTACCACCAACCTCTCGGAAGGAGACGTGATCGTACCCGCTTAAACACGGCGGCAGTTTTGGCAGTGGCGGGAATCGAACCCTGACCTATCGAATACAATTCCCGCGCGCTCGCCACTGGGTTACCGCTCTCTCCCGAATGTACTGTTGTTGTTGTTGAAACCCAGACCGTCCGACCTACCAGAAAGGTGTAAGGTAACTGTTTGGACGGTCGGGAAGTGCCACCCAATTTAGACCGGAACCCAGTGGGGGAGGCATCCACAGGGACCGTACCCTCCTTCCCCTACCACCAACCTCTCGGAAGGACTTTCGGACCCACATGTTTAACGTGATCGTACTCCGCATGAACACGGCGGCAGTTTTGGCAGTGGCTGGAATCGAACCCGGGCCTACCGAGTGCAACTCCAGCGCGCTAACCAATGGGCTACCGCGCCCCCCCGAATGTACTGTAGAGAAGCTCATAGAAATAATATATAGGTTTGGGCGTTTAGATGGGTTGTTTCTCTTGAAATAATAATTGCTGAGACAGTCTAGGTCGGTTAGGTTTGCATGATTTTCCCATCCTGTAAAATAAATGAAGAAAGAATTGATTTTGTCAAAACATTTTGACAATCAAAAATTCCCCCTTTCTTCTTTGTTTTAGTACTTTGAGATAAAATTTATATTTCCAAGATTCCTACCCATATCCCTATTTAATTTTGAGGGATAAAGGGTAAAAACACATATCAACAAAAATGATTATTAATTTATTTTTAAAAACATTTTTCAACGTTTTTTCATATTCCAAATCATCAATTTCACTATCACTTCTACGGCTTTCACTCTCAAAATCAACTTAAACATCACTACTTTCTTTTGGTCATAACATCTTCTTCAGTGTAGGCACCATAAATTGGTAAATACAATATTTGGGCAGGAAATGACATTTGCAGTACAATAACGAAGTGATTAGCCTGAAAAGTTATTTTGAGGGTCTGAGTGGAACTAATGATTTTCATTGTAGGGTCTCTTCCGACACACACACACACACATACACACACACACACACACACACACACACACACACACACATATATATATATACAGGGTGTCCCAAAAACTTTGACCTCGGCTTTTATTCCCCGTCACAATACTTTCCTTATACATTATATGTATATAAGGAAATTAAAAATAGATCTGTCAAGGAAAATACAAATTTTTGAATTGGAAGTAAAATAGAACCGCAAATGAAAATGTTTATTAATTTTATTTGAGAATTTGATGCTAAATCCCTATCAGTGACCAATTAAGTTTTATTTCTAGTAGATCCTAATAAAAAGTATATTTCCAGAGAAAAATTTTGTAAAAGCATAGATGTCAAATTTACCACCAAAAGTTTCCAATACAACTAATAATAGCAATGCTTACCACCAATAATATCCAATTCCCAACATTCAATTTCTCTTATAAATGTAACTAATTGCTCATTTATGAAGTAAGACTTCTTAAATTGATATTTATTCTCCCAGTTAAATCGTCTTGCGTGTTCTTAACACAAAACTCAATGAAGTGTTCAGTGTTGATATTAATTCCGTGACCACACGTCTTGGGCTATTTTTAGCAAAAATCTACATCTACGTGTGCGACAAAAATGGTCGGAAGTTATATAAGCATCCACACTTAAAAATTTTCTCGGAAACAGGTAATAAATTATTAAAATCCATCACACAGTTCTACACCCACACCCTTCTGGACTTTCGTGTCTACAAGCAGTTTAGAATACTACATCTTTTCCAGGGCGTGTCAAGGTATTAATGTGCATGAAAGTCAATTTAAAAGATGTATCGGTGCGTGTATTTGGACATACAGTTAACGGAGATGGACATTTTTAGTATATCGGCTAAGCTCATTAGCAATTTTCAGCAAAATTGGTTTTGTTTCTTTTCTTTTTGTTTCTTTTTTTTCAGATTTCCTCTTTTGTGTTTTCTAACTGTTTCTGTATATTTGATATGACAAATCGTTTTACCCGTGTATAACAGGAACTGGAAGAATGAATGAATTTAAGTTAGGAATGTTTTTAACATGTTACGTTGAACGAAGCAAAAAATCTTACAAACACAGAACCCGCCTATAAGGGGCGTTCCCTAAATTCAGAAGACATTCGTAATAGCCGATATCTGCAATGCCACAAAGTAACTTACTATAAGCCACAATATTTGCGAACTTCTATGTGAGCTGACAATTTCTGTCCTGCCACATGGCTGCCATAAAATTAATTTGCAATCTAGCTGAAACCAGACGAAGCTGCAAAATCAAAGTTGATAAACACCAACATTTGTCTATAAGAGGTGGATTAGCCTATATCTGCAATGGCAGAAAGAAATTTGCTATAAACTACAAAATTTGCAAACTTTTATGAGAACTCACACTTTCAGGCCTTTCACGTGGCTAGCACAGAATTCATTCCAATCTAACTCAGGCTTTAGGACGCTGCAAAGGAAAAGTTCATAAACACAAAACCTGATTGTTAAGTGTGGAATAGCCGATATCTGTAATGGCCTATTTCAGTTCTTCAGCGTAGCCGGTAAAAATTCATTTACATCCTAGTTCAGCCCACACAAAGCTGCGAAGGAAAAGTTCATAAAGGCAAAACCTGACTATTAAGGGTGGAATAGCCAATCTGCAAGGGCAGCATGAGACTTGCTATAAGCCACAATGTTTGCAAACGTTTATTGGAACTGATTAATTCAGTCCTTCTACGTGGCCGGCATAAAATTCCTTTACAAACAATTCCTTTACAAATTTTTCCTTTGTATCTCCATACAGCCCCGGCTGTATGGAGATACAAAGTTCATATATACAAAGCAAACCTATAATCACCTTATGAGAAATTTCCTATAAATGTATATAGTATAGATATAAAATAGGATTTTTTCAAAATCGTTGACCTTTCGTAATGTCAAATTTTTACTAAATTTGAGTAGTACATGGTATACTGCGTATATAAGGTAAACTAAGTATACATGATATACTAGGTATATTGTCTAGATAAGAACACAGAAAAAAATTAGTGAAACATATATAGTTTAGTTATAAAACAAAATGTTGTCTATATCAGTAACGCTTAGTAATTTCAAAATCTCAGGCGATTCAGATAAAATTTAGGTAACATACTGCGTGTATATTGATCAGATGTGAATGCAGAAAATATTTTTTAACGTATAGTTCATCTCAGAGCCTGAATGTTCATTTGTTCCGCGCGGAAAATTTCAAGATTGGCCCGATGTTCTAGTTTTAAGACATATTTAAACTTTCGAACAATAGTTTTACTTCAGATATTTCAGTTAATATTTTCAAATAACATTTAATTTGAGCCCATTTCGTTATGCTTTAGTAAATAAAACATCTTATTAAAAATATTTCTGTGCATGCCGCAAACCTCTATTGACTTATATTTGGTAATAACTGAATTTCAATATTTTCCTGAATAAACATTCATTATGTCAGTTAGTTCATGCTGCGTGTTCTCCGTTCAAATATCTTTGTTTGATGAAGTGCTTATAGTAATTCTTTAACTGTTAATTCCGTGATTTCTTTTACGTAAGATATTTTCCGCAAACGGCATTTCATTTAACGGGTGCTACAAAAATAGTCGGAAGTTATATCATCATCCATACTTAAATATTTTCTCGGAAAAAGGCAATACATTAATAAAATCCATCATACAATTCCACACCCCACACCATTCCCGATTTTCGTGTCTGCAAGCAGTTTAGAATACGACATCCTACGTGTAGGGCGTGTCTCAATATTCGTGTTCATAAAAAATTATTTGAAAGCCATATTGGAGTGCATATTTGGATATATAGGTTAGGGACAAATGCTGTTTAGTATAACGGGTGAGATCATTTGCACTTTTTACCGAAATTGATTTCGACTTTTGGGATATTATTTCGCATTTTACTTACCCTGCATGCAATACATGGTAATTTATAGCAAAAGCATTGAAATCATGCTGAAAATCGCAACTCGAGTTTTCGATGGATTTATACTTTTGGGACCTCTAGAACACGAAAAAATTATTTTATCGTGACGTGTGTGTGTGTGTGTATGTGAAATATATGTATACAGTCTAATTCAAAAACTAATGGGCCCCATTTTATAAAATTTTATAATTAAGTCACTTGTGGATGACCCTGGTGTTGCTTAGATTTTAATACAATTCGGGAAAATGGAACTTGCCTTTTTTTTTGCAAAATGGTCCGCAAAAATCGTCAAAATCTAAAATAAAAGATTAGGTATGCTTAAATGTATCAATTAAACAATTGTTTTATACGTAATTTTTGACGATGGAAAAATAAGATTAACCCCATTACTCCAGGACAATTTCTCCAGATATTTTAGTTTTTTCGTACTTTTGCTACGCCGCCTTTGAAAATACGTCCAGTTACCAAATGAGAACGAAAATTGGATTAAAAGTGCAAATTCAGTGTGATTTAATATAATGTGTGTTTATTTGGGCATTTAATCTCAATTTAACGAAATATTAAAGAATTAAAGAAAAAGTCATTTTCAGTCTGTAGGAAAAGTCTAGTGTAGCCCACATCAGATTTTTTTGTTTTGTTTTGTTTTTGATGTGAATAGCATGTACGGGTGGGTATCTCTGGAGAAAATAGGAGCTTTAAGGAAAATGTAAACATTTTGGACACCTATACCTTCAAACCCAATAGATAAAAATGTAAATAATTTTTACTTGTTTTGTTGGGAAAGTGCTTCAATTCATGAATATATAAAAATAATTTCAATATTTTAATATTTTGAATTTTTTTGTTTTAGCAGAATCTAAAGAGATTTCGTCTGAGAGAGTTTCTCCCTCTCTTTACTTATTTTCACTCAAAAGAAACTACCCGAGACAGAAAATGCAACCAATTAAAGAGCGAATGGAGTGTGATGATAAAAGACACACAGACAGAGATGGCATATGCAAAGAAATGATGTTAATTCCAGAAGGATAATGCAATACAGTAATGGCATAGATAGGATGATTTGCAGACAGTAGGATCACCTCTTGCGGCCATACAAGCAGCAACCCTTCGAGGAACAGATGCAATAAGCGCAAGGATAGTTTTCTGAAGGATGGATGCCTACATACCGTCAATCATCCTCCACAGGTCATTTTCTGTTTAAGGCGGGGACATGACAGTCAAATAACGGCCAATCACGTCCCATACCTGATCGATGGGTTAGAGATCTGGAGACAGTGGAAGCCAAGGAAGCACCTACCTGGATACCTTGCAAGGCTTGTCTGCTGACGGTTTCTGTGCGCGGTCGAGCGTTATCTTGCTGTAAAATAGCATTTTGCAGCCACTGAAGGTAAGGCAGTGCAACCTATCGCAGCACCTCATCCACATATCGTCGTGTCGACCAGCTATCGAAGAAGATGGCACCCTAAAATATAATGCCGTGTTATCGAGCAGTATGACGTTCAACAGTCGCAACAGGATTTGATCTTTATCAACGCCGCCTCCAGACTCTCACACGGCGACTGTCATTCGACAAACAGAACGGAGAATCGTCACTGAACACTACCCTGCTTCATTCAATCGGCCAAGATGCTATGCATTCGTCACTCCACCATTGTAATCACTCACGTCAGTGTCTTGTCGTCAATGACAGTCTTTGCAAAGGACGACCAATCGTCGAGAAACTGCTCTCGATGAAATTGGAATATCCAATGTCCCGTACAAATTCTGCAGAATGTCGACAGTCGTTGTTTGTGGCACCGTCATCGCATGCCTTCGAATGCGTCGATCAACGCGTGCTGACGTACGTCTGGATGAACCTGTACCACTGTGACGATTCACATCACCTTCTTCAATCCATATTCTTCAAATCCTTTGCACAGTGGACGAATCTACGGCAGTTTCAGTGGCGATACGTCAGTACGACCACCCAGCCGTATGTAGGCCTAGAGTGAATCCCCTCGCGCGATCGTCCAAATGCTAAAACGTTCTTGGGCGTCGTCTTCCAGACATCTTTCAGTAACACGTGTCTTCTCATATGAAACACAGTTTTAAAAACGGGTTTCCGTAGGCGACAGACAGTAACAACTGTTGGCTCATCAGCTATCTCCATCCCTATTATCCTGCTGTATAATCACGTGACCTACTTGTATTTCAGATCATTTACACACATCGGCCATCTGCATTCGTCTCGCAATTTGCATAATTTTACGGCCAAAACTTCATGATGCTTCATTTTCCATGTCGGGTAGTGTTGTTGTTGAGACCCAGACCGTCCGACCTACCAGAAAGGTGTAAGGGAACTAGATTTAGACCGGACAATTAGAACCGAACAATTTAGACCAGAACCCAGTGAGGGATGCATCCACGGGGACCGTATCCTCCTCTCCCTACCACCAACCTCTCGGAAGGACTTACGGACCGTACTCCGCGTGAACACGGCGGCAGTTTTGGCAGTGGCGGGAATCGAACCAGAGTCTACCAAGTGCAACTCCCGCAAGCTAACCACTGGGCTACCGTACCCATGTTGTGTAGTGTACCTTGTAAACTACTATAAATGGTAGATATGAACAAATGTTCAGTAGAAAATCCAGTTTATAGATGAACAATTTGTTTTAGCATTGCGTTTACAGTTTTTAAGAAATTGTCTTGTAAGTTTGAGATAATTATTTCTTCAAAACTAAAGATGTTATCTACGAATTAAAGCTATTTAGAAACGCTACAGGCACATACAACTGAATTTTGGTTAGAGTTCTTAGTTTTCGAACTATAGTGGCTACAATTTTTATATTTTATAATTTTTGTCTGGTAAAGTTTTCCAATGCACGGGAAAGATGTAACATTTAAATTGTCACGAGTGATTGTAATATTGAGGGGCATGCAGAAAATACGGAAAAAGGAGCTAATTATTCCATAAAAGTACTCTCGAAGGTAGTTCCGATGATATCTCTATGATTCATCTGATTATCCAGGTAATTTTACTGCACCATGCTGAGAATCTTAGCAGCATCCATGTAACCGATTAACCTTAGAATAGCACAGCATCCATGGAACCGATTTGTGCTTGCGCACTCACCGTCATAGAATTGCCGATGTCTTCAATGGCAGCAAGATGACTTACTCTGTGCTATAATGTTATGAACCCCTATTATTTAGGAATTAAAAATTCAGTCATACCATATAGTTGACTTCAAATTTGTTCAAAATGGAGCTCTGGCCACACAAGACAGCAACTGTCAAGTTCATGCTCACAGAACTCGCGTCGGTACGTACTACAGTCAAACTGCTGCTAAAAAATAAAATTAAAATAACTTCGTTAAAAGCAACATTAAAGTCAAAATTTATAGTACCGTCCAGTTTCGTAGGCTAAAATAGTCTTCTTCGGCAGGACACACAAGAAGCGCAACCGTCACTCGTCAGAGAATGATCGGCGACTAATGCAAGAACAGCCAACATGGCAGATGTAGAGAAAGTGTATTGCCAACAGCGAGAGAAGAAAAAGAGGGTAATATATGAAAAATAAAATGGCCACGTGTGGCGCGCCACGTACTAGACATGAAAACCCCGGAAGTAGTAAAAAATACGTACAACTCAAACTGCTAAAGAATAAATTGAAAATAACTTTGTTAAAAGCTGTATAAATCGTTCGTTAAAAGCAACATAAATCGTTTGTTGAAGACAGCATTAATTTTGTATTTTATTCTGTTTTTAATGAAGTTATTTTAATTTTAGATTCGGTCTTCACAGTGGCTCAGAAAATTGGGACAGTCATGTCAGAATAGCCCAGTGGTTGAGGTGTAAGGATCACACGTACTAGTCCCATGTTAGATCCTCGATACCACCACAGTCGGTCTACACACAGGCCGTGGCGCCACTGAGGAGAAATTGTCGTGACGTCACGGTAAGAGGGGAGCATTCGGAAAGAAGAGAACAAAAATTCAAACGCGGTTAGCGTCCCTCATGGAGTGGTTGATGATTGTAAAACGTTTTTGAGGTTTTCGGAATGTTCTATTAGTTTTATAGCATCGTGTTTTGTGCATAATAAGTTGTTCTTATGTTTTAT
The DNA here is from genome assembly GCA_951213105.1 of Amaurobius ferox. Lineage (NCBI taxonomy): Eukaryota > Metazoa > Arthropoda > Arachnida > Araneae > Amaurobiidae > Amaurobius > Amaurobius ferox. The sequence goes on along the minus strand of OX578140.1, from coordinate 82,021,648 downwards.
TATCATTTAACTAACGTTCATGGGTGCTTTAGAGCCATTTTTAAATAGTTTGTATCTGCGTAATTATCAATGCCTCGCACGTGTTCCGTTCCCGGTTGCCGGTCGAACTATATGGCAATTTCTAAAAATATAATGACTTTTCAACAAGAGCAGCAAAACAACAGCCTGCCAACTTTAGAAGATATCAAGGTTTATTTTTATACTATTCAAGGAGAAAATTGGATCCGCCTTTCAATCGATGACAAGCTGTATCTTTTTAAAGTTTGCATTAATGCATCATCTGTTCCATGTGTTATTGCGAGTATCAGCATATGCCAAGAAAAAACGTTCAATGTGTTTTTTGAAAATCTCCAGTGCAATGAGGAGCAGCTACAAAAATGTGGAATACAATTTAGCCAAATTACAAATAAACGTGATCTGGATTTATTAATAAGTGCATGTGAAACTGTGCATCTACTCCATCACAACTTAATTATGTCGAAGCCGTAGTGAAGCTTTTGGAGAAACAGAAGCAGGTATATTTAGAAATTTGCACCGCCAAATTAGACTTTTTAATTGAACAAGTAAAACTGCTAGAAAAACCAAAAAATCAGCTTCGATTTTCACAAGAACTGTTTATTCTATGCTTTAAAATATATTTATCTAGTTCTTCGTGCTATAAGTCATTTAGAAATTCAAAGGTGTTGACATTGCCTCATGCGAGAACATTAAGTGGAATTTCAAAAAAGTTAAATGTGGATTCAGATTTTTTTAATCCGTGTAATAGTTATTTAAAACGTAGGGTACAATGTTTAAACGAAGACCAAAAATTTATCTCTCTCTTAATTGATGAGATTTATGTTGATCCTAGATATACGTTTAAATGTGGTAAAGTTACCGGTGATTATTTTGATAGTAATGATAAAGCAAAAACTGCCCAAGTGTTTTTGATTACATCTATGTTTTCGAATTATAAAGACGTAATAGCAATTGCCCCAGTTTCAACATTTAAGGCACAAAAGCTCTATAATTTGGCATCTATATTAATTTGCAAGTTAAAAGAACTTGACCTTAATGTATTGTCTATTATTACTGATAACAACAACATTAATAGAAGCATGTTTGCTTATTTGAAGAAACACGATAAATTTAATGATGCTGTATATAATCCAAGTAATCCTGATATACCTCTGTATTTGATGTATGATCCTGTTCATTTATTAAAATCTATAAGAAATAATTGGTTAAATGTAAAAGACTCTAAATTGCAGTACCCTGATTTCCAAAATAATGAAAACCTTAAAGAGGCAAATTTTTCTGATTTACGGAATTTATACAACTTTGGAAAAGATAAACTCCTTAAATTTTCTCACGTGTTAACATTAAAATCATTATATCCATCTAACATTGAGAGGCAAAAAGTATCCCTTACATTAAAAGTATTCAATATAGTTCAAAACTATAATATTTATTAGAAATCAATTGAAGTGATTTTTCTCATCAGCAATGTGAAAATATTTCAAATTATATACAAAATTAGAATTGTCACACAATATTTTTTTGCTATTATACATATGGTTGTAGAAATTTTGATGTCATATTAATTGCATTGTTTACAGTAGTAGAAAAAAATGAAAGCTACTTAATATTCATTAACACTGGGTTTGTAACTGTAAAAGGATCGAGATTTTATATAATTTTGTAATCATTTAGACAGAGTAGTTCTTGCTTTGTGGGAGCTCCAGTACAAAAATATACCCCCCCCCCCCATCTAAGTTTAGATAATCTTTATGAAATTAACTGTGCTAAAATTTAGGCATAGAAATGAGTAAAAGTGTAATTATTTTGAAATATTTTTAACTCTCAATTTGTAAGTTTTCCCGAGTTAGCGAGAGTTCCCCTTCTAGCGTCACGTCATGATTCTGGCGCCACGGCCTGAGTGTAGATCGGCTGTGACACCACCCAAAAATGTCTCTATGTCTACGCGAAATACGGACATTACAAATATATAGGTGCGAAAGTCTCTCTAAAAGGGGATGCGTTAGGCGAATAATGGTATGGTCTATGTGGTTGCAACCCTCATTGGATTTCAGTATAAATTGTGTGATACTTCCCTGGCCGGCCAAGCAGATGCCTTACGCCTTTCGGTAGATCAGAGGGTATGGGTAGAGAGAAAAAATGCTGTGCCGATGAGCGTATAATCTATTCATGGATGCTGTTTTGAGCAACAGGAGCACGGTTTTAACTGATGAAATGTTTGCGAATAAAAATTTCTGCGGTTAAAATCCCTGTTTTTAATTTCAAATTTTACACAACATTTAATGAATGCAAACACAAATGAAAGATTAAATGATTATTGCTAATTTTATTAGATTACTGATGTCATAATTACGCATAAATTTAATATATTTTGTCCCACTATGAGTTCAGGAAGATAAATCAATATTTATTTTGTAACTTGTGGAACGTTTACTAATACAAAGTTATGTGATTAAAATCCCTGTTTTTAATTTCAAATTTTAGACACTATTTAATGAATGTAACACAAATGAAAGATTAAATGGTTATTGTTAATTTTATTAGATTGCTGATGTCTTAATTAAGCATAAGTCCCATTATTGTGTCTGAGATATAAATATAAATATGTATCTTCATAAATATCATCCTGAGAAGATAAATGATATTAGTGTGTGAGAAATGCATATAATCAAAATAAAAAAAAATATATATTGATTGTCTTATTTTGGGATTGAAATTCGTATCAACTAATTTTCACGAATTTTGATGCTTATGAATATTGCGTGTAGATATAGATGATGTCCCGTCTAATCCTAGATATGAATGATTTACGTAAAAAAAATAATATCCTTTGTCTTGGGCATTAGAATGTTAATATTATTGCCTGTATATGAGTGCCATTATTATTTCCTTCCTACTAGCGACACGCAACCAACGATTTGGAGGTAATACAAAACCTAATACAAGTGATGACATTTAATTTCACCTCTTGACAGGACACACTTAACCTTTTCCAGTCGAAAACTATATTCTTCACGTGTGATCAAAAATAGAGGGAAGTTATGTAACCCTTCAGATTTAAATATTTTCCCGGAAACAGGAAATCCCCCAGCTGGTAGATTATTAACATTCATCACACGTATCTACACCCACAACCTACACGTATTTCGTGCCTATAAGCCGTTTAAGACTACGAAAGGCGTGTACTAATGTGCACGAAATATAATTTGAATAACATATCGGTGTGTTTATTTGGATATACTGTAAATCTGTATGTAGGGCATACTGTAAATATTGTAAATTGGTCATACTCGAAATATTATAAATTGTATACACTGTGTGTTTATTTGGATAGACAGTTTAGTATAACAATTGAACACAGTAGTAACGTAATTTATTTTTAATTATCTTGAGGAAAAGAATAAAGAAAATAAAAGGACTGTTTTAAACGCAAACAAAAGAAATAAAAATAAAAAATGTTGAAATTTTATACGATTTAAAAGATGTTGATTATAAAACAAACACTTTTGGGCATTTCTATGCGCATTTCTATTTGTCAGAATCTGACAATTTCTTTCTTTCTCTATCCAGTTTTCTCAAATATTGAGTTTTCTCCGAAAGTATTCAACCAAATGACGCCAAATTTCGTGCAAAGTAAGGGTTCTTCTCGAACTAGTAAACAACGTCACGATTTTTGGAAAATATTATGCGTCGTACTCAGTATGTGTACACGTTACGCGAGTCGTTCGCAAACATCAAATTCACGATATTGCAATATCTCCTAAACTACTTGATCAACTGTAACCAGATTTTGTGCAAATTTTGACTAGTATATGCTTACAAGAGCAATATAGAGATTTTTTAAATGTTTTGCCATATTGTGCGTATGAGACGCAAGCAGATTTTGCACTGCGAAATTTCGTAGCCAGTTTTTCTCTAAAACTACCGTCCGAAATCTCACTATGTACAAATGTAGACTACTACATATAATACTACTATAAAAGCAACATTGCGATTTCTTTTCACTTTTGAAAGCTTCGTGGGCAGAACGTGCAAGGGCATTTTACTTTTTACTGTGTAATATCTGCTAAACTATTCAATTAAATGATATCAAATGTTTTATAAAAATGGGTTATTACACTGCTCACAACTGAAATCGCAACACCATAAATCTACTAAATATATCTACTAAATATATATAATAATACTAAACTAAATATCTACTAAATATAATAAATACTCAGTGTGTAATATCTACTAAACTATTCAATTAAATGATATCAAATGTTTTATAAAAATGGGTTATTACACTGCTCACAACTGAAATCGCAACATCATAAAGTTGTAGGTGTAGCTTTACGTAAATCGGGCAATAGAAACAACAAGGCGGCAAAAGATCACAGTTTCGTTACACATAGTCACGTAACACCTTTCTGAGCAGCATAAAAGCATCAGGTTAAGGGGGAGCGATATCACAGTTAAGTTGTAGCGTCATTGGTTTCTGGTTGTAAAAATCATCACAGTATGTCAAGTGTACGTCGACGTGCAGCATACGTTCAGTTGTCGTCAACCGAACAGAAACAAATCATTGTTTTACGTGAGAGTGGAATAAGCTTTCGAAGAATCACTGAACTATTGGGTCGTGATGTGAGTACAGTTCAACGGTATGTGTTATGGTTCGTGAGAAAACAACGGAACGACACGAAGATCAGGTAGTGGAGCTTCCAAGTGCACCACATGATGTAAAGTTCGGATGCTTCTGAGAAGCGTTGCGCGGGAGTCGTTTACCACAGCAAGTTACAACGAAATTTATCTCACACTACAGGTAACGTGGTTTCGACGTATGCAATTCGAAATCGTTTGCATGACGCAAAACTCCGAGGTAGACGACCTTTTCTACACCTAACGTTGCAACGTCTTCACCGATTACATCGCCGCCAGTGGTGTCAAATGAGGCGCAATTGGTCGAGAGAAATGAGAAACATTCTGTTCAAGGATGAATCAAGATTCTGTTTCGGCATGCCAGATGGCCGTACTCGCGTATGGCGGCTCTTTCAACAACGCCACTAGGAATCTTTTTCTATCAGTCGCCACACAGCCCTACTAAGTGGTACCACGGTTTAGGGTGGTATAACATTTGCTGGACGAACACCTTTGGTCCAAATTTCTGGCAGTATCACGGCAAAACGATACGTCTCTGACATTGTGAGACCTGTGGTACAACCATATCTCTCAACCAGGCCTGAACTGCTTTTTTAGCAGGATAATGTCAAGCCACATACTGCACGAGTAACTATGAATAGTCTACATGGTTTTGATATCCTGCCTTGGCCAGCATATTCTCCGTATTTGTCTCCAATTGAGAATATCTGGGACATCATGGATCGCTGATTAAGAGAACTCCCAATTCCAGCAAACCATGTTCAGTTACAAGCCCAATTACATGCTGTGTGGAATGCCATCTCTCAGCACACCATTGGCGGGATGCCTCGTCGTATTAAACTCTGCGTAGTCGCTCGCGGTGCGCTTATTCCATATTGATCTAATGTCAATAAAGTTCCATGCTTTCATTTTGCAGGTTGAGTTTTTGATCATTTGCACATCTCCATGTTAAAATTATATTCTGTAAATCTCATAAGGATACATCAATTTCTTCATGGTGTTGCGATTTCATTTGTGAGCAGTGTACAAAAGTATGATTATTTCCGAAGTATTTTTTCTTTGATTTAAAAAAAACTGTTAAGATATAAGGATATATCTAAGGACGGGAAGATAACTTTTTTATATGGGAAATTTTTGAGAATTTTAGCAATTAATTCTGCTGTTACAGCTTGAGTCTGAAAATTATCTAAAAGAATTTTTAAAAAATATACTAGTTGTAACATATATCAAGTGAAAGAAAATTATTTTCGGTTTCTTTTTATCTTCTTTATGGTGATCAGAGTACAAGGCGATTCACAGTAAAATAAGTTCGGTTTTTTATTATTTACTTGGTAACAGTGGGTTAAATCCATAAATGCAGCTTGAGAGGAGATATAGGTCTTAAACTCAAGCCTTTCATATGGTCTCAATGTAATGGTGTATGACTCCAGCAATCATAAGTGTAATAAGCAATTTTAGTTATAAAATAAATTATGATAAACTATGATGAGAAATAAATACTATAATAGTGCCGTGGCCGGTATTTACGTTAAACAAATGTAGAAGTATTAATTAGTAAAATATAGTGTGTCAAATTGAAAGGTGTATGCTGTTAAAAAAATAAGTAAATATGAGATTAGAGAATTAAAAATTAAACTATAAGAACATAAATTAAGAATTTTAAATAAAGAAAAAAATTTAAATGAATATAAATTAAGAATTTGAGATAAAGATTTAAATCTCTGACATCCAGTTTCTGTTTGGGCTGAAATTCTGCAAGTTTCACATGAAATTAAAAATTTAAACAATGTGTAGTTTTGTTCTAGACAACGGTAGTATAAAATATTGAAAATAATAATACACCGCAATTCAAAATTTATGTGCAACAGAGTTTCATAATAATTGTCCAGATTATGACCTTCAATTTATATTTAAGTGTGCAAAGTCCTTACACATAGCAATTTTTGTTGCAGCAATTATTATTGCATCAGTTATTAATGACTCTCCTAACTCGTACTATGTGAAAAACAAATATGATTGGACCACGAAGGAGATGATTCTAGTCATGTCAGGTTTCCAGAAAAGATAAAGAAATATTTCAAGCTTGACGATTAAAGATTCCGCAATTGTTGAACTCTTTGTTCCCATAGGTTTCAATGGAGATGCTGAAGTGTTGAACAAACGAGTTGTTTAAAATATCTGTATAATCTAACTGTAAACATGTTTCAGGGTTCTCTTCTAATTTAGATTGATACAATAATCATGTCAATTGCTCAGTCTTTAAGAGCCCTACTTGTCAGCCGGAGAGTGGTTTGATTCTTAACCGAATAAGATAACAATTATTTCCAATAATTCCCAAAAAACATAACTCTATAGGTTCAATGAAGTGCATTACTGGTATCTTGCTAGTCCCAAAGTTGCAATGTTTTTCCGAAATTTAACAATTATAGAATAATATTCAATTCAAGAAAAGTTTCGGTGAATAAGTTGTTATTCTGTATTTCAGAAATATGATATGGGCAGCATGTGATTTTATCTACAGGCTCAAATTCATTTTTTCTTTTTCCTTTCATAAATCATTCAATTTAATTTAATTGAACAAAATAAGACACGGATTTCAAATTACATTGGATTTGCGGTTTCACTTAAATTTTCGATTTCATTTCGCAACTAGATCTAATTTCAAAGGCAGTGATATAAAAATGATAAAAAAATTAAATGTCTCAAGGACAGTGTCTTAGAGTTATGAGGTTGATTTTATTATTCTCGTCGTTAAGAATTATGCATAAAACAAGCATTTGATTAGTACATTGAGCTTACGTAGTCTTTTATTTCAGATTTCAATGATTTTTGAGAGCCATTTCCTGCAAATAGGCAGGCTCTATTTTCCGAATTGTACCAAAGTCCAATCAGCACCAGGGTAACCAACAGAAGCCGTACCTACCAAATTTTGTGAAATTTCGTTCAATACTTTTTGAAGTAGAGTGGATACATACATTACACACAGACAGACAGATAGATAAACAGCCATACACACACACACATGCAGACAGAGAAAGAGGGAGATAGAGAGAGACATCACGCTAAAAGTAAGTTTTTCATCCTCTACTCTCTGAAAAGTTTATATACGTCAAAAATTCGAGTTCCGATTTTCGATACAATTTCAATACTTTCTCTATACATTGCCATGTGCTGTAGTAGAGGTAAAAAGACAGAGAATTGATTATACCATACAAATCCGATGTTTCACTTTGATCTGAAACCTGAAGATAGCGAATGCACGGTCTAATTCAAATATCTTATGGGAAAATGCCAAGTTTTAGGCTATGATGCCAGTTAACCAAGAACTTTATAGTATTTCTGTAAAATATCTAAAAGGTCATTATGCATTGCACGAGACGATATGGCAAGTTTTTATAAGGTGTAGCTTTTTACAGAAAGCTCAATAAGGGGAGTTAGAAAGTTCAATTTCAAAACGAGTACAAAGACAATTGTGCTCAGTCAAAAGTCTAAAATGAGCAACCGCCACACTCCTGGGAGAATCCGATTTTTTCTTTTTCTTTAAGAAGAAAACAATTTTAACCTTTGTCCATAGAAAGGAACATATTTAAGATTTCTATTTGTACTATAAGTATTTTCATTTGAAGTTTGGAAGAATTGAAAGTCATTGCTCTTTGGGGATATTGTAGGACATTAGTTACTTTCTTAGCCATACGTACTAATTCAAGGAAAGATAGTTATACGTACTAATAAGGAAATATAGTTATACGTACTAATAAGGAAAGATGTTTACTGGTCAACTAAAGATTGGAAATTCGTCTCCCTACTAAGACAAACATTTTTTTTTTACAAATTCGAAAGATAAAACGTACGATAAATGTAAAATTTCAATCTCTACAATCACCTTCTTTATTTCTCTTATTTCTCAAAAATGCTACACCACGAAAAGGTTCGTGTGAAATTTGTGAATTTCATACTTTAGTGAAAGGTCGTATACCGATTTTACTGAAAAGTAGTATACCGATTTTAGTGAAAGGTAATATACCGATTTTAGTGAAAGGTAGTATACCGATAAGTGAAAAATTATACACTGCATTACAAAATTTCATACACATTACAGAATTTCGCAATGACTATAATATGAATTTTGATTTCCAATAAGACATGCAAGTATATTGTTTGTTCATTACTAATTCCCCCGTGGTGAAGGAGCTCCTACACGCCACTTCCACAAGACCCCCCAGGGTATCCCATGGCGAAGGGGAGGAGCTTTGCAGCTTCACTTTTATAGAGGCTCCCTGAAGGGCGAAAGTCTAACTTGGCCTCGATATGACAACTTCCATGCTTGCTGGCGGGATTCGAACCCGCAACCCGGCAATCCAGAGATCAGACGGAAACGGATGCCGATGACCGCTCGACCACCGGATCGGCTCAAGTATATTGTAAACATGTCATTAAAATTAAACGTTCGTATCCAATTTTGAATAAATTCTGAAATTGTGCATATTTTCTCATAAATACGTTAAGATCCATTTTCTTTCTCGTTTTCATAAGAGATCAAAATGGGTTTCGGTATGCATAGAGGTAAGGGCATATTTTTTTATTTTCGGGAGTGGTCATATCATTGTTCCTGTATATCTATATGAATAAAATTTATTTCTGTTATATTTTTAAATAATCAATTCAATTTATCCCTGATTTAACTCCCGAGCAACTCCGGGTACATTTTCTAGTATCAAATAAATGCCTTGCGTAACAGCTTTATTGCCAATTTCTACTCAGTAGAAGTTCTACAACATTTCAATTGGCATTTTTCGTCTATCTCGCTTTGTTGCCGAATTCGGGATCCTAACATTCTTAATTCTCTGCTAGGGGTGGTGTAATCATTTTTATTTGATAAAGCATGATAACTTTAATATAATAGACTCACCTAACGTGGGCATTCATGGACCTATCCTTACAAAGATGCTAGAGTGCTGACGGACTAATACCAACCACAGTATCAAATATTTACGTTGTAGTTCATTTACACATGTTGTATACCCATAATAATAACGTCAAGAAATATCTCAATAAATTGAACCAAGATTTCACATCAAGCGTAAATACAAAATATTAAAAAAAGGTAAACTCAATACCATATTTACCAATAAGGCGATAAAATGATTTTATCTAAGTCTGAAAAACATGTAAGAACACATTTCTTTCCCATTTTCATAACGCCATTTATAAAATATAACCGAAGCCTTAAAAAAAATGATTTTCTTTTCAAGAGTTGTTTTTGCTATTTATTTACTCTAGAAATATCTGTAGTAGTGTACTTTCGGCCGCTTTGCAGAAATGAAAAAGTGCGGCCATTGTGCGGCGTTTTCTCCCCCCCCCCATTTCTCTTTGCTAGTGCGTTATTTGAAGGCAAGAAAGTTTTCTTTTCTTTTTTTATTTTCTTTCATATCAAGAAATGTCCACGCTCTTTTTGAAAAACATAAACTGGAGAGAATTGCAATGAATGAAAATGCGAGATATGCGTGTCGTTAAATTAGGACCGTGTTATGCAATGTATAACACAATTTTAAGGTTCTGTAAGTTATTCGCTCAGTTTAGTGCATTTAACTGGCAAGTTCATTAATATATAATTATAACGTGATTCTGCACATAAAGACAAATTGTCAATATTGTTGCAGCTTATTCTCTAAAATCATGGGTATTCAGAACTAATATTAATTTGTACATATGCAAGACGGTCTTAGAATTTCGATTTAAGCCTTAGTTAAATTAAATAGCAATTAATATAAGGCTTAGCATTGTCGGTATAGACAAAGATTTTATCGGTTGAGCCGTTTGGCAACTTCTCTGTGATTGGTTGCCAGCAAAAACTTTGCAAACATGGCCGATAATTGAACAATTACATGTTTTATTCTGGCTTACTTACGAACGTCTCGCATCTTTTAATGTCATTAACAATTACGATTAAAATGTAATTATTAATGCAGTTGACAATTACATATCTTATTGCTGACTCTTATAAACAATTGAACAAAGTAATTACAAAACAAATTTTTCGTGATCACGAATTAAAATTTATCTTGTTATTAATAGAGCTCAGATTCAGTTCCTTATTATTGTAAAATGCCACAAAAACAAAAATAATCTTATCGCACTAGAAATGAAAATGGAAAATTCTCTAGAACTGTTAGTAGGCCGTCATAACATCGATCTTTAACCAGTGGTGTTTCTATGGAAATTCCTTATCCTTGAAATAAATTCGTTATCTAACTTTACAGAATAGATCCACTATGGAAAAGCTTCCTGTGATACCAGAAATAGAACATTTTACAATAAGGACATGCAATCTACAATGTGTGGTGCTCTATATGCAACAGGTTATTGAAAGGTTAAAACACAATACTTAATAAGTAATAATAATAATTTCGACATTTTCACCAATAATTATGTAACACCACATAATATACTTTTACCCTCATAATTACATTACTTACTTCGCATAAACAATTTGTTTAACATACTTATTTAACGTAAGGTTTGGTCGCGGCACCATTATATTAAACAAATATGTTAAAAATATTATTTATGTGAAATTTAAATTTTAAGGTTAAAAGTACCTCTATGTAGTGCAAAATAACTATTGAATAAAATGCCAAAATTCTTGTTAATACACATTAAACTTTGCGTAGTGTTATGAACTTCCAATTTACGGCTGGATACTGAACAACACACATTGTAGATTGCATGTCCATATTTGGAAATGTTACAATTCTTGACATTACATTCTCGTACTCGTAACACGAGCGTTTCATAGTTAGAGAGGACAAACTCATTGCTTCCTAGCCTTAGAGATACCACACCAAAGGGGAGTTTTTCTACTTCACGGAACAATAAAGAGGCCATTTTTGTGTGGTCCCCCCCTCTCTCTCTCTCTCTCCCTCTCCCTCCCTCTCTCTCTCCCTCTATCTTTCCCTCTATCTCTCAATCTCTCCCCCTCTCTCCCCCTCTCTCTCCCTCTCTCTCTCCCTCTCTCTCTCCCTCCCTCTCTCTCCTAATTACTTGAGATCGGTAATTTTCGAAATTAACTTAAAGGTTGGTGGTGATTAATAAACGTTACTAAACACTGAAATTTGCTACGCTAACATTAGAATCATTCGTAAGACGTATATTCAATTCTAAGATCAAACTGTTTTAACAGAATTTGCATGTAAATATGGCGAAATATCGTTTAGAAACGTATTGAGTCTTCCATGAAAGATACTCTTTCTTAGTAACATGAACAAACCTGAACTTTGTCTATTTAATATGTATTATATATTTCTATAAAATCGGTTTATCCTTCATTATACTTCCTTTATTCAAATCTGTTTTGATTATACTTGTTCTTCGCAATATTATAACGAGGCCACTGAGAATCGCAAATTTACTTCTTTGGTGAAAATATACAAACTTTTTGCATTTGACAGGCTTCATCTGTTAGTGTTGTTGTTGAGACCCAGACCGTCCGACCTACTAGAAAGGTGTAAGGCATCTGTTTAGACTGCCACGCAATTTAGACCGTAATATGCCACGCAATTTAGACCGTAACCCAGTGGGGGAGGCATCCACAAAGACCGTACCCTTCGTCCCCTACCACCAACCCCTCGGAAGGACTTACGGACCCACATGTTTAACGTGGTCGTAATCCTGCTGAAAACGGGGGCAGTTTTGGCAGTGACAGGAATCGAACTTGAGCCTACCGAGTGCAACTCCCGCGCGCTAACTACTGGGCTACCACGTCCTTCACCTGTCAGTGTTGTTGTTGTTGAGACCCATACTGTCCGACCTACCAGAAAGGTGTAAGGTAACCGTTTGGATGGTCGGGAAGTGCCACCGAATTTAGACCGGAACCCAGTGGGGGAAGCATCCACAGGGATCGCAACCTCCTTCCCCTACCACCAACCTCTCGGAAGGACTTACGGACCCACATGTTTAACGTGATCATACTCCGCATGAATACGGCGACAGTTGTGGCAGCGTGCATATCCAGCGAGCTACTTCGCCCGAAATGTGCCAACAGCACGCGGTGTTCCCAGGTAGTCACCCATCCAAGTACTAACCGCGCCCGATGCTGCTTGACTTCGGTGATCTAACGAGAACCGGTGTTTTCAGCACGGTAGGGCCGTTGGCTTCACCTGTCAGTGTTGAAGTTCCAGACCGTCCGACTCATTCTGAGGACTTGAGCAACAAATTGGATGGCCGTCACCTGCCAGTGTGAAGATTTTCAGTTCTTAAAGACATCAAAAGTCAAATGGTGATATTCTAAATAATTAAATTCGGAAGTTAGTACTACTTATCAGGACTTCTGGCATCTCTTAACCATACTAGTTGACTTAGTGTGTTTCAATATTTATGGTTTTTTTATCACATAGGTCACATTCGAAGTGCTTTAAGGACCAGTGTACGCGAGCAACGTGCGTCACTTTTGCAGCCCTGCCATGTAACGTTAACGCTGACAGTATACCTGATCTGACAGATTACCAGGATGACCACATTAAGGGTACTATCCCTGTGTGTGTGCATCCCCTACTGGGTGGTGGTCTAAATTTTGTATCACTTTCCGGCCGTCCAATCAAATACCTTACACAGGTCGGGCGGTCTGGATCGAAAAAAAAGAGGAAAACTAACAGACATCGCTCGTGTGAACCATCCTTGAAAATATATATATATAAAGAACTAATTTCTCAACCGGAATTTGAACCACTGGTTTCTATATTATAATGGATGTAATCACTTCTTTCCAATTTTGAGGATAATAAATCAAACTGTAATTTTAGATATATGCAACGTCATTAATTCATGTACTTCTTATACACAGGATATCTTCATGTTTCATTGATGAAGTAACATTTGAATAACAGAGAATAAAACGTGGGATCTGAGAATTAAAATATCCATAAATCGTAGAGTCTGTTGAACTAATTGAAACTTGATCTTTGTAAGATCTCAGTGATAGAGTGAATCAAATATCAATCAAATGAACTTCTGGGAATGCACAATTTTATCTTCTGTTGAAAGTAGACCTAATTATTCTTTTGTTAATCATCACATATAAAATTTTGTAAGAAAAGTTTTATGAAAAGAATAATAATAATGTTATCAACGTATTAAGGTACACATAGAATGCCAATGCAGCATACAACTATTTCGGAGATACTCTGGATCCCCTTCATCAGTCCTTGGCAACCAATCAAACCCGAATTCAAAAGGATTAAATTCGCATAAATAGAAGAAACAGAGGAGTCTTATTGACTAACGCACCACCATATTCATCTAATCGCATGAGATAGAAGTTCGCCCAACTACAGTATATATTTTTGTAAGGAGGTTCATAATGAGACATACGTGAATACAACGGTGATATTTCTGTAACCCATTCCTAAAGTTATGAGAAGAGGTGATATGAACAAGGGCATGATCATCGTATTTTTGTAACCCACTGAGTAACGACATTGGAATTATGTGGAAATGTTGTTTAGGAGATAATAAATAAATAAAGCATTTCGTAACCCCGCATTTAAGGGGTGAGAAGGGGGTTAGTTAAAGTGGAAGTAGACTCTAGAGAGTCCCTCCGCAGGATTCAAACAGCATTGTAAAGAGAAAAACTCTCAAGTCAGCAAGAAAGACTTTGTCTCAGAACACCTCAGGCAACTGACCTTGGAAAACTTAAGTCATATACCTAAAATTGCCATTAATATCTATACTGATGGCAGTAAAATTGACGATCTTGAGGGTAGTGGCATTTTTATTGAGACCCCTCGAAACAATGTGACTCTTTGTCGTCGTAATCCTAATTTCTACCCAGTCTTCAGAAGTGAATTGATAGCAATAGATCTAGGATTCGAGACTATCCTCCCAGAGAAGGATTATGGTGACTTATGGATTTTATCTGATAGCCGCAGCTCCCTCCACCACCTTAATAATTGGATACTTGTAACAGGACCAGTATCTCTATCCTTCTTAAGCAAAAACTGATCTCGTTAAATCATGATGTCCACTTTCAGTGGATTCCCTCTCATGTGGACATTTATAGTAATGAGGTGGCAGACAAACTTGATAAGGAGGGCTGCAGTCTCTCCACCCCTTCCTCTTCCGCCTTGACTTTTCTGGAATTATATTCTTGGAAAAAGTCAAAAATTTTGGTGGACTAGAGAGAGCCCCCCCCCCCCACCCCACCCATCATTGGTATATGGGTAAAAAGGCCGGGATTGACTCTAGACCTCTCGTGTGACAGAGGCTCGCAGACTGTACTTTCTAGACTAGCTAGCGGTCACATCAAGTACCGCTCTTTTAATGAGGCCAGGAAGGTCTTCGCCGCCTATACCAAGTGTCACGACCATCACGCCTTGCAATGCATTATATGCAGAGCATATAATGGATTGCAAGGATCTCTCCAAGGAGGATATCTATCGCAATCCTTTCCTTGTGCTCGACTTTCTGAGAGTCAACGGACTTATCTCGTCTGACTTTGTCAGACACTGGAGGATAAGCAACAACAAAAACAACAGGGGGTTAGTGGTATGATTTATTTACTTCACAATCTTTTCTAGGTAGGAACATTTTCAGGGTTGTTCCTCATGAGGCACACAATGTATGCATCTCCGCAGCCTCTTCATTTCGGTACCGGAAATTTTATAAATATGTTCCTTAAGGATCATAGACATGCACTAAGAAGCTACATTATTGCATTCTTTACCAAAACATCATTTTATCTCTTAACCTCTCAGGCAAGAAATCTGATTTTTACCGAGATGATCTTCACAGAAAAACTCAAAAAACAGATATTTGCCTGACACATAGGTATGAAAAGAAATACCATAGACAAGTTTGTTTGTTTTGAAAATATATTGACAAAATTAAAAAGTTACATTACTAAACATTTAGGACACTACGACTAAAATTTGGAACATTCCGTTCAAAAACAGGTACTCAGCTATTGATAGGGTACTTTTGGCAACTTTACAGAATGAAGAAACACACAAACAATTGTGAGACATTCATCCACTCTCCCATTGCTATGTACTAGTAGAACATTATTTACGCATGATTTGAAGGAATAATTATTTCTATCCTTTCAAGAAACATTTATATACACTCGAAATGAAAAAAAATGAACTGAAGAAAAGTGTAAACTTTAATAAAAGCAGAAGAAATTCGAGTTTGTAAAATATGACAACGTTGCGTATGCATTTCACGTATGCAAAGTTTCATGTTACAAGCACGTAAAAACTATCAACGTGTTTAGAATCAGAAAGTACTGACTTTTAAGTAGTGTATTTTTCAATATATAAGAATTCTATAATATGCATATATGAGTATTTATCGCCGCTAAGTAACATACATCATTAAACACAAGGAAACATATTTGTTTAAATACAACGTAATTTTATAGTGTAGGTTTCCCTATTTTAAGAGGCTTAAATACCAGTATTAAATAAAATTTAAATAATTTATAAATTTTATTCAAAACGAAGTGAAACCAAAATTATATTTAACATTCAAACGATCAATATAAAAACGATTTTGTCTCTCTCTCTGACAAATATCAATGAATGGATTCTATTTCCATTTTTCTTGACACCCTTTATAAAACATAACTGATGCCAACGAAGAATAATTTCCTTTCAAAATACGTTTTTATTATTTATTTACTCCAGAGATATCTGTAGGAGGGTACTTTTGGCAGCTTTATAGAAGTAAAATAAAAAAAAAATTGCCACGTTTGTGCGGCGTTTCCTACCCCCCCCCCCTTTCCTTTTTTGTGCGTTATTTGAAGGTAGAAATTTTTATTTCATTTGAAGAAATGGCTACATTCTTCTATTCTTCAGAAGTGAAAATAAACGGAATAAAAGTGAAAGCAATAAAAAATATGTCGATGTTTTGTATGCTTTTGGGGATTTTGTAATATATCACACTTCCATCTTGAAAAACAACCTCTACTTCGTTAAATAATGAACGGCATATTAAGTTTTCGATAGTTTTATTCCATATAAATTGTTATTATACAATACTAAAGTTTTAATCCCCCAAAGTTAAGGTACCTTCCTTTCTAATTCTTATTCCAAAAATATTGTTTCCTGTCATGCGCTTAGAGTGATCTTAATAAATTCTATAACATGCCATTAATATTTTCACAGAATAAGTTTTTTTTTTATCAACATATGCAATTTGGACAATCAATCTTGACAAAATAAGCTTTCTCATTCCAATTTATCTACTTGATGCAGTTTTTCAACATTGAAGAGTTGTAATCATATTCTATTCCTAACTATAAAAATATAACTATATAACTATAAGATATAACTATTAAAAATATACCTTTATGACTATACGATATAACTATTAAAAATATAACTATAAGTAAATAACTATACGACTAAAATATGCCCCTTACATAAGCTATTCCACCATTAAAGGCTCTCTGATACTTTCTGCTTGTATAAAAAAATTAAGATTTGCATGTTTTTTATGACCTGATACCTTGAAAATGTTAGAACGAATTATTATTATTTTAATTATCAAATTATTACTATTTTTGAAAATGTTATAATATTCTGGTGCGAAGCTTATTTCATGTGAAAGTTATTGGTAACTTTAACACTTTGGAGAGTTATTGATAACTTTAATGAGAGTTATTGATAGCTTTAATGAGAGTTATTGATAACTTTAACACTTTGGAGATGATTCGCCGAGGATAACCTCGTCTCTATATATGACTTGTAAGCAGATGGATTATTTCAGAATAAATCATATAAAACATAAACCTGAATACCTGCTTCAATTCTTAACAATGTATTCATCTCAATGGTAACTACCCTGGACATATATTTCAAGGGTGTTTCTTATGTGACCGGAGTGGTATAACTGGTACCCTAACATCAGTTCGGGATAAAAATAAAATCAATGTTTTACAATTTACATCTGAACTAATA
Organism: Amaurobius ferox; assembly: GCA_951213105.1. Classification (NCBI taxonomy): domain Eukaryota; kingdom Metazoa; phylum Arthropoda; class Arachnida; order Araneae; family Amaurobiidae; genus Amaurobius; species Amaurobius ferox. The sequence goes on along the minus strand of OX578140.1, from coordinate 82,004,036 downwards.
TATGGTGTCATGGTTGCACAATTTTTCACAGTTATGGGAAAAAGTAATGAAAGAAATGTCTAAAATATTTTTAGATATACATCAACTCAATTATTTTCCAAGAAAATAGCACGCTAGCAATAATAGACTCTTTGAGTTGATTAGAAAAAATTGGTCTAATTGAACGTGTGTGTGCACGTAAGAATGAAAAAACATCAAGTGTTCGTGTGGTGCATCAAAAATAGAAAGCATTAAGACTAATGTGAGCCAATTAAAGGAATTTCGAGTGCTTACGCCTAATGAAAGATACCAACTGACCAAGAGAAAATAGTACTTATTTTTACTTTCCTTAGATAATTCCAAGCATCCCTGATATCGAATCAAGCATTTTTGGGAATGTCTATATATATGTGTGTGGGGAGGTACGATATCTCACGAAATATTGGAACGTCTCAAAACAAATTTGGTACTATTGATGCAATCTGTGAATACTGAAACCCTGTGATACGAACTCTCGGAAGAAAATGAATTTTTGAAAAAATCATTAAAATATCGGGACATTCAATGACGTTAAATAAATAATCATTTGAGACGTAATTTTTCATTATAAAACGAATGTCATAAACTTCACAAAGTAAATCTGCACCGTTCTCGAGACATTGCACAGTTTTCAAACAAATGAATCTAAAAAATTACATAAAATTTTGCCTGTAACATTCGGTAACTTCAGTAACTAATTTCGCGAAATATCGCCTACTTGGCGATTTTTTAAGCGGTGCCAAATTAACGAAAATTTTGTAAAATTGACGAAAATGATGTTCAAGTTACGGAAATGATGTCAAATTGATGATTTTATTATCAATATATTCTAATATATGGACTATATTGCTTAGCAGATGCTAGCAATATTTCCAATTGTCAGCTTAGATTTGTGCTAAATATAAGCTAATCTGGTACTCCCCTTTAGTTTCTATTTTATGTTCTGGAAAAGTATTGAACGAAAACAGCCGATTTCTTTTAAGAAATACATCAAGTCATGTAGTTACAGCAAAAATTACCTTGTTACACCAATTTCATTAGCAAATGAAACATTTGAAAAATGTAACACTTAGAATTATAAAAGAAATTTTGAGTGGTTGCGCCTATGAAAAAATACCAACTGTCCGAAATGAAAATGCAAATATAATAATATTGCTTTCCACATATGGATCAAGTACTTTATTCTACTGAAACCTCAATGAACAGCACGGATACCTGAGCTTAGTTCTCAAATTATTATCTTATGAAAACTATTATTTTTCATAAATTCAAACGCTGTGCAAAGAAATTTTTATAGACAAAGCAAATTTCAATCCTTCCATGACCAACATTTTTGATGTGATTATTTCGAAGAAAAATTCCATTTTAAATGCATTACATGCGACATATCAAAAATACCTAAATTACGAACCACGCCTGTATCTTTCAGATTAAAAAGCGTTTTAAACATATTATTTAAAATATCTCTATTCTTGAAGCCTGCAGCATATCAGAACTTAATGTAAGCAGTCAGAACTGAATATTCATTGGACTTACCGACAACTCCCAGAAGTTCAACTTTTACAGAATGAAGAAGTCTTTAGAGGCCTAAGAGGAGCGACGCATGTTATCACGTTAAAATCTTGAGGGGACCAATCCCCAACTGTATGATTTGATTACTATTTAAAGTAGAATATTTATTTACTGTTTGTGGAGAATTTGATATGTTCCTATATCAAGGGAGCTTTAGTGTAGAGGGAATGCGCCTCTCGGCGGAAAAGATATTGTGTTCTACCGTTTAAGTCTAATTATGAAGAATGCCACATTTAATTTCAGAGATTGTAATAATAACTGAATGTATATGTATGTAGGAAAAAAACCGTCATATGAACGCGTTTGCCTTGAATGGATTGAAATTTGTTATAAACATCCGAGAATATACTTGTAAAAGAACAATTCATACCTACAATGGAAAAACTTTTCAAAATTTTTCACGAGCTTGCACTATTCTCGACTTTATTCTCGACTCTGAAACAAGCTTATGCCGTTCGTTGTTCAGTATAACCTAGCTTGTTTAAAAAAATTAAAATATGTAAGCAATGCATTTAAATTTAAACAATATTTCATGTTTAACAAATATGGATAGCGAAGAATTATTATCACAATTGGGTCCCAAAGGGCCGAGATAGCCTTGTGCGAGAGTATCGCACGAGAAATATCCGATCTCAATCCTCACCGCTACCCAAAACTGTCCCGTGGGTCCCCAGAGTATGGACACGATAAACCTGTAGGTCCAAACAGATACCTTACAGCTTTGGGTAGGTCGTACGGTCTGAGTCGATAAAGAAGAAATATATGTAGCCCCGGAAGTCCTTCTGAGATGTGATAGGCAGGAGAAAGAGAGTAAAGTCCCTGTGGGGGCTATCCCCACTGGATTTGATCAAAATTTATATGGTTAAAAGGACGTGTCATGTCGCCATTCTGTGCGCCATGAGCATTTTGTATTTTGCTGAGAGAAAGGCTCTCTTTTCCTTCGTGCCTGTACCGGTTTTTTTTGTTAAGCCTTGTCCGGATTGCTTTTACATTAAAAGCTGGGTTTTGTCTCGGAGCAGTTGATATTAAAAAGATCGCTGTCTCCGTCTGGAGTGACGTAGTGTCTCGAGGAGAACTTCTGCTGCGGTGCGCCTCTGTCCTGCCAATCAGGAAGCGGCATTTTTGGAGAACTTCGGAGTTTTGTTTGCGCCTTTCGCTTTTTCTCTCTTGGACGGCGCTTGCTGTGAGGACGTGCGAAAATGTGGTCTTAAGATTAAGACAAAGCTTTGGCCAAAAATGGCTAAATTTTCGTCGTTGGAATAATTGTTTCTGATAGAAACCTTTCCTGGATTGAGAAGATGAAGAAGCTCCTGTTCCTGCAGAATTTCAAATTTTCTTTTCAAAATTCTAAAATTCTTTTCTTATTTTAGGAAGTTCCCGTTCATCAGACCGTGATGTCCTAGTAGGCCTAGTACCTTGTTTCGGTTCCTCGTACCTTGATGGAAATCAGAGATTTGCCAGTTTTGATTTGGATCGTAGAGAATCTTTTTCGGATGAACTTTATTCCTTGTTGGAAGTGAAATTCTACATTTTGTCATAAGCCGTTTGATGAACTTTGCCTTCGGAACTATACTTTTCTTTTGTTCTGCACGGGAACTCGAGGTAAATTTTGGGTCATAAATTCTGGAACTAAGTTTCCAAGTGAAGGAATTAATCTTTAAACCCAGGCACAAGGGAATTTAATAATATAACACAATTTCAATTCTGATATGATAATTATTTTGATGTTTTGAATATTTGAAGTAATACTGATTAAATAAGAAAATTATGATTGTGATTATTGAAATGATAAGTAAATTTACTTTTGAAATTGAAATTAAGATCTAAATAATGAATAAGTTAATAAATGAATATTTTGTTTGATTGATATACCAATGTGTGATTATTCTCGCATTCCTTCATTTTTCTCTCTTGCTTGTTATCATCTGGAATCTAATTCTTCCAGACTGGGAAATGTTTACACTAAATGTAATTTCTGGGTTATTAATGTACTAGACACTTTTGAGTTATCATGTGGTTTCGATTCCACCAGTCTCGTTATGACAAACTGGTGTCTTGTGCGATACCACAGACTGGTGCCGATTCCACAGACGTAATATGATTCGTCCTATGTGGTGCGCCGGTGCAAAATAACACATCAGCAAATTGGGTCACGCTTCGGTCACTATTTAGGCAAATCATTTAATATCAAGTGCCTGACTACAGGGACAAAAATTAGTTTTCAAGGCACAGCCGTATATAGGTGCTGAACAAACTGCAGCGAATGAAATTGCACTAAAAGTTCGCTAAAAGCAACATCAAACGCAAAATTTATAGTATTAAACAGTTTCGAAGTCAAAAACAGTCTCCATTAGGATAAGCAAGAAACTCAACCTTCATTCACCGAAGCAATATTGGCAACTGCTGTTAGAATAGCAAACGTGACTGAATTGGAAAAAAGAGTTTACCTACGGCAAGAGGAGAGAAAAATAATTACATATCATGTAGAAAATAATAAGCAGTAAGATAAAATGAATAAACGGTAAACTACCAAATAAGAAAGTGAACACGCAACAAAAAGATTCAAAACACTTATTCAATAATTAAAAATTGAGCATTAGTGAGCAACTTAATTAAAAAAAGTAACTAGCCGATTTCGCAATTCAGTCAAATCGGTTGGAAAAATAACATTCTTCTTCAAACAAATGTAAAACACAGATAGAGCAAAAAATGAAAGACGAAACTGTTTTTAGAGGTTATAAAAACTTACGACATCAACGTCGTTAAAAAACACTTTGAAAAATAAGAAAAAATTCTGAATATTGCTGGAAAGAAAGGAAACAAACGATATTTAAATATCAAATTAAAGATTTCCAAGCCAAAGGAAAGAAAAGACAATTGTTGTTAATAAAGGAGTTCGACTTTTTGGAATACTTGGACTCTTCAAATATTTCGAAGATAAGATTACTTTTAACACTTTCCAACATAGTTAAAAAGTGTTTATGACTTGTTCATTCTGTCTGTCTATCTGACCGTTCGCATGATAAATGCCATAAAATTGACTTTATCAAAATAAAATTTTAGTATGTTGCTGAGACTGTCTGTGGAAGGAAATGAAAATGAATAATACACCCAATTAGATTCGGATTTTATCCGGGTTTAAAAAACGAAATACATTGAACCCTATGGGATCTAATTTTTCAAATATATTTTAACGAAGTAAAAATTCACAAATTCCTTCGAAAATTTTGGGAAATATTCAAATTATTATATAAAATGTATAAAAGATTTCCAAGCCAAAGGAAAGAAAGGACAATTGTTGTTAATAACGGAGTTCGACTTCTTGGAATATTTGGACTCTTCAAATTTTTCGGAAGATAAGATTACTTTTAACACTTTCCAACATAGTTATGAAGTGTTTATGACTTGTTCATTCTGTCTGTCTGACTGACTGTTCGCATGATAAATGCTGTACAAATGACTTTATCAAAATGAAATTTTAGTATGTTGTTGAGACTGTCTGTTGAAGGGAATGAAAGTGAATAATACACCCAATTAGATTCGGATTTAACCCGGGTTGAAAAAACGAAATACATTGAACCTTATGGGACCTAATTTTTCAAATATATTTTAACGAAGTAAAAATTCACAAATTCCTTCGAAAATTTTGGGAAATATTCAAATTATCACATAAAATGCATAAAAAAATTTCAGCAAAATATGTTTGGTAGTTTTTTAAATAAAAATTAAAATAATAATTACACCAATAATATATAAAGCGATCACATGACTCATTGGAAAATAAATTATGGCATTATTTTTCCTGTCTGATGTTTAGAGACCATTTAAATTTATAGTTACTGTTGCATCCGTCCTAAAAGCGCTTTATTTTTACATATTATCTGTGTATCTAACTTATGTACAAAAGCAATCACAATTAATTTTTTTAACTTAAATTATCACTAAACTTTGATTATTCCTGCAACAAATCTTAATTCCTATAGCATTCAGAATGTAAACAAATCAAAGGATTGCAAACTGAATTGTATAATAATTGCTGAATATTTTTACGATGATTATTTAGCTCTGGAATCTGGAATATAAGTGATATGAATGAAATCAGACAATTTATAGAATTCCCTTTTTTGATGAAGTTTTAAATTTCCAAGTATAATACATTATTATAGTACTGAGATAATTTGAAAAATATCAGTGCTGCATGCATCGCATTTTAGAGATACTTGAATAAAATTGCATTTCAGTTGAAAAGTGTTTCAAAATCAATGCTTTGTGCACGATTGATCTTTCTTGTCACTCTTAATTCTATTTTTGAATTAGACCTTTTTGAAAGTTTCTAGATAGTTTCCCAGTCAAACGCCTTTATAATTTGGTATAACAGTAGTAGACAATTTTTGATCATTGTTCAGTTAATGAGAGCAATGTATTCGTGTATTCCGTGGGAGGAGAAATTATCCCCCAAACCCCTTGCGTGAACTCTCACCCCACTGCACAAACATACACAATTTTAAACGCAACGAGTCTTTTAAAAGAAAAAAAATCTGATGTGGGCAACACATGACTTTCCTTATTTAATGCAATGGATTTACTACTTTTACAGTAAAAAAATAGGTTTTTCTTATAGTAGATACTTATATTCTGTCCAAGATATTGAATCTTCGTGAATTAGTCGTCATTTTCATTGATTTAGCGTCATTTTTATGCATTTGGTGATATTTTAGTCAATTTGGCAACATTTAAAAAAGTTGCCAAGTTGGCGATATTCCGCCAAATTTGTCGCCAAAATCTCGCCAAGCATTATGGACGGAGAAATAAGTTATTCTTATAGCAGATAAAGACTATTGGCGTTCAAATACAAAAATATAACTCAAAGTATCGTTTTTCATGAATGGAACAAGCTAGATCCACGAGAATGATGTCACCAAATTCTTCGCATGATATTACGTATGAAAAGTGAACATGTTTCTCAAAAGTAAATATATTTTTTTTAATTTATGAGATTTTTTGATAAATTTATTTTAAAAATGTGCAATACCTCGAGAATGGTTCATGCTAGCGTTCTAAAATTTATGTCAATCGTTTTCTAAAGAAAAATCACATAAGAAATGTCTATTTGCGTAACTTTATTAAAAGTTTTGATTTTTTGAGGATTTTTTCAAAAATTCACTCGAAAATTTAGGGGTTCTGCACATTCGATTACGTTTAAAAACAATAGGCTTCCAGTATTCACGGATTGTAATTTTTGTACCAAATTTCATTCGAATCTCTCCATTTGTTCGTGATATATCGTCTCCACAGACTCACTGACACACACACACACATACTTTCACACACACATACACATACTTTCACACATACACACATATACTTTCACACGTACACACATACTTTCACACACACACACATACACACACATACTTTCACACACACAATACACAGACATCACCTCAAAAATGTTTTATTCGTGATCAGGGATGCTTGAAACGTGCTCTCCCGCCGAAAACTCGAATTCGAATTTTTGGCCCCGTCACAATACCTTCCTTATATATTATATATATAAGGAGAGTAACTAGAATATCGAGTAGCCAAAGCTTTCTCTTGCAATGAAAAAATATCTATAAATACCAATAAATACTTTAGAAATTTTTCAGACAGAGAAATAACAAGATAATAAAGCATAGAGTCGAAGAAACTATTATCACTAAATAGATAAAACACCCAAACAAAGTAATTGTTCGGCACATTTCTGTTCGAGATCATGTCCCAACAAAAACAGCACAATAAAAGAAAGTGTTAGAGATAAGGTTATACCTTTTATTTTATTGATCTAAATTATTTTTTCATTCATGAGAGTATTAGTGACTTTTTAGGTCTGATAAACTTCAAACATTTCAAGTTATTCTCAATAATCTCTGACAGCAAATAATTGAATGGAGGCCAAATAACGTAAATGCCTGATTGTTTTGCTGCTCTACGGTTTTGCACGGTTGAATTTCGGTGTGTTTAAAAGGGTTTCCAAACCTACTAACAGTCGTACATGGTAGTGATTTCATCGTCGTATATTAGGATTTGAACCTGAAAAAAACCCTGAGAGAACCGAGAAGAATCGTTTGGTCACTGAAGTGGTTATTAATAGAACAAAAAATAAGAAAAAGGTTTGTTCAGCAATTTGAAGCAAATTCAGCACAAGAAACTTATGAGATGGCCTTCATACTTTGGCAAGTATTATGTGTGAGACCAGAAATAGATCTCACACTAGTTATTGAGAGACAGTTTTATTTACATTATTTATTGTGTCTGGAACGCCACACATTACCCTCAGTCTCAATAACGCCAGTGTTTACGACACGCTGACACAAAAGTAAACCAAAATCATAAATTTAGGGGCGTCGAGACAGAGGAGTCGAACGAATCTCAGAATAAGGTGAAGCAGCGACATTCGGTAAGAGGTTGACCAATTGAAAATATGCTTGTAGCGTCAGCCTGAAGGCGGCCAATAGGAGCAAAAGAAGAGTATCAGACCTGAGGCAAAATAGCCACAACCTGTGACATAAGAACGACCATAAACACAGATATAGCGAGAAAAAGACTTACAGCACGACGACGGTGCGACATTAACAGCACGACACGTAAGAAAGAACAACTAGATATGTAGACTAAGAGAATGACATAAGTACGATACATGTCGATAAAGACTTCGACAGTAGAGAGATGCAATTGAGAAGTGTTGCGCAAGTGTTGTACAGTGTTCCGTAGAGATTCCAAAAGAATGGCTAGATCAATTTGCAATGCAATCAGCAGTACGAGATGAAGCCAAATTCGCAGAGTTACGGTCAGTACGATTTGCTGATGCAAGAATTGTGGTCTACGGCCAAAGCCGAAAGTGAAGGTATGTGCCCATTAAACATATTACAGGTCTTAAATACATTTTAAGCATTTTAACAAATGGTCTCATATTGTCCCTCTCCGGCACGAACAAGAGGAATAATTGTTGTAATTAAGTAATTAAGTATTTTGTGTTATTAATAAATGATTTATTGTTAAAGTTAAAACGGTGCAATTAATGTAGTAGTATTGTGTTAATTAATATTCCTTTACAAAACTCGCGCGAAAGATAAATAATTGGAGGGTTTTCAGCGACAAACAACGCAATATATAAAATAATAATAAATCCACAAATATCAATTTACGACCAAGACAATTTAGCAGTAGTATATTAAATAATATTATTATATTTTATTTGTGCACCACAGTATGTAAACTTTATTTTCCATGGAACTATTAAACAATTTTATCATATGGGCCAACGGCCGTACCGTGCTGAAAACACCGGTTCGCGTTAGATCACCGAAGTCAAGCAGCATCGGGCGCGGTTAGTACTTGGTGGGTGACCACCTCGGAACACCGCGTGCTGTTGGCCATCTCGGGTGCGGTATCCCCGTGGTTTGCGCGCTAGATTTGCACGCTACCACAAATGCCGCCGTGTTCATGCGGAGTACGATCACGTTAAACATGTGGGTCCGTAAGTCCTTCCGAGAGGTTGGTGGTAGGGGAAGGAGGGTACGGTCCCTGTGGATGCCTCCCCCACTGGGTTCCGGTCTAAATTGGGTGGCACTTCCCGGCCGTCCATACAGTTACCTTACACCTTTCTGGTAGGTCGGACGGTCTGGGTCTCAACAACAACAACAATTTTATCATATTTCACTCGAAAATGACATCTCTAGAATCGAAACTGGAAGTCCTTAAAGAATCTCCCAACTCCCTCAGGAAGTATTTTCAGAAAAAAATAATAAAACATTGGACTTATTTTTATATATTCATAGTCTGGACCATAATTTGAACAAAACAAAATAAAATATTTACATTTTTATCTATGAGGTTCGGTGATATTAGCGCTCAAAGTGCTTACATTTTTTGTAATGCTCCAATTTCCGCCGTGGATACTTATATTTTTGAAGAATTAATCGAATTTCTACAGCTAAATCAGGTTAAATTACTATGGGCTGAGAAATGCACAAAACGTAAAATAATAAAGATTATTTTGGGAGAACTTAAGTTATCACTATGGAGTAATAAATAAGTCAAGCAAAACTAAATTGTAAAAATTAAAATAGTTTTATCAATCATTGTCAAGAAATCATCTATATATAATATACAGGGTGCCCACTTATATCCGTTACACCCCCCTTAACTTCTGAACGGTGACAGCTTAGGCCATAAAGTCTAGGTATAGTAAAAATGCTATGCGCTACTCGATGAGACAACTTACAACGCCATCCATCGGCAAATTTTGGAATTAACGGTCCAATCTCGTAAACGGTGAAAGATACGGAAAAAAAGTCAATTAGAAAGTAGTAGAGCACTCTCGATTTAGTTCGAAAAGATACCTTGAGCACATTAATACTCGAAACAGAATGCAAAAAATGAACATTTGTTTGATTCTGAAACGAAGCGAGAAAAGACCACCTTACGGACTAAATACGAGCCTGTGTTTTGGCGCTGGGGAAACGCACGTAATTCGCATTCATGGGGACCATGGTTCTGTCCCCACCGGTTGCATGTTTTACTGAATGTCTCTACAAACCATGAAAACTTTCTGCTGATCTCGCTATAATCGTCTCTCCACACAGCTCAACTCAACCATGTCTAGTATAAAAATCACATGGATCTCATGTGTTATGCAAATGAGGATGGAACGTCATACCTGTTCACCAGAGACTACTACTATAAAAAGGATATTTCTGCTGAGTTGTACGTTAAAGCGGAGAGTTATGGCAAAATTTGGCAGTAACGAGTATTGCGAGATGCTGTTAATTTACGGTGAATGTGGGCGTAAGGCAAAATCAGCTGCAAGGCTGTATCGTGAATATTTCCTTCAAGGCCCGCATCCTACACGGCAGACCATCTTAAAAGTTGTAAAACGTTTAAGGGAGACGGGCTGCGTGACCAGCCGACCTCGAATTCGTATACCTCGTAATATAAGACGCAAAGTGCAACCTAAAGATGTGCTAGCATAGGCTCTCGCCTATCCTCAGAGCAGCACAAGAATGATCAGTGAAAATTGTGGCCTTTCAAAAAGCCAAGTCTGGAAAATCCTTAACGAATCAGGTGCTCATCCATACCGATCCACACATGTGCAGGGATTGCTGAGAGACGTTACACGTGGTGCAACTTTGTGATGAATAACTTAGAGGTCCACCCAACATTCCTAGCAGACATAATATGGACGGATGAGGCATGTTTTTCGAGGAACAGAATGTTTAATAGACAGAACTTCATACCTTGTCGCTGGAAAATCCGAGATATGCCGTCGAAGTTCGACATCAACAATGCTGGTCAATTAACGTTTGGTGGGGAATTTTTAATGTCATGCTCATTGGACCAGTATTTTACGAGGGCATTTTAACGGGACAACGGTAGTTGCAGCTTCTGCAGGATGTAATAACCGATTTTGTTAAGAATCTACCGTTTTTCACCAACTTCTAAATGTATGATTCCAACATGACGGCGCACCTCCGCATAAGATTTCAAACGTTCAGCAGTACCTAATAGAGACATTCCAGAATCAAGTCATCGGGTATGGTGGTTCCATCGAGTGGCCCCCGCGCTCACCTGACTTGACCCCATTGGACTTCTTCTTATGGGGACACATAAAAGGGTAGGTATATGGACCCCTCCGCCAACATTGCAGGATCTTCGACGACGCATTACTGATACATGCTTGTGAGCCCGTAACACCTGCCATGTTGCACAATGTACAACGAGAAATCCAATCCAGAATTCAAACGTGTATAGTGGCTAACGGAGGGCATTTTGAGCAATATACTATTGTAAATGAATGATCCTGAAGACAGGCAAGTGTCTCAGTTTCTTTCTTCCACTCTTTATGATATGACAATTTTCGAAATCGTGACCAAACAAATGTTCATTTTTTGTATTCTGTTTTGAGTATTAATGTGCGCAAGGTATTTTTTCGTACTAAATCGAGAGTGCTCTACAACTTTCTAATTGACTTTTTTCACGTATCTTTCACCGTTTACGAGATAGGACTGCTAATTCCAAAATTTGCCGATACATGGCGTTGTAAGTTGTCTCATCGAGTAGCGCATAGCCTTTTTACTATACCTAGACACCAACTTTATGGCCTAAGCTGTCACCGTTTAGAAGTTAAGGGGGGGTGTAACGGATATAAGGGGGCACCCTCTATATGTTTAATAATTGTTTTACTTGTTTATGTCTTTTCAGACTCTCTAGAAGCCCCCAGGGACCTAAAATTCTGAATAAATATAGTATTGACCGCGAATGAAAACTTAGCTGAGCTATCTTATTGACTTTCTTCAGACAGGTCATGAAAAAAGGTTTGTGTGGTGAATAATTAGAGCGTAGTCAGTAATCCTAACATACAATTATAATTACTAAACAATGGCCACAATAATCCACCAATTTTACCAAGTACGAGCCCACTTACTATGTCTATAAACAAATACAGTAGTCATGAAATAGGAATCTTTAAAACTTAACATTTATAAAAACACAGTTTATGAGCAGTAATAAAATTATATAAACAGCTTTCTAAAATATTTACTACATGTCAGGAAAGAGGAGGGTGAGATTTTGTGAGACCATTTTATTGAAATTTACTTGACAGATCACGTACACAACCTGAGTTTTAAAAAATAGGCACATACCTTCGGTATCGTTGCTCTTGTATAATTCGTCACCCTTGTATTATCATCACGTTCCTTTTCGTGACTGCACTTAATCAAAATTTTTAACTTTTTTCTTACGGATTTAGACCTCGTCTTATTTTAGTCTCCGCAGAATTAAACAGGACCGCATTTCATCGACATATAATCTGCGATTCTATTATATTCTGGAATACTGCTCTGACTTTCTTGCTCTATCTCTAATCTGTGTCTCTTCTCATAGTTGATATTCTCTTGATAGGCAACAGCATCTTTTGGTTTCGAGATTAAACACGCCCTCTTACTTCCATTGATTTACTTCTTTAGTGTGACGTTGTAGTGTCGCTTGATTTCCTCCTCAGGATCTGATGAAACTCTGATGGATCTGATGATGATTTGATGGATCTGATGATGATCTCAGAATCTGATGATGATCTGATGAAAGTCCCGGCCGGAAGCATTGTTTATGCCCAAGTAACCCTCCTAATTTCGATGACATAGATATATTTGGGTCACAAACTTTCCGGACCAAGACTGCCGAAATTGAAGTCAATTGCCTGAGCTCTTTTTTGGTAGAAAATACCAAATATGAAAATGGTGCCTAATGGTCTCACAGTTTCGAAAAGTTTTTCCAGGCCCTCCAGAAGTCTGCCAGTGACCTAAAAGGTTTTACATATTTATAATATGGACCATAAAACAGAACCTAATTACAGCAGTATTTTCGATTTCCAGCCGGGGGACGGAATATATATAGTTTTACTTCAAAAAGTCTTTTCAGAACCTACAGAAGCCTCCTATGACTTAAAGCTGCATATTTACACACGTTTAATATTGACTATTAGGGCTGGGATAGCTCATTGGTTAAGGCTAGAGAACCGCATGTGATGGTTCCGTGCTCGGTTCTCGCCGAAACCCAGAAATTGACCCTTGTCTACACGGAGTATGGTAATGACAAATCTGTAGGTTCAAAAGTCCATTCGAAAGGTAATGGGTTAGTGGGAAAATGGCACAGTCTTTGCCACACCAAGTGGATTTGGGTTTAGATATGGTGGCACTTTCCCGCCATCCAAGCAGATTTCTTACACTGTAAAACGTTTGCAAGCATGTTACTGAAAGTTTCAGGGGAATCAGCTGTCAGTAATGGGGAGTAAGGTTCCTGATACTTATGATGATATAATGTTGCGAACGTATAATAGTCTCTTTCTTTTGGAGTCTTACGTCTCTTCTTACAGACTAGACGACTCCATGGGGTGTTTTCTGTGTTTGGTTCTAAAAACAAAAAGACTCCGATGAGGGCATTATTTTCCATGACATCATTCTAGGGTTGCCACTTGCCAGAATTCCATGTCCGAAGAAGGGTTGCCAGATTTGGTGATTCATCGGCAATTTGGCGACATTTGGCGACTTCCCGAATCATCGAGAAGCACCTCGAAATAACGAACATTCCAGAAGTTTCTATTAAAAGACTATAAAAGGAATCATCACTCTGTGGGAGTTCAGTTGAAGTGACAAGAACTACATTGGACTGTGATTTTGTCAATGGTTTGAGAGTAGTAGCAGCTGTTTTGTGAAATTACTTTTGCCAATGTTCTGTGAATAATATGAGTTATTTCGTGAAATTAGTGGAGCATTTAAGTGATGTTTGATTGTATATTGTTCCTGTTTACTTTGTGCTTGTGAATAAACTTGTTTACTTATCCAGAAATTTGGGCTCATTCTTATACTCGGAGTGCACACCCACGATTCCAAAGGATACGACGTAACAATATATATGAAAATAAAAAAACTAACTCTCCGACAGGCAATAATTTGCTGAATATTTCAGAAATGAAGCTGGAATTTTCATAAACGCCTGCAGTTGCGATTTTTCTGATAGTTTGCCGAAATTATCAACAAAGTAGTAGAAAAAAATAAGCAAAGATTGCAGAATACTTTACAGACAAAGTTTAACTGAACCGGATTTATGATTAAGAACTCTATTTTCAACGTTAAACATCACATATTGTTAAACAAAATAAATTCATTGAAGCCATTTGAAACTTAATTTTTAGTAACGTTAGTTCCCTTGATTTTGACAAGCTAGTAATAAGATAACTCCAAATCAGTTGCAGTTCTGAACCTGAAAATTAATGAAAAATATTATCAACAAAATGTTACATTAAACGCCTAAAAGAAAATTAAATTAACCTCCTTTCGCTTTCTTCTTATTCATAAATATTGCAAACACTGATTTATTCTTTTTTTTCTCTCACCATGCATCTGAAATCATCTTTAATAATATGGTTTGACTGTCAGCTTAACATTAATAATTCAAGCATAAAAGATTAAAAAATGTCGCTGAATATTTCATCTTTTCATGAACTAGGTTGCATATTATTGTATTATAGGTCTTCATCACTTATACGGCTTTCACGGATTAGTTTTAATTATGTTGCATGTTAAGAGGATAAAAAATTTATTCATGGTGACAAAGGTGTTTTGAATTTTATGGAAGGGTTCAGTTTAGCTTGATTTTGTTTCAGCAACAATTTTTTGTTCAAACTTTCATAAGCAAGGCAGACTTAATGGAAGTATGCTAATTTTTCTAAACTTGTTTAATTTGGAATTAAACAAGAAAGATCAATCATGCATAAGCATTGATTATGAAACACTTTCCAACTGAAATCTAATTTCATTTAAAAATTTCTAAAATGTGATACATTCAGTGATGATATCTTTTACATTATCACAGTACTACAGTAATTTATTATACTTAAATATTTAAAACTGTATCGAAATATAAATCATCTGATTCTTTATGCAAAATCAATGAATATTTCATTTATATAACATGTATTCCAGACTCCAGAGCTAAATAATTTTGTGTGAAAAAAATTCAGCAATTCTTATGTAATTCATCTTACAATCGCTTGAGATATTTGCATTCTGCATATGTTAAAATTAGGCTTTGTTGAAGAAATAATAAAAGTTTAGAGATCATTTAAAATCACAATTATTGTAATTGCATAGGCACGGAATTTAGATACACAGATACACAGATAATATATGTGTGCATGTGTATGTACTCAAAGTATTGGAATCGTGCCGAAGATCGGAACTCGAATTTTCCAAGGATCTACACGTTTTGGGACTTCTAGAACACGAAAATACTATTTTTAGGAAGACGTCTGTGTGTGTAAGGGTGTAGCTGTGTATATTTCTGTGTGTCTGTGAGGATATAACATCCACTCTAATTGAAAAACTAATGGACCGAATTTCATACAATTTGGTAGGTATGTTTTTATGGGAAATCCTGATGTTCATTAGATTATAGTACGATTCGTAATAAAAAAATTTGCCTTCTTTGCGAAATGGCCGCAGAAATTGCCTTTATACACTCTAGCTAAAAACTAATGGAAAAAATTTAACAAAATTTAGTGTATAATATTTCCATAACCTACAAGTGATTTATTTATATACCAAATTTAACAAAATTTTGTATATAAATCATTTGTAGGTTATTCTAGTACGATTTGGGAGAAAGGAACGGGCTATTTTTGCGAAATGGCCTGCAAAAATCGTTATATATAAAAATAAAAGACTACGTGTGCTCAATTATATCAATTAAATTCCTATTTTATACGTGATTTTTGACAACAAAAAGAATAAGACTAACCCCATTACTCTAGGACTAGCCGTTCTTGAGATATTCTAGTTTTTTCGCGTTTTCGCTACGCCACGTTTGACAATAAGTCCAGCTATCAAATGAGAACCAAATTCAAGTTTAACGTGCAAATTCAATGTCATTTAAAATACTTATGGTTGTTATTTTGTGCAGATAAACTCAAATCATTATTGAAGAAATAAAGAGAACGAATATGAGTCTGCAGGGAAAGACATGTGCTGTCCACAACAGAATTTTTAACAATATTACAACAGTGATTTATAGAAGTGAACGGGGATTATTCTCAAGCCATTTTGAAAAAAATGTACGATCTATATTTAAAGATCCATCAAATTTTTGTCGAATAAAATGTTCAACAAATTTAGCTGTGTACCAAATTTTAACTCTCTAGGACGTAGGAAAGTGCATTAAAAATGCCATCAAATATGTATATCATGAAGAGTTATATAAATTAAAAAAAATGAAAAATTGTTATCTACCAAATTTATTTTAAAATGTGAAGCTTCTTTCATATGCAAAATGATTAAACATTTGGTAAGATAATTATTATAAAATATATCACTCTTTTCTTTCTGGAAGATATCTCAAAGTCAGAATTTAATTGAATTTGCTGTTTTCCCTATATTAAATAATTTTTAATTAAAAAACTACTTAACATATTTTACTAAATTTTTTTTTATATATTCTATGGGATAATGTAAATATGTCCTAAAAATTTCGAAGCAATTCGTGAATTTTAAATTTACTTAAAAAATGTTTGAAAAATTATGTCCCATAGGGTTCAATGTATTTCATTTTTTCAACTCGGATTCAATAAAAAACTATATTATTTATTTATATTCCCATAGGTCCCACATACCGTCTGAAAAACATACTAAAATTTCATTTTGATAAAGTAATTTTTACGGCAGTTATCGTGCTAACGGACAGACAGACAGACAGACAGAATGAACAAAGTCATAAACACTTTTCAACTTTGTTGTAAAGTGTTAAAAATGAAAAATTGTTATCTACCAAATTTATTTTTAAGTGTGAAGCCTCTCTCATATGCAAAACGTTTAAACAAAAGGAAATATATTTATTATTAACACTTTACAACAAAGTTGAAAAGTGTTTATGACTTTCTTCATTCTGTCTGTCTGTCTGTCTGTCTGTCCGTTAGCACGATAACTGCCGTAAAAATGACTTAATCAAAATGAAATTTTAGTATGTTGTTCAGACGGTCTGTAGGACCTATGGGAATATAAATAAATAATATCACCCAATTAGTTTTGGATTGAGCCCTACATTGAGCCCTATGGGATCTGATTTTTCAAGCATTTTTTAAGCGGATTTAAAATTCACAAATTGCTTCGAAAATTTTAGGCAATATTCAAATTGTTCCATAAAATATATAAAAAAAAATTCAGCGAAATATATTCTGTAGTTTTTAAAATAAAAATTAAAATAATAATAACACCTCTTATATGAAGCGATCACGTGTCCATGATATGAAACGATCACATGACCCACTTCAAAATGATATATGGCATCCATCTTGTCTCAAAATCGTGATTTTTATAGTTCTTTTTAATTCATATTGAGTGTTGTATCCGTCCTAAATCTACTTTATTTTTGCCTAAATTCTGTGCATCTACATACTTTAACAACGCAATGACAATATATTTCAGTTTAAATGCTCATCCAAATTTGATTATTTCTACTATTAAGCCTATTTTTCACCTATGTAAAATGTAAACAGCAAAATATGTAGAATGAGTTGTATTAGAATCGCTGTAATTCTTTAACATAAAATCATTTAGTCCATGGAGTCTGCATGGCTGATATGAATGAAATATTCATTGATTTTAGAAAGAGAAGGACGATAATTTTCGATGAAGTTTTACGCATAGAGTTTTACTTACTTGTAGCTCCATGGTCTTAATTTTTAAATAATATAAATTATTATAGTATTGTGATGAATGACATGAATGGGGGAATTATTTATGAATGAAATGTTGCTTTTATAGAGAGAGCCAGGCGTGTTATTTTTTTATGACGTCATTTGAATGAATTTCAGTTGTTTTCGATAAAGTTTTCAAATATAATAAATTATCGTAGTATTATGATAATTCTAAAATTATTACCGAGGAATGTATCATATTTTAGAGATGTTTAAACCAGACAATTTATATTTTAATGCCGTCATTTGAATGAAGTTAATTTTTTTCGATGAAGGTTTAAGGTTTCAAATATAATAAATTAATGTAGTATTGTGATAAGTTTTAAAATATTACCGAGGAATGTATTGCATTTTAGACATGTTTAAATAAAATTGCATTGAAGTTGGAAAGTGTTTCATAATCAGTGCTTTAAGCATGATTGATCTTTCTTGTGTAATATATCTCTTTTCTTTCTGGAAGATATCCCAAAGTAAGAATTTAATTGAATTTGTTTTTTTCCCTATATTAAATCATTTTTAATTAAAAAACTACTTAACATATTTTACTGATGTTTTTTTATATATTCTATGGGATAATATAAATATTTCCTAAAAATTTCGAAGCAATTCGTGAATTTTAAATTTACTTAAAAAATGTTTGAAAAATTAGGTCCCATGGGGTTCAATGTATTTCATTTTTTCAACCCGGGTTCAATAAAAAACTAATTGGGTGATATTATTTATTTATATTCCCATAGGTCCTACAGACCGTCTGAACAACATACTAAAATTTCATTTTGATAAAGTCATTTTTACGGCAGTTATCGTGCTAACGGACAGACAGACAGACAGAATGAACAAAGTCATAAACACTTTTCAACTTTGTTGCAAAGTGTTAATAAAATTGGAAACTATTTTATACGATATTATTCGATGGTTTACAAGAGATTAACAATTTGATATGAATTAAAGAAGTAAGAAATACTTTTTTACTGAAATATAAAAAAGCATATGTATTCTGAATTTATCGTAATTAATATTGTGTAATTTAATATTATTAAAAGGGTTTAATATATGATATTTATTGATTAGTGAAGGATCAATCTTTTCCACGCTATAATGTCAAGTTAGATTGTAACTGTATTGCTAACTGTATTGTCAAATTAATTTCGAAATACTTTGGCATGTAGTTTCTTAAAAGAATACAAATTTTTAATTTACGATTCAGTAACTAAAACTATTGTGAATTTTTGCAAGGGCTAGTAATTTATATTCTCAACATCGTGTACTATACACAATTATTTAGTTGTGGAAGAGTTAAATCCATAACCGTGTATAGGAAATGTTATGCACAATCTGCATTTTATGCCCACTTAAGGCGTCCAATCCAGGCGACCAATTTATCCCGTTTGACTCTATATATTATCTGGGAGGTTTTCATCTCGGTTGATTGCTTAAAGAAGAACTTTATTCTGTCAGAAATACAAACATTTCCATATACCGTCAGACTTCATACAAATAAAATCGCACCTAGCTTTCAAAACACAACAGCTGATGATTAAAATATAGTAATTAAAATCCCCTGAAAATGTCTGTGCGATATAACTAAATATACAAATATCGCTAAATCGGACCAATAGAACCGAAAATATATAGCTCATAGAGATATATAGCCTTGTGATAGTCCGTTTAGTGCGCAGGTTACGATTAATGATAGACACCAAAATATCTCAAGTTGGACATATTACAGAAAATAATTTACTAAACATACAACCGACATCGGAAAGGCTTCATTTGGTTTTAATAAAATGCAATAATGATTTGCCCTTAAAATTCACCTTTAAATTCGTTACAAAATCGGATTTAGCTAATGTTTGCTGTAGATAATATAGAAATGGTTTGTCTTCTTTGCAAAAGGGAAACAAATGGAAGCTTTTTGCAATGATTCTAGCTTGTTATTTCCAAATGTTTTAATTTCTGCTGAACATTCGAAATGATTAATAGTTAACAATCTTTCATAGAAAAGTCACTTTCATTGACCACCAGCCTTGGCTACAAATTAACTGACAAAAATATGCCAGATACGAAATTGGAAAAAAATATATTCTTAGATATTTTAATAGTATAGATATAGAGAAACATAGAATTTAAACACCAAGCGAATAAACTATGGAATTAAATATTTGGATTTCTATTCTCTATTTAATAATAAAAGTCATCTAACCATCATAATATTTTAAAGAAGAATATCTGCTTAACAACAGACATCTCCAAATACTGAACATAAAAAGACTTGGATTCGTCAAAGAACTTTCTAAACTTTACACAATTCCCAAATGATCACAGTTCCTTGCGCCTCACAGTGAAAATCGTTTCGATGGTTTTCAAAATAGTTTCCCAGTTCTCCAGAGGCAGACGATACATTATTTTACCGATACTGATCAAAAAACGTGGTTTTCTCTAATCTTACAGCTATGGTCTTCGTCTTAAGATCTAAGTTAATTGTTTTGTAACTATTTTGTAAGGATTTAAAAGTAAATCTTATACAGTTGAATTCT
Organism: Amaurobius ferox; assembly: GCA_951213105.1. Lineage (NCBI taxonomy): Eukaryota > Metazoa > Arthropoda > Arachnida > Araneae > Amaurobiidae > Amaurobius > Amaurobius ferox. The sequence continues at coordinate 81,983,621 of OX578140.1, read as the reverse complement.
CTTATAGCTGAACATAAAGGGAGAAATGGTGATGTTTCAGTTCTGTGCCGTATTCAAGTCTTGTTCACATTTTTAATCAGTTTGAAGGCATGTTTTAGAAGGAAAATAATAAAATGAACATATTTGTATTTATTTTTTTATTTCAAAAATTCTGTAAGTAATGAATATCTGAATTGTATATTAAATAATAGGAATAATATATGTTGGAGAATAAACTGTAAACATTTTTATTTTTAACACTTTCCGATATAGTTGAATAGTGTTTATGACTTTAGCCATTCTGTCTGTCTGTTTGTCTGACTGCTCGCACGATAACTGCAGTAAAAATGTCTTTATCAAAATGGAATTTTAGTATGTTGTTGAGACGGTATGTGGGACATATGGGAATGAAAATGAATAATATCACCCAATTAGTTTCTGAATTAACCCGGGTTGAAAAGATGAACCCTTTGGGATTTAAGTTTTAAAACATTTTTTAAGTGAAATTAAAATTCACAAATTGCTTCCAATATTTTAGGAAATATTCAAATTATTACATAAAATGTGTAAAAAAAATTTCAATAAAATATGTTAGGTAGTTTTTTAAATAAAAATTGAAATAATATTTGCAGCCATGATATATGAAGAAATCACGTGACTCATTGCAGTATAAAATATGACATCTAATGTTTAGCCACTGTGATATTTGTGATATTTAAAAGTCTTTTAAATTTACATTTAGTTTTACATCCGTCATAAAACCTCTTTATTTTTTAGTATTATTTGAATATCACCCAATTAATGAATTAACAGGATATATGAAGAAATCAGCCATGATATATGAAGAAATCACGTGACTCATTGCAAAATAAAATATGGCATTCAATGTTTATCCACTGTGTAAAGATTGTGGTATTTAAAAGTCGTTTAAATTTATACTTAGTTTTGCATCCGTCATAAAACTTCTTTATTTTTGCGTATTATCTGTGTATCTAAATTCTGTGCCAGCACAATTACAATATTTTTTAATTTAATTGATCACCAAACATTGATTATTTCTACAACGAAGCCCAGTTTTAACTTACGCTGAATATAAACAAATCAAGCGATTGTTAGGTGAGTTGTATAAGAATTGCTGAATTTTTTTGATGCAAAAGTATGTGTCTCTGGAGTCTAGAATATAAGTGAATATAAGTGGTATAATCTGGAATATAAGTGAAGTTCTGGAATGAAATATTCATTGATTTTAAATAGGGACGCTGACGATTTATATTTCGAGGAAGTTTTGGGTTCCAACTGTAATAAGTTACTGTAGTACTGTGATAGTTTAGAAATATCACTGCTGAATGTAATACATTTTAGAGATGTTTAGATCAAATTGCATTTCAGTTGAAAAGTGTTTCATAATCAATGATATATGCATGATTGATATTTCTTGTTACGTATTTCTATATTTTTACATGAACAATGAAAATATCTATTAAATTATTTTTACATACACAATGAAAATATATGAATGTTTCTTTTTAAGAATATTTATTATATTCTTAAAACGTCACAAATGTTACTCTTCAAGACGCATACATTTCTGACGCTTCACGAATATTTATCATATTCTTAAAACGTCACAAATATGACTCTTCAAGACGCATACATTTGTGACGCTTCAAAAATATTTATTATATTCTTAAAACGTCACAAATGTGACTCTTCAAGGCGCATACATTTGTGACGCTTCAAGAATATTTATTATATTCTTAAAACGTCACAAATATATATTTTTATGATGGAAGGATCCACCTTGCAGTATAAATGAACATAATAAGTTGAACATAATAAACGAGCAAAGTTAAGTTGTCCCCGAGAATAAAAAAAAATATATATTTTTTTTATTTTTATTTCTTTTTTTTTTTGGGGGGGGGGGGTCCCTGGCATTTCTTTTTTATTTGTAGTCCTCTCTCTCACTTTGATCTACTTTTGACATAATTCTTAATCTAGTTTTGTAAAATTGTCACTCTCCGGTTAATGCTCACAATATATTATTTATGCTTTTGAGTAACTTAATAATGTTTACTGTGTTTTCCGGACTTGTTGAAAATATTTTTATATGACCACCAATTTACCTGTATGCATTTTTAACACTTTACAACATAGTTAGAAAGTGTTAATGACTTTGCTTATTCTGTCTGTCCGTTCACACGATAACTGTTGTAAAGTGGTTTTATCAAAATGAAATTTTAGTATGTTGTTGAAACGGTCTGTGGGACATATGGGAATGTAAATGAATAATATCACCCAATTAGTTTTGGATTGAACACGAGATGAAAAAATTAAATATATATTGAACACTATGGGACCTAATTTTTCAAACATTTTTTAAACCAATTTAAAATTCACAAATTGATTCGAACATTTTAGGAAATATTCAAATTATCCCATAAAATATATAAAACAAATTTCAGCAAAATATGTTGGGCAGATTTTAATTGAAATTAAAATATTAATTGCACCTATATTATATGAAGAAATCACATGACCCACTTCAAAATCAAATATGGCATCCATCTTTTTCCAAGTGTCAAAATCGTGATTTTTAAAGTTTTTTTAAATGTATATTTAGTGTTGCATCCGTCCTAAAACCGCTTTATTTTTGCTTAATATCTGTGCATCTATATGCTATATCAACACAATTACAATATATTTTAGTTTAAATGCTTTTCTAGTTTTTCTAATTTTAACGTATGCAAAATGTAACCACATCAAACTGTAAGATGAGTTGCGTAAGAATTTTTTTAACTCAAAATTATTTAGTTCTGGAGTCTTAAATATAGCTGATATGAATGAAACATTCATTGATTTTGTATAGCGAAGTATACGATTTTATAGTATTGCTTTTTTCGGTGAAGTTTTAAGTAAGGAATTAGAAAGTACTTTTACCACCATGGTTTGAGGATATTAAGTAAAATAATTTATTGTAGTATTGTGATAATTTTAAAAATATCACCGCTGAATGAAAGGAATGGAATAAAAGTTTATAAATGAAATAGTTACTGCTTTTATATAGAGAGCCAGGCGATTTATATTTCGTCATATGAATAAAGTTCATTTTTTTTCTATGAAGTTTTCAAATATAATAAATTATTGTAGTATTGTGATAGTTTCAAAAATATCACCGTCGCTGAATTTATCGCATTTAGAGATGTTTAAATAAAGTTACTTCGCAGTTGAAAAGTTATTTTTAATCGATGCTTTATGCATGATTGATCTTTCTTGTTTATATTGCATTTTGTCTCGTCTATATTTTTTTTCTATTATGTTCCAAATGTTAGTTTTTTGTCATGTAGTTTTATCGCGGTGTTTTTAATATTCGGTTCATAATTGTTTTAATTTTGCTTATTTGTTTGGCTATTAGTAACTAAATTCAATAATGTCTTAAATAAATATTTAAAATAGACATGCAAAGAACTAACTCTTCACTGAGTGAGGAAATATATCACGGAGAGGTAGGCGTTACATAGTATTGTTCACGGTTTACGCAGAAACTTCAATAAATAATTCCATATTAATATTTATATGGCGCATATACTCTGTTATATAATTATTAAAAATATTTAAATATCAGTAATTAGTAATTATGTAACATTCAACTTAATAAACATATATAAATATAGGCTTCTATCCTAAGTAAATATAGACTTATAGAGATATTCTCAATATCATCGATCAAATATATTTATTTATTTAATCCCATAAAATAAATTTAACTCTTGAGCTTCCAAACTGCCATGATGTTATTTCCCTCATTCTGATGCATTACACCATAACTGTGACATTCTTTTAATCAAGATTCAATGTTTATTTTCTCCTTAATCTATACCTGTTATCTGAGGTCTATTGGATTTAAGCAATCCTAGGAGATTTGAGGCAGTTAGCACTCACGAATTGCAATCCCCTTAAGTATTTACCATGATAAATTTTGATGACAATTCCGAGATATATTTTTCATACGATACTATAAGATAATTTAGGGATATTTATCGTACAAATGCCTGAAATTCTATGTGCATAGACATCTCTTAGGAATTACTAATGCTTCATCTTGCAGCTTCAATTATGAACTTCGTACGGATTCTACGCTAAGCAGAATAATTTAGGTATTGTTATAAGAATGGATATACAAGATGGCTTAAAATTCGAATATATTGCTAGTTTTTAGAGTCTTCATAATTTATAGTAATGTATGAAAATTACGTTATTTGAAAAATGATTGGATAACGAAATGAAATATCTACAGAATGCATGTCGAATATTTCATACCCTAAAAACGTGTTCGCATTGCAGATAACTATATTAATGGATGTTGCATTACTATTCTATTTATGCTGAAATGTATTGCTCAAAGCTTTCTTACTATTGATTGTTTGTTAAAACTATCCTTACGTCGAAATGAGTAAAAATCATAAGTACTTTTTCAAACATGATACGAATACGTTTAACTCCATCAAACATGATACGTATAGTTTTAACTAATTTAAACATGATACGTATACTTTTAACTCCTTCAAACATAATACGTATACTTTTAACTTCTTCATGATACGTATACTTTTAACTCCTTCAAACATAATATGTATACTTTTAACTCCTTTAAGCATGATATATATACTTTTAACTCCTTCAAATATAATACGTATACTTTTAACTCCTTTAAACATAATACTTTGTTGTTGAGACCCAGACCGTCCAACCTACCACAAAGGTGTAAGGTAACTGTTTGGACGGCCGGGAAGTGCCACCCAATTTAGACCGGAACCCAGTGGGGGTGGCATCCACAGGGACCGTACCCTCCTTCCCTAACCACCAACCTCTTAGAAGGACTTATGGACCCACATGTTTAACGTGATCCTACTCCGCATGAACACGGCGACAGTTGTGGCAGCGTGCAAATCCAGCGGAAAACAACCGGGCTACCGCGCCCGAAATATGCCAACAGCGCACGGTGTTCCCAGGTGGTCACCCACCCAAGTACTAACCGCGCCCGATGCTGCTTGACTTCGGTGATCTAACGAGAACAGTACGGTAGTGCCGTTGGAAGAAAAATGTATACTTGTAACTCCTTCAATAATGATACCTATACTTATAACTCCTTCAAAAATAATACGTATACTTGTAACTCCTCCAAACATGATACGTATACTTTTAACTCCTTTAAACATAATACGTATACTTTTAACTCCTTCAAACATGGCACGTATACTTTTAACTCCTATACTTTTACCGTTATACATATATTTGTAACTACTTTTAAAGAATCTTTGCACTCTGTAAATATTTGAGGCGCTTTAAAAATATTTTATCATATTTTCCTATCTTGATGTTCCGTTCCCTTTTCAAATTTCGATTTTGCTTAAGCTTTTGAATTCCATATTCTGTTTTGCAACCTGTCACTGCCATTGATGTCAAAAACTGGAAATATGCCACAAATGGCAACATTCCTGTGGCTATGATTGATCTTATTTTATTTTCCTGTAACATTGGTGACGTCAATAAGCAATGAAAAGCTACATAGAATGTATACCACATAGAGAGAGGGGGATAGATAGAAAGATGTAGAGGGAGAGAGAGATAGGCAGAGAAAGACACAGAGAGATACAAAGAAATATATGAGTGTAGAAATATAAATATACGAGTATTATGATTAGAGCTTATTACATCCTCTACACACTTTCCTAATGTATTCATCGAAATAATTGTGTCGGAGTTTTCATCATATTGCATAAAATTGTTTATAAAACTCCTAAAACTTTGAAATCGCATTGAAATCAAATTAAATTTGTCTTGGCTTAAGACAAAGTCTCTGATGCATTAAGTCAAATTATAATAAAAAATGTATTTTATGTGTGAAATGGAATAGTTTATTCTAGCTATAATTACTAGTAAGATAATTTACATAACACTTAATAATAAACAAGATCACAAAGTGAAATACTACGTAAATAAGTTTTTAGGAAGCAGAGGAAGCGAAAGTTTTTATTTTGTCAGATTTTACTTCTCCTTCGCCACACTCGATGGCACCGCCATCCACTAAATTGCTCTATGTCCTAGGATGAGTCGGATGGTCTGGGCTTTCGACACTCGATGACACCAAGAGTTGGGTCTCTGTCGTTAGCCACTTTTCTCATTACCCAGCATGATGTAGCTCTAATTTAAGCTTTCAGACTTGTTCGCACTGAAGAAGGAAATGAAAATATTTTCTACTTTCTAAACCCTATTTGGTAGCTGATATGTGAGTCGTCACACGCCAGGTATTGGCGCTATATAGACCGATCTCGTAAAGTGGAGTAAATAAAGAAATACATAATACCAGTAATTAAAATGAAGAGGCTTAATTTTAAACAATAACAAAGAATTTATTTCATTAAGACAAACCTTATTTAATAACTATTAACATCTGGTAAATTTCATATACCAACATCTTTAGTGTAGTACATTAAGACAATCAAATCTCCTCATTCTATGATCATAATATGAGCATTACAATTATTAACCTATTAATGTGCATTAACTCACTATTCTTACTAGCCTACGTCTTAATGGCCCAGGTTAACCTTATTTAGGAGGGTCAGAGAGATAATAATAATCAAAGTGCAAAAATATGTGTAGAATTGTCCTACCTCGATCATCTTTGCCGATGTCGGACTTTATGACCGCGCGCTCCGGCTCTGTCCCGCGGGCTCGCTCTCTCCGAGATCCGTCGCTCTTGCGACCTCTTCTTTTCACTCCCAAAATTCAAGTCCTCGATTTCAAAAACTTAAAGTCCAAAGTTGCTCTCTGTCTCTACCCCCTTAACAAGGCGCCCCTGTCCATAATTGGCTAAGTAAATTAAGGGCTACGCCCTTCAGGCTATATTATTGGTCAAGGCCCCCCTGAAATATGAGATATGCAGTCTCCAGTTTTAAAATCGTTGAAAGTTCTCACGAGAATTTTCCCAAGGTTCGAGTGATATTAATTGACTCTGGGGTCAAGAAGTTCAACCCCTTCCGTTTGTTGTAACACCTCACGCTGACATGAACTTGAGAAGCACCCTCTCTTTTCGAAATGAATGTCCGGTGCAGCTGCGTTCGAGGGAATGTTACAAAAATTGCCTCACTTCATGAGGGACCGTCTTCTTAGGTCCACTTCCTCTTTCAAAAGAGCAATGTTATATTGGGAATTGAAAATTACAATATAACAATTACCCTTCTTCCCCCCCCAAAATTTGGTGGGAAAAAAGCCAATTACAAAGTGCCAGCTCATAGTTGCTGCAGGCGTGTCCACTGTGTAGTCCAACAACTCGTCTTGCTCTCATCTGTATCTACTGTAAAAATGCACTATATACACATATACACAAATCATATTATCATATATATACTCTTATATGCCATCAAAAGAACACGAAAATACTATACAAAAATACAATTCTCAATGTGTCTGCAAATGACGATATCTGTGTCGTTCAGTTGTACTTAATGTCGATTAAAAGTCTATTCATGTAAGCACAAGTTCGTCCACTGGTGATATGTCTTTTTTTTTTTTTTTTTTTTTTTTTTTTTTTAAACAATATAGTTCCACACAAGTTCAAGGTGTATATCTGTAAAATTGTTCACATATGATAACCAAAGTCACTTTGACCGTCAATTGGATATTTGTTGGGATCAGGGACTTACGCATATGGTCCCTAATAATATCACTTTGTCCCCTTGTAGTTATGGTGGAAAGTGTAAAATATCTTTCCTTTGGAAAAAAAAAACACTGATATCACTGCACACTTGGAAACCGCTGAAATGTAAATCGCTCCACTGCTGGAACTCGTTGCAGAACTGGATCGCTGTCTAACTGGAATTCGCTGAACTGTAAGGCGATGAACTGCTGGAACTCGCTGAAGGATTGGACCGCTGTCTAACTGGAATTCGCTGAACTGTAAGGCGCTGAACTGCTGGAGTCGCTGACCAAATGATAATCTTTGTGCACCAGGAATCGTTGAGCACTCGGAATCACTGATCAACAGGAATTGCTGACCATTTGAGAATCGTTAGGCAACCGGATCTGTACGCTGTCTCATGTTTTGTTTAGGACAATCAATACATATACATTACACTCAAGCTTATTAAAATACTCTCTTCTCTTAAAACTCCCTTAAGTATCATTTTTTTATAAATTCAATTTCTATAATTTTAATTTGTCACCCGGCACACGAAACATTACAAAAAAAAACTCTCTTTTTTTTTTCTTCAAACTCCTTTTAAATTTGTTAACACTCTCAAAAATTGCCCCATTGAAATTTCTACACTTTATCTACTTTAAATCCTTCCATATACTATATACATTTTTTACTTAAATTTGCTACTCTCTTCAAACTTAAATTTTTCAAATTCCTACTATTTATTTATTTTACATTTCTCTACCTTATGTATATATATATATATATATATATATTTTTTTTTTTTTACATTATATACACTTCTTATCTAACATCCAATCCATCATGTGTTCTGAACCGGACATGCCATAAATATAACTCATGTACATATTTATAATAAAATACTTAAACAATTACACTATCCTCTCAAATACTATCAAAATAAGATTTATATAGGTTCAAAAATTTCCGCAATATACTTTAAAATTTTCCTACAATCTGAGATGACAGAAAAAAAACCCATGTAATCATTTAATTATCCTCCTACTGAAAATCTTATAACTCCCCTGCGATTCTATATTACAATATCCATAATTATACATTTTCTTTCACATATCCCCTGATTTAATCCAAATCTTATACTTGGATACGGAATTTCCCGAATTCCTTACATTATTCACTTTCCCACTTAATGAAAACATACTTAAATTTTTTCGTAAATCTTATCACTCACTGAAATTCTCTCAATGCCTACAAAATTACGAATTTTCTCTCAAAAACCATCTAACTCAATTCAAATCCCATACTTGAATACCAAAATGTACATTTTCTTTTCTTATATCCCCTGTAATTGAATGCAAAGTCTCCTGAATTAATTCATTTCTCCTCTTTCCTTTTTTTAACTTCCCAAACTTTTGTGTAACATATATTCTAGCATCTAAATTCCCTGTTCAAACAGAAAAATCTAGTCCCCAGAGAAAATCAAGTAGTGGTATACAAGGTCAACATGTCCTTCAGCCATTGTGTCATTTTCCCTGGAAAGCGGTCCCCTTTCTGGCCTGCGGCTAATACGGGCATTTCTTCGTGTAACTTCCCATGGCCAATTAGCTGTACAAATTTTTGAAGATGTCGTTTTGGCAAAATGATACAAATTTTCTCGTCTACGTTTCCGCCATGTTGTGTAAAGTGTTTAGGACAACGGGATGTGCGCGTAGCAGTGTGTGTGATTGTCTGTGTTTCGCGACTCCTATGGATTACGCAAGGATTCATTTACCCCACGGATTAATTAAAATGCGGTTAGTGTCCTTTTGTTCTACCATTGTATTTTATTATTATATCATGTTTATTCCCGCGTTCTAGCGTTACCTTCGAAAATGTGTCTCTCTCAAAAATTTTATATGTGCGACCCTATCAAAATATATGTAGAAACGCTTTTTTTTTTTTTTTCAAATGCTTTTTATTTAACCAACAATTCGCGTATGTTTATTAAAATTATCTATTCATTTTAAATTATAATTTGCGTATAATTTTCATTACCATTATCTTTTTTTTCTTTGAACTGTCATTATGATTTTTAATTAAAATTATCTATCCATTTTAAACTCTAATTTTAATTTTTAATTACCCATTATTTAGTTATTTAAATTACAACTTTTATTTTGAATTACCAATTATTTATTTATTTGAATTACAATTTTTATTTTTAATTATGAATTATTTATTTATTTAAATTCCAATTTTTATTTTTAATTAAGAATTATTTATTTATTTAAGCTAGAAAAAAATTTGCTTTTCTTTTTTTTTTTTATATTTACCAATTATCTACTTATTTTAAACTATAATTCTATAATTCCTATTTCCTCACGCGTATTCATCCAACAATGGTTGATCAATCCGCTAATTAAATGAAGGGCGTGTGGAGAAAGTTTACTTTTGTTTTAAAATTTTACTGTTTTTCTTTTTCTTTTTTTCTCGATTTTCTTAAATGATATATTTATGTTTTATTTATCTCAGATTCCCCCTATTTATAGTTCCATATTTATTTAAACTTTCTTGTTCATTTAAACTTTCAACTAATTAATGTATGATTTATTTAAAATTTCCTCATTTTTTATTTTTTTTTTAATTTCACAATTTGTTTACACTTCCTTAATTAATGTAATATTTATTTAAACTTCCTTAATTTATAATTCAATGTTTATTTAAAATTTCCTTTATTTACAATCCAATATTTATTTAAAATTTGTGTTCCATATTTCGCGTTGCATTTTGTGAATGGCGATTTTTCTTTGTTACTAATATTTTCAAAATTTTGGATTACGGTTTGTCCGCGCTCTTATCTATGTTTAAGCTTCTTTCGTGTTTTAAATGAATCAATTTAAATTTAAATTCTTTAAAGATCTCAAATCATATCTGTGTTTCGGCCTAACCGGTGTTGGAAGAAGTACTGTGCGTGAACAATTTGTACTGCTTATATCGTCACCTTGTGAATTTCCCGCTGATTCATCCTTCCTTTGCGTGCTTCCCCGATCCATTTGTATACAACCCCCATCTATTTGTGTTGGTCCCTCTTGCGCATCCCGTTCTATTTCCCCCGCCTTTTCATTCGTGTTTGCTTCAATTTGTGTACAGTCCCCCTGTTCTGAAAGTTCCAAATTCTCGTGTGTTTCTAGCGTGCTATGTCTGCCTGAGTCCCCCCCTGCTGGAAGAATGTTTGCGTTCGGAGAGTCTTTTGGAGGGATGATTGCATTCTCTCGTGCGCTCTGAGTTGTTTCGTTTTGTACTTGTGCGGTAACTGGTTTCGCGGATCCAAGAGTAAGAGTGTTTTCGTGCGTATGGTGTGGTTTCGCGTTGTGTGCACTGGTTTGACAAGACTCTCTGTACTGTCCGTTTGCTATTTCCTCTTCCAACATGATAAACGGAATATTCTCATTTTGACCGTGGTCTTTCTTTAGTTCCGGTTTCGGTTCAGAGTTTTGTGCGTTTTTAGGAGTGGGGAGAAGAGGTGACTTGTATTTGTTTATGTAGGGCATTTTTAGATGTGGCTTGCGGTCGGGAAGAGTCCTTAATCTATTTATGTGGGCTTTTATGATTTTAGAATTTGGTTTGTCACACAGTTTTATTTCATATATAAATCTATTTATTCTATTAATTACTCGATAAGGTCCCGTGTGGTTCCCCTTTTTATACCGATTATTATTGTTTTCCATGAACACCCTTGACCCGATTTCCAAATCCCTGAATTTAGCTCTTTGGAGTTGTTGACTTTCTTGGCGTTCTTTCGCGAGAATTAAATTTTTATTTGCCTCCTTAAATGCGTTATTCATCACTGTTATTTTTTTTGATATATAATCCTGATATGTTGTTTCTGTATTATTTTCTGTTACATTAGTTTCAAAAAAAGTTGGAAGGTCTCTTCCAAAAAAAAGAAAGTTTGGTGTTTCTTTGGTGCTTGAATGTACCGTCGCGTTGTACACAGCTACGTGGCATTGTACTGCAGTATCCCAGTATGGCGAATTCTCCGCTAATGTCGCTAAGGTGTGTTTCAATTGTTTGTTAGTAACCTCCACTATACCGTTAACCCATGGCGAACGTACCGATGCTATTCTGGCAACTATTCCGAGTTTCTCTGTCATAATTTGATGTATATTAGATGTAAATTGAGAGCCTGCGTCCGATAACACTGTCTTAGGACATCCCCAATTCATAAAGTAATTTAAGAGTCTATCAGCAACCGTAGTGGCCGTTATATCCGGGATAGGAAACATTTGTATATGTTTGGAGAAGTGGTCTACCACCGATAACACATATTTATTATTTGAAGTGCTAGTTTGAAACGGTCCGCAAATGTCTGTCGACAAAATTTGCACGGGCCCATCAGGTATAGGATTTCTTCCCAGGGGAACGGGCTGATTTTTTCCCTTTTTCTTTCTACACTGTTCGCAAGATGTAATAAAATTTTGTGTGTCACTGTACATACCCGTCCAAAAATATCTGTCCGATAAAAGTTTATAAGTTTTATCGATCCCTGCATGTGTTACATGTGTAATCGCTAAAATTTCTTTCTGTAAATTTCTGGGTATAACTATAGTTTTGTTTAAATTGTCTCTCCAAGGTCTGTCCTTCCAGTTTCCTACGTGCATTAATAAATTAGTTTCCTCGTCAATATATAATGTGTCATAATGTTTACCCTCTTTAAAATTCCGGTTTTGTAAATTTTCTCTGATTATTTTTAATTTTGGATCTTTAATTTGTTCCTCTACAATTCTATCTAATGCCGGGATTTCTGTTATTGTGTTTATCTGTGCAATATAGACACTATCCTCATTCACATATCCATTTCTTTTCACCGTGTTTTCTCCCTTAATTTGTTCTATCAGGTTAATTTCTCCCCTTGGATTCTCAATGTTTTGTTTTCCCTCATTCTGCTCTGTTTGTTTATTTTCAAAATCATCTCTACTTAAAAAATCCGCTAATAAATTATCTTTACCCGGGACGTGAATAAATTCATAATCATATTCAGATATCTCTAAAAGCCACCTCTGTAATACGCTGGGTGGGTTTTGTATTTTTAAATGCTGTCCCAAAGGTAAATGGTCAGAAAGCACAAAAAACTTTCGTCCGAAAAGAAAATTCCTAAAAAATTTCATTCCCTGATGCATAGCAAGTAATTCAATTTTCATGGCCGGGTATTTTTGCTCCTGTATCGATAATTTCCTGCTAAAATATGCAATCGGTTTTAAAATTCCCTCTCTGTATTGTAAAAGAGCGCCTCCTATGGACTGAATGCTGCCATCGATATTCAGATAAAAGTCTTTGTCAAAATCTGGCTGTATAAGTAATGGTTTCTTGAAAAAACATTCTTGGAGTTCCTGGAATGCCTCCTCACATTTATTATCCCATTTAAATTTATTATCCTTTCTTGTTAAGTCTGATAAAACCGCGGTTAATTGAGCATAATTTTTTATTGAATTTCTGTAAAAATTACAAATGCCTAAAAATCTTTTTAATTTTCTTAATGTTTTTGGTACTGGAAAAGAAGTGATTTTGTTTATATTTTCATCTGTTGGTGTAATGCCTTTTTGACTAATTTCAAATCCTAAATATGCTACTTTTTCTACAAAAAATTTACATTTGCTGGGTGTCAGAGTTAGGTTGTATTTTCTTAATTTATCGAATACTAATTTTAATTTATGTATTAATTCTGAATAAGAGTTAGCCGGGATTATTATGTCGTCGATGTAAGCTTGTATGTTTTCCTCTCTTAAGTCCGCTAAAATGGTGTCCATAACCTGTTGAAAAATTGGAGCGGAGCTTACATGTCCAAAAACGAGTCTTTCAAATTGGTAGTTGCCATAGGGCGTTGTAAAAGCAAATAATTCTTTTGTGTCTTCAGGTAAAACCAATTGGTTGAATGCACTATGAAAATCCAGTTTCGAATAGTATCTATGTCCGGCTAATTTAGTTATAATTTCATTTACACGGGGAATTTTGTAAGGAAAAAGAGTGGATATGTTATTAATTAATCTCAGATCTAAACATAAACGGTACTCTCCACTTGTTTTACGCACTAAAATCATCGGCGATGCAAAATTTGATTTTGTTCTGGCAATTATCCCTGCTTCTTCTAACTCTTTTAATTGATTTTTTGCGGTATCCTGCAGTGCGTACGGAACGTCGTATGGCCTGGAACGTATTGCGTGGTCATGTGCAAGCTTTATCACCGGTTTTACGATGTCCGTCGCTCCTAAAGTTTTTAATGATTTTGAAAAAACGTCCGAATATTGCATTACAAATTTGAGGAAATCTTGTTTAATGTTTGGGTCCATGTGGTCAGTATTAAAATCTTCTGTTTTCAAATCTTTTTTTCTTTCTTCAATTATCTCCGGTTTAGCCTGTATTAAATTTATCATCTCTTCGTATTTATGTGTCCGTTCACTAATTTCTGGTTCTTTAATGTCCTGTTGTTGTATCGTAAAATCTGTCGTAATGTTTCCTAAAGCCATGTTTTTATTTAATGTAATTGTCGCATTCGTGTTATTCTGAACTTCAATTTTAATTTTGTTCTCATTCATGTGGTGTATTCCATAATTCATTACAATGTATGATTTTTCTTTGGGTTCGAACAAAACCTCTGTTCCATTTTCTAGACTTTCCTCACTATATACTACAACATTCTCCCTCGAATTCGGTTTGATTTCTACTTTTCTTAAAATTTTGGCTAGATTCGGTCTTTCCTGTATTATCTCATTTATTTGTCTATCAATTTGCCTATCAGAATTTAAAATTATTTCTATGTCGCCCATCTTCAGAATGTTCTTTTGTGTATCCAAAATGGCTTGATTTTTCTGTAAAAAGTCAAAACCCAATACTCCCTTAAATTTTTGTGTAAATCTTGCTGTTGTGACAAAAAAAATATGTTTGAACTGTTTTCCCTGAATTTTAAATGGAATTTCCACAGTCTTTATATATTCAATACTATGTCCTGTTAAAGTTGATATTGTAACACTCCTTGACACATATTTAATTTTGACATTATCTTTAATTTTATTGAACAATTCTAATGATAATACACTAACGCTCGCTCCAGAGTCTATCATGAGTTCGCTTTGTATATTTTTAAATTGAGCTATTATTGTTGGCAATTCTGTTTTTTCAATTTGTTCTCCTACAGATGCAATCGTTTCCTCATGTTTTTCAGTACTTTCATCGTTATGTATCTCCAATTTCTTATTTTCTGTTTGTACAGGAATTTCAATTTTTCTCGGGAACTTTACCCTGTAATTTTTCTCTCTTTGTAAGTTATTATTTAAAGCTCCCACAATTAGTTTAAATTATCTCTTCTATTAGGGAAATTTCTGTATTCAAATCTTGTATTCATCTCTCTCCCATTGTTTCTTTGCCCGCCCGATTCTCTGATTCTGTTTTGGTTTGACTCGTCCCTATTATATCGTTGTTCCCTAGAAAATCTACTTTGTGGAGGGGGTGCTGCATAGTAATTTCTGCTCTGTTGATAGTTTCCAAAGGCGTGGTTTGGCCTATAATCGTATGTGTCCGGCTGGGAGGAGTAAGTTCTGTGGTCATCATACGGCTGGGTTTGAAATGAGTGGGGAGGAGACTGTATTTGATTATGCCACTGTGTCCTCGCGTTGTTTATGTTTTGACTCTGTGTTTGTTTAAAATGATCAGCTTTGTATATTCGGCATTCTCTCATGAAATGTCCCTGTTTATTACAGTAGTGACATGTTACGGGTTTTTTTGTTTGTGTCGTGGGAATTTGTACTTTTTCTTGGATTTTTAATGTGTTTATTTCTTGGGTAATTGAATTTAAAATATGTGCGTTAAATTCCTGTTGCTCTTTGCGGAGCGTCTCAATTTCTTGTCTATATGTAGCACTATTTACATTTGCCGTTATCGCAGCTAAATTTGCCTGTTCCATGTTTGTGGCTATTTTTACAGCTTCATCAAAATTTTGTGCATTAGTTTTTATTATTTCTTTCTGGAATTCAGGTGTTACCGCCTCTAAGAATTTACTTAACCTTAATTTATCCATAATCTGTTGTGTCGCTTCACTGTGCTCTGTGTCGCCAATATAATTTAAAGTTAGTGTTGTTATTCTGTGTGCTAGCTGCTTAATCGTTTCTCCCTGTGTCTGTTTTGCGGTCGTGAAAAGGATCTGATTTGTTGTAATGTTCGGTTTTTCTGTAAAGAACTCTAATAACCTATCCCTAAATTTTTCGAAAGATGTTTCCCTTCTTAATTCTTGTGACCCTATATAAAATTTTCTTGCATTCCCTCTTAACCGCGATTTCACAATTGCTAACTTTTCCTCCTCTGACCAATCCCCCAAGCTGCTTAAAGATTTGATCTGGTCAAAAAAAATTTCTACATCATTCTCTATGCCATTGCATTCCCCTAATAGGTGTATAAGTCCTGGTAACCTGCCCCTCGTTGCTGGATGATTTTCTCCGCTTTCCGTCATTCTAAATTTCACTTTCTCGCAAAAATTCTATATCTAAAATTATCTCCTGTTTTTACACCTCAAAATGTTCCCCCAAAATATTTAAATACAATATCACATAAATTCAAAAACATAATTCTAATCATTTCACTATCTACGCATGCAAATACTTCAATCCTCATAATTAACTCCTCAAATATTACACAAATATTTATACAATTCAAAAATTTCTTAAAAGCTTCAAGTTCCCTAATAATTATATTTTCACATACAATATGGCATGTCTCATTAAGAACACATAATGATTCACTATTTGCTTGCTTCTCATACTGTGAAATAAATTTTCTTAAATTTACCTATATTTATTTTAATTTTAAAATTCTTTCTTTAATTTAATCCTTATTTTACACACAAAAAAATTTTTTTATTCAATCTTTTCATTTCTCATTAATTCCAAATATATTTATTCTCTTCATTAAAATTTAAATTCTGGCATATAACTGGTCTAAAACAGCAAAGTCGCCAGAAGGGTTAAATAATTTTGAATCGAGGTTTGATTGCTCATGAGCACCAATATGATAAGGGTGCAATAATTTTGAGTCCAGGTTCGAAACTGGTTTAAACGGCACCAAAATGATATGTGAGTCGTCACACGCCAGGTATTGGCGCTATATAGACCGATCTCGTAAAGTGGAGTAAATAAAGAAATACATAATACCAGTAATTAAAATGAAGAGGCTTAATTTTAAACAATAACAAAGAATTTATTTCATTAAGACAAACCTTATTTAATAACTATTAACATCTGGTAAATTTCATATACCAACATCTTTAGTGTAGTACATTAAGACAATCAAATCTCCTCATTCTATGATCATAATATGAGCATTACAATTATTAACCTATTAATGTGCATTAACTCACTATTCTTACTAGCCTACGTCTTAATGGCCCAGGTTAACCTTATTTAGGAGGGTCAGAGAGATAATAATAATCAAAGTGCAAAAATATGTGTAGAATTGTCCTACCTCGATCATCTTTGCCGATGTCGGACTTTATGACCGCGCGCTCCGGCTCTGTCCCGCGGGCTCGCTCTCTCCGAGATCCGTCGCTCTTGCGACCTCTTCTTTTCACTCCCAAAATTCAAGTCCTCGATTTCAAAAACTTAAAGTCCAAAGTTGCTCTCTGTCTCTACCCCCTTAACAAGGCGCCCCTGTCCATAATTGGCTAAGTAAATTAAGGGCTACGCCCTTCAGGCTATATTATTGGTCAAGGCCCCCCTGAAATATGAGATATGCAGTCTCCAGTTTTAAAATCGTTGAAAGTTCTCACGAGAATTTTCCCAAGGTTCGAGTGATATTAATTGACTCTGGGGTCAAGAAGTTCAACCCCTTCCGTTTGTTGTAACACCTCACGCTGACATGAACTTGAGAAGCACCCTCTCTTTTCGAAATGAATGTCCGGTGCAGCTGCGTTCGAGGGAATGTTACAAAAATTGCCTCACTTCATGAGGGACCGTCTTCTTAGGTCCACTTCCTCTTTCAAAAGAGCAATGTTATATTGGGAATTGAAAATTACAATATAACAGGTAGCATTGTGATCATGTTTGTTACAGGCTGTGCGCAATGTCACGCTCTATGCTTATACATAACCACTTCCCTGAGATTATTTAATTACTCGCCTCTCAACCCTCAAAAAACGCACTTGAACTTTTATACAGTTGAATGTATTAAATTCAAAAATTTTATTCAAACTTACACACCACATGCATTTTCCATGCATTTCGACTATTTTATTTTACAAAGATCTCTAACATTGCATGTCGTACATCAAGCACGTGCTCAAATGGTCAAACCTTCACCATTCGTAGGACATGGTTTCAAAGATCAAATCCTCATAACGCAGCAAGTGACGAGGTAATCACAGACTTCCTAAAGCAAGGTTTTTAGAATTTTGAAGATTAATATATTTGCCTCAAACTAGCAACTATGCCTGGCATTTCAAACCAGAAACAATTTAGGACATTTCAAACCAACAACAATGTAGGGCATTTCAAACCAGCAACTAGGTAGGGCATTTCAAGCTACCAACAATGCAGGGCATTTCAAACCAGTAGCAATGTAGGGCATTTCAAACCAGCCACAATGTAGGGCCTTTAATTAGTCTCATTCAACATTGACAAAATTATAATCACTTAGCATTACTGTGAAGCACTCTATTACGTGACAGAAAACGTTCACTGCATGTGTATCTTGATAAACGCACCTAATTCCAAAATGTGAATTCCTCGACACTGTTAGTAACAATAAAGAATCCCACTAAAATGTAAAATTTAATATTATATCCAAATTTATCAGTAAATTCTATATTTTACCGAGTCAAAAGGAAAAATCCCGCAAAAAACACCAAAATATTTTACACTTGAAATAGATTGTTTTTGGAGACAGAGGTGAACTCAGAATTCTAAAATGTTTTAAAATAACAAGAGATAATGTTTACTTATTTATGGCATAACAGAAAAGACTTAAACGTTAGTGAAGATTACAGAGTTCGTTTCTTTTTTTTTCCGACCCAGATAATCCGACCTACCACTTCGACGATATGACCTTACAAATCCGCCCCAGTAGCTCAATTGGTTGAGCGTCGGAGGTCAGTAAGAAGTTCTGTGGATAAAATGGGGCCCGAACAAATCAACCTTTCAGTTTAGTGAAATAATGTTGGGGTCTGAAAATAATCCTAGTACGAATAGGACGGTTTCGGTGAATTCTGGAATAATATTGAGCGCTATTTCAAATCGGGAGATCAACTACGGCCGATAAAAATCAACGAGCTGAAGGATAAAAATAACATCAGGAGGCTAACTTGAGGTAAAAATGGCAGGAAGTAGTTAGATGGTCAAGTTGCACGTCAATCTGACATTAGAGGGAGGAAAATGCGGAGTAAATTTCGATAATATTAGCTTGTAATTCCACCATAGTAGCTCAATTACGAAAGCGCTGACTGGCCAAAATGATGATCCGCTGTTCGAGTACTGGCTAATACAACAAAGTTCATTAAAATTAAAATTGCTTGGAAAATCAATCAACAAAACTCGTAATTTAAAAGCAATGCAAATCTATGTTGATTCTGTTTCCTGACAATATCCATATTCTTAAATATATGACATAAACAATAAATTATTAACAACTAAATGCAAGTAGATTATACATTACTTCTTATTTTACTTTCTTTCCATTATCTGACACAGAGGGTTATTGAGCTTAAACAAAAAATATATCTTACGTCTCATCTAACTTAAAAAGTCACCAGTACTGTCTTGAATGAAAAAATATATAATCTAGATCAATAAAACCAAAGATGGAACCTTATCTTAACACTTTTTATTGTTCTGTCTTTGTTCGGACACGATATCGAACAGAAATGTGTCGAACAATTATTTTGTTTGGTTTTTTATCTATTTAGTGATAATAGTTTCTTCTACTCCATTCTTTGTTATTTCGAAAGTTCTAAGTGGAAAAGGTTTTTTAGATATTTGTTGGCATGGATCTATTTTTGTTTTGTTATAGGTAACTTTTTTTTTTTTTAGAATTTGGATTTGTTCTTTGTTTCAACCAAATTTTCTTCAAACTAAATTTCCTTGAATTAAATTTCCTTTGATATTTAGGTTCATCTTTAAATATGGAAAGAAATATAGTAATTTCAAAGAAATAAAATAAAATGAATAAAAAGTTGACCAATTAATCTATCTAAATTAATCGAAATAAAAGATTCATTGAAAATAGTATAAAAAGTGGACAAAAAGTATCAACTGACTTTGAATGAAAAAAGAAGCAGGATAGAGCGGTAAGACTAGGTCTACAGGATAGAGAGGTAAAGCAACCACACTAGCAGAATCAAGAAAAAACATGGTAATTGATAATTGTATAACGTAACCCAGGGAGGAAATGTATGCTAAGAAAGGATTAAAAAACAATAAAGATCAATCATGCATAAAACATTAATTAATAAACACTTTCCAACTGAAATGCAATTTTATTTAAACATCTCTATAATACGATGCATACAGCACTTATATTTTTTAAATTATCACAGTAGTAGAATAATTTATTATACTTGGAAACTTAAAACATCATAAAGAAAAATTATAAATCGTCTGCTTCTCTAAGTAAAATCAATGAATATTTCATTCATATCACATATATTACAGACTCCAGAGCTAAATAATGTTGCGTGAAAAATTTCATAGTTCTTATACAACTCATCTAACAATCGCTTGATTTGTCTACATTCTGCATGCTATAGAAATTAGGCTTTGTTGTAGGAAGAATCAAAGTTTAGTGATCATTTGAAATAGAAAATTTTGTAATTGCGTCTGGCACAGAATTTAGATACACAGATAATACGCAACAACAAATGCAACCTTAAATATGAATTTAAACTATCTTTAAACATATTGATCTTTACACAGGGGAAAAATGGATGCCATATTTTATTTTGAAATGGGTTACTTGATCTCTTCATACAATATGGGTTACTATAAATATTATTATTTTTTTAACACTTTACAACAAAGTTGAAACGTGTTTATGACTTTGTTCATTCTGTCTGTCTGTCCGTTAGCACGATAACTGCCGTAAAAATGACCTAATCAAAATGAAATTTTAGTGTGTTGTTAAGACGATCTGTAGGACCTATGGCAATATAAATGAATAATATCACCCAATTAATTTTGGATTGAACCCGGGTTGAAGAAATGAAATTCATTGAGTCCTATGGGACCTAATTTTTCAAGCATTTTTAAGCAAATTTAAAATTCACAAATTGCTTCTAAAATGTTAGGTAATATTCAAATTGTTCCATAAAATATATAAAAAAAATTCAGCAAAATATATATTCAGTAGTTTTTTAAGTAAAAATTAAAATAATAATTACACCTCTTATATGAAGCGATCACGTGATCATGATATGAAAAGATCACACGACCCACTTCAAAATGATATATTGCATTCATCTTGTCTCAAAATCGCGATTTTTTAAGTTCTTTTTAATTCATATTGAGTGTTGTTTCCGTCCTAAAACCACATTATTTTTGCTTAAATTCTGTGCATCTACATACTGAAACAACTCAAATACAATATATTTGAGTTTAAATGATCATCCAAATTTGATTATTTCTACAACGAAGCCTATTTTTCACTTATGTAAAATGTAAATAGCAAAATATGTAGAATGAGTTGTATTAGAATTGCTGTATTTCTTTAACACAAAATTATTTAACCCAATTAACAAAAGGGAGCTTTGTATTCTCTACTCCACGAAAATTTGTTAAGTATCGAGTCATTTACTAAATGTAACTTTAACTGTTTAATTAAACTTTAAATAAACAATTAAAAAAAATATTTTAAAATTAAAGTTTCGCTCAAAATTAAAAAAATAGCGACCCTCGTTTTAACTCCTGTAAATTTTTACAAGTGCTTGATTCAGTTTTATTTTCTTAAAAAACATTTATAATTTTAATAAGACTTATTAAAAATTCGGTTTCACATTTCCCAATTTTTTTTCCTTATTCCCATAATGAGAGAACCCCCTAAATTAAAACAATATTTTATAAAGAAACACCTCCTTTATTGATAAAGTCAAACTAACTCACTGTAGCCTGCTTGGCTCGCCCACTAGGTTCGTAATCTACAGGCCTCTGGTTCGATCCCCTGAAATATATTATTTAAAATTCTGAAAGGAAGATATTTAAAAAAATCCGATTGATGGCGCCACTGAAATCTTCATTACCCTTGGTCCCCCAAACATCCGCTAGAAGCAACACCTCACAAAAATTCACTCATGTCGGGAATGTCTAATATTTACATTAAGTCACCGTTTCAATATTGATAGAGCCAAAGTTCACATCGGTCCAAAGGTCACCTCCTCAATGAGTCATCGGTTCAAGGTTCATACGATAAGATTACCTCATTACGTCATCGGTTCAAAGATCATCCTCCTTCATGAGTCATCGGAAGAAGCAGCTGCTGCTCCTGCTGAGGCAGAACGCCCATTTTCTATCTACTCACAGATGTAACATTTCCGTACTACGCGTAGATACGGGCTAGTAGCGTCTGGAATCAACTCGGGTCTTCCGAGTGCAATCTCCGTGCCTTAACCTCTTGGCTATCTAGCCCAAAATAACTTTCCGTAAAATTTGAAGGTTTGCAAAATAAAAATTCCTCCCTCTCTAATAATATGAATTTAAATAATTAATATTTTTAGTTTTAATAGCTGGCCGCTGTCCATCGTTTTAATAGTGATTGATTGCCATAGATTTACTAATTTCAGTATGTGACAATAAGTAAAAAAATATATATTTTTTTAATGTTAGCCATGTTCGTTTACTTTTGCAGTTTAATTTCAGTGTTTCTTCTATCGAAAAATATATTCTTCTTTAAAGGCTTCTAATTGCTAAGACTTCTAAGTACGTGTTTACCTACGCATCAATTCGAATGCGAGGAAATAAATAAAATTCTAAAGCGTAAATATGTGAAAATGAATATTTATGCACAAATTATCACTAAAAATATATATTATGAGATATTTTGAAATTTTTAAATGCATTCATATAAATATTTCTATTCTAAAATCGTTGAAAAGTATTTAAAAGCAATAACACGATTTTTAAAATCGTCCTTTCAAACATGACACAAGCCATATGAAAATTATTAAAATGTTTTTAAATATGAATTATATAATAACTAACACTATTTAGGAGCCATATAAGTAATTTTTTTCCATGTAAATCAAGCTTCAATTATTGTTACAACTGCTGAAATTAAATATGACATTCTTCACAATTTAAACTTAAATCGTATAACACAACATCCTCTCCTTTGGGAAGGTCATGCCCATTATACCCCGTTAGCACAGGAACATATTAAATTCCCTGCGAACATTAAATAAATATTCTACTCTAAATAGTAATCAAATCATACATAGTACATTTGGGGATTAGTCAGTCCTCTGAAGAATTTAACTGGATAATGTCTACATGCTCATCGCAGGTCTCTTAAGATTTCTTTAATACGAGCACACTAAACTTAAGGGAGTTGCTGTACATTCAAATGAATATTCAATTCTGAAATCTCACATTAAAGAAGAGTGTTACGCTTTAATATTTAAGTATTATTGTGATCTGTTAAGCTCTAATTTTAACATTTGATCTACTGTTTTCTAATTTCTTTTTACTAAAATATCTATTTTTATCACGCAGGTGGGATACCAGGACAAAGCAGCAATGCCATGATAAGACAAAGTAGCAAAACACCCAGAGCAATGTAAAATTGCACGGTGTATTGGGGATCGCAAAATAGAACTACGAGAGTTTAATCTGTTCCGCCGCTGTTTAGATCATTTTCTTAAATATTTATATCACAAAACACTAATTATTAACAAATGACAAATCTCAAACAGATCCAAAAGTCATTTTATTATCATCCTACAGACGTAAATACAGCCAAAGCGCTTTCGAACATCTTCCATGTTCATCCTCAGTGGCAATACAATTAGAAAAAGATGCCAACGTGCTTAAATACAATTCAATATGGTCAAGTAAAATTTGCATATCATGAAATTGAATGCATATCATGAAATTGAATGCATATCATCTAATTTGAATTATAATCTATATAAAGTTCAAATATAAATATTTCAAAAAACAGTTTAAAAATATATAATAAGTATTTTAGAAAATAATTATAAATTAATGCAACTATGCAAAGGTTTAACATGCAGAGAATCGAGAACGAGTCGCCAGGCATAACTTAAGATCTGAACAGGGTCAAAATTACAAATAGAAGAACGTGTTTCTCCTATTTGTAATTTTGTTCTATTTTTCCTATTTTTTTTCTTCTATTTACAATTTAACCCACGTTCTTCTATTTGTAATTTTGACCCTGTTCAGGTCTTAAGTTATGCCTGGCGACTCGTTCTCGATTCCCTGCATGTTAAACCTTTGCATAGTTACATTAATTTATAATTATTTTCTAAAATACTTATTATATATTTTAAGCTGTTTTTTGAAATATTTATATTTGAACTTTATATAGATTATAATTTAAATTAGATTTATAATCCACTATTTTATGCGGCTGACAATTTCATGATATGCAAATTTTACTTGACAGTATTGAATTGTATTTAAGCACGTTGGCATCTTTTTCTAATTGTATTGCCACTGAGGATGAACATGGAAGATGTTCGAAAGCGCTTTGGCTGTATTTACGTCTGTAGGATGATAGTATACAAGAAAGATCAATCATGCTAAAAGCATTGATTATGAAACACTTTCCAACTTCAATGCAATTTTATTTAAAAAAGTCAAAAATGCAATACATTCCTCGGTAATATTTTAAAACTTATCACAATACTACATTGATTTATTATATTTGAAAACTTAAACCTTCATTGAAAAAAATGAACTTCATTCCAATGACGGCATTGAAATATAAATTGCCTACTTTAAATATCTCTAAAATGCAATACATTCCACGGTAATATTTTTAACACTATCATAATAATACGATAATTTATTATATTTGAAAACTTCAACGAAAACAACTGAAATTAATTCAAATGACGTCATAGAAAAAATAACACGCCTGGATCTCTCTATAAAAACAGGATTTCATTCATAACTTTCTCCCATTCATTTCATTCATCAAAATACTATAATAATTTATTTTATTTCCAACTTCAATGCAATTTTAATGCAATCATTTCCAACTTCAATGCAATTTTATTAAAACATGTCTAAAATGCAATACAGACCTCGATAATATTTTAAAACTTATCACAATACTACATTAATTTATTATATTTGAAACCTTAAACCTTCATCGAAAAAAATTAACTTCATTCAAATGACGGCATTAAAGTATAAATTGCCTGGTTTAAATATCTCTAAAATGTGATACATTCCTCGGTAATAATTTTAGAATTATCATAATACTACGATAATTTATTATATTTGAAAACTTCATCGAAAACAATTGAAATTCATTCAAATGACGTCATAAAAAAATAACACGCCTGGCTCTCTCTATAAAAGCAACATTTCATTCATAAATAATTCCCCCATTCATGTCATTCATCACAATACTATAATAATTTATTTTATTTAAAAATTAAGACCATTGAGCTACAAGTAAGTAATCTCCATGCGTAAAACTTCATCGAAAAATATCGTCCTTCTCTTTCTAAAATCAATAAATATTTCATTCATATCAGCTAAGCAGACTCCATGGACTAAATTATTTTGTGTTAAAGAATTACAGCGATTCTAATACAAATCATTCTATATATTTTGCTGTTTACATTTTACATAGGTGAAAAATAGGCTTCATAGTAGAAATAATCATATTTGGATGAGCATTTAAACTGAAATATATTGTCATTGCGTTGTTTTAGTATGTAGATGCACAGAATTTAGGCAAAAATAAAGTAGTTTTAAGACGGATACAACACTCAATATGAATTAAAAAGAACTTTAAAAATCACGATTTTGACACAAGATGGATGCCATATATCATTTTGAAGTGGGTCATGTGATTGTTTCATATCATGGACACGTGATCGCTTCATATAAGAGGTGCTATTATTATTTTAATTTTTATTTAAAAAACTACTGAATATATTTCGCTGAATTTTTTTTTATATATTTTATGGAACAATTTGAATATTGCCTAAAATTTTCGAAGCAATTTGTGAATTTTAAATCCGCTTAAAAAATGCTTGAAAAATTAAGTCCCATAGGGCTCAATGTATTCCATTTTTTCAACCCGGGTTCAATCCAAAACTAATTGTGTGATATTATTCATTTATATTCCCATAGGTCCTATAGACCGTCTGAACAACATACTAAAATTTCATTTTGATTAAGTCATTTTTACGGCAGTTATCGTGCTAACGGACAGACAGACAGACAGACAGACAGACAGACAGAATGAACAAAGTCATAAACACTTTTCAACTTTGTTGTAAAGTGTTAAAAATGATAGTATAATAAAATGACTTTTGGATCTGCTTGAGATTTGTCATTTGTTAATAATTAGTGTTTTGAAATTGTGACGTGTCGCCACTCCTGGTATTTATATCACAGTTGCTGAAAGCCAGTATATGAGGTTTACTTGTTAGCAAGATTGTGTTAATCAAAATTATTTTTAACACTTTACAACAAAGTTGAAAAGTGTTTATGACTTTGTTCATTCTGTCTGTCTGTCTGTCTGTCTGTCTGTCTGTCTGTCTGTCCGTTAGCACGATAACTGCCGTAAAAATGAGTTTATCAAAATGAAATTTTAGTATGTTGTTCAGACGGTCTGTAGGACCTATGGGAATATAAATAAATAATATCACCCAATTAGTTTTTTATTGAACCCGGGTTGAAAAAATGAAATACATTGAACCCTATGGGACCAAATTTTTCAAACATTTTTTAAGTAAATTTAAAATTCACGAATTGCTTCGAAATTTTTAGGAAATATTCACATTATCCCATAGAATATATAAAAAAAATTCAGTAAAATATGTTAAGCAGTTTTTTAATTAAAAAAATTATTTAATATAGGGAAAAAACCAAATTCAATTAAATTCTGACTTTGGGATATCTTCCAGAAAGAAAAGAGAGAGATATTATGTAATAAATATATCTCCCTTTGTTTAAACGTTTTGCATATGGGAGTGGCTTCATATTTTAAAATAAATTTGGTAGATAACAATTTTTCATTTTTTTTTAATTTTATATAACTCTTCTTGATAAATTTAATTGATGGCATTTTAAATGCACTTTCCTACGTCCTAGAAAGTTAAAATTTGGTACACAGCTTAAATTTGTTGAATATTCTATTCGACAAAAATTTGATGGATCTTTAAATATAGATTATACATTTTTTTCGAAATGGCCTGAAAATAATCCCCGTTCACTTCTATAAATCATTGGTGTAATATTGTTAAAAATTCTGATGTGGACAGCACATGTCTTTCTCTGCAGACTCATATTCGTTTTCTTTATTTATTCAATGATAATTTGAGTTTATCTGCACAACATAAGTATTTTAAATGACATTGAATTTACACGTTAAACTTAAATTTGGTTCTCATTTGATAGCTGGACTTATTGTCAAAGGTGGCGTAGCGAAAACGCGAAAAAACTAGAATATCTCAAGAACGGCTAGTCCTAGAGTAATGGGGTTAGTCTTATTCTTTTTGTTGTCAAAAATCACATATAAAATAGGAATTTAATTGATGTAATTGAGCACACGTAGTGTTTTATTTTTATATATAACGATTTTTGCTGGCCATTTCGCAAAAATAGCCCGTTCCTTTTTCCCGAATCGTAGTAGAATAACCTACAAATGATTTATATACAAAATTTTGTTAAATTTGGTATATAAATCACTTGTAGGTTATTGAAATATTATACTCCAAATTTTGTTAAATTTGGTTCATTAGTTTTTAGCTAGAGTGGATAAAGGAAATTTCTGCGGCCATTTCGCAAAGAAGGCAGATTCTTTTATTACGAATCGTACTATAATCTAATGAACACCAGGATTTCCCATAAAAAACATACCTACCAAATTGTATGAAATTCGGTCCATTAGTTTTTCAATTAGAGTGGATGTAATATCCACACAGACACACAGAAACATACACAGATACACCCTTACACACACAGACGTCTTCCTAAAAGTAGTTTTTTCGTGTTCTAGAAGTCCCAAAACGTGTAGATCCTTTGAAAATTCGAGTTCCGATCTTCGGCACGATTCCAATACTTTGAGTATATACACATACACATATATATTATCTGTGTATTATCTGTGTATCTAAATTCCGTGCCTATGCAATTACAATAGTTGTGATTTTAAATGATCCCTAAACTTTTATTATTTCTTCAAGGAAGCCTAATTTTAGCATATGCAGAATGCAAATATCTCAAGCGATTGTAAGATGAATTACATAAGAATTGCTGAATTTTTTTCACACAAAATTATTTAGCTTTGGAGTCTGGAATACAAGTTATACGAATGAAATATTCATTGATTTTGCATAAAGAATCAGATGATATATATTTCGATACAGTTTTAAATATTTAAGTATAATAAATTACTGTAGTACTGTGATAATGTAAAAGATATTACCACTGAATGAATCACATTTTAGAAATTTTTAAATGAAATTACATTTCAGTTGGAAAGTGTTTCATAATCAATGCTTATGCATGATTGATCTTTCTTGTTATTATATACATTGCTCACGGCCTGCAATACTTAATATTCATTTGCTAGAAAATATGTTTGGATCACAAATAATTTTACAATTTACTTTATCGTTGCTTTTTTTTAACACTTTACAACAAAGTTGAAAAGTGTTTATGACTTTGTTCATTCTGTCTGTCTGTCTGTCTGTCTGTCTGTCTGTCTGTCTGTCTGTCTGTCTGTCTGTCTGTCTGTCTGTCCGTTAGCACGATAACTGCCGTAAAAATGAGTTTATCAAAATGAAATTTTAGTATGTTGTTCAGACGGTCTGTAGGACCTATGGGAATATAAATAAATAATATCACCCAATTAGTTTTTTATTGAACCCGGGTTGAAAAAATGAAATACATTGAGCCCTATGGGACCTAATTTTTCAAGTATTTTTTAAGCGGATTTAGAATTCACAAATTGCTTCGAAAATGTTAGGCAGTATTCAAATTGTTCCATAAAATATATAAAAAAAAATTCAGCAAAATATATTCAGTAGTTTTTTAAATAAAAATTAAAATAATAATAACACCTCTTATATGAAGCGATCACGTGTCCATGATATGAAACGATCACATGACCCACTTCAAAATGATATATGGCATCCATCTTGTCTCAAAATCGTGATTTTTAAAGTTCTTTTTAATTCATATTCAGTGTTGTATCCATCCTAAAACTACTTTATTTTTGCCTAAATTCTGTGCATCTACATACTTTAACAACGCAATGACAATATATTTCAGTTTAAATGCTCATACAAATTTGATTATTTCTTCTATTAAGCCTATTTTTCACCTATGTAAAATGTAAACAGCAAAATATGTAGAATGAGTTGTATTAGAATCGCTGTAATTCTTTAACACAAAATCATTTAGTCCATGGAGTCTGCATGGCTGATATGAATGAAATATTCATTGATTTTAGAAAGAGAAGGACGATAATTTTCGATGAAGTTTTACGCATAGAATTTTACTTACTTGTAGCTCCATGGTCTTAATTTTTAAATAATATAAATTATTATAGTATTGTGATGAATGACATGAATGGGGGAATTATTTATGAATGAAATGTTGCTTTTATAGAGAGAGCCAGGCGTGTTATTTTTTTATGACGTCATTTGAATGAAATTCAGTTGTTTTCGATAAGGTTTTCAAATATAATAAATTATCGTAGTATTATGATAATTCTAAAATTATTACCGAGGAATGTATCACATTTTAGAGATGTTTAAACCAGGCAATTTATATTTTAATGCCGTCATTTGAATGAAGTTCATTTTTTTCGATGAAGGTTTAAGGTTTCAAATATAATAAATTAATGTAGTATTGTGATAAGTTTTAAAATATTACCGACAAATGTATTGCTCTTCAGACATGTTTAAATAAAATTGCATTGAAGTTGGAAAGTGTTTCATAATCAATGCTTTAAGCATGATTGATCTTTCTTGTTTATAATTCTTTTCTCTACAATTTACTTCACCGAAGCGAATTCTGCGAGTAGAAGGCGAAACCTCGCAACTCGCGAAGTAAGTTACGAAGGTTAGCGAAGCGTAGAGAGCAGGGAGGAGAAACCCCTTAGCTTTAATAAAATGAAATTGGAAAACAGTAGATTGAATATTAAAAAACGTAACAGTGTTCTAAGTATTAGAAATTAGAATAGGAATTATCAAACGCACTAGAAATACCGTCAACAAGAATATATATACACATTGAATCTCTCTCGTTCTAATAATCCAGTCGATACCATTAAATGTGCATTTCTTTTATCCGGAAGAGATCTACTTCGCTGATTTCAATGCACTTTCCTCACTCTGTCCCCAAAACCATTATTAAGATGGAAAATGGGACGCAGTCATTATTATTTTATTGATATTATTTTGTTCCAATTGATTAATCTCATCGAAAAGAATCCTAGAATCAAATTTTTGTGTGTTTGCTAATGAAAGTACTGTAACAGGGAAAAATAGAATGTCAGTCATATTTCGTTATCATTCGGCTGTATCAATGAAAACATTAGTTATTGAAATAACATTTGCTTCATATGATGGTTGCTGATCCAAAAGATCTGCTAAAATGATTTTTTTCGAACTCGTGTTTTAAATTAATCAAAATATTCAAAAAGTTAGTCGGGTAAAGGAAGTTGAATGAAACCTACAGATTTCCACCCCAGACACTTAATATATTTATTTTCAAATTTATATCAAATTTTGTTGAATAAATAAATTAACTTTCTGAAATATAAAACTTTTATATCTTAAAATAAAGTTTATACATCAAGAAACTTATAGCCTGCAAAAAACCATATTAATTTTTATGGGTTTTAATACGTAAAAAATGCGTTACCGTAGAAAGCTGCTATAATACAATTAACGTTTTCCTCGCTACGCTATGTCTTCTTAAACTAAAGAAAAAAACATTCATTATGGAATTTGTTTTGGGTCACCAAGTTACATATTGTGAAGAAGAAACAATTTCAGTAGGTATATTTTATCATTGGGATATACAGGGTGTCCGAAAAAGGTTAAAACGCGCTTTAATTCTTTACCTGGAGATAAGTGGGGAATGTAAATTGCAAAAATGTTAAAAGTAAGGTAGTAAATAAGACTATGTTAATGAAATAGTCGTCACATTAATTTTCAAAAAGTTACACTTTTCAAATTTTTATAAGACTCCCTCAGACACATTTGGTCAATCAGAAAATTTTCAATTCTAATGCAACAAGATCATTAACAAGAAAGATCAATCATGCTTAAAGCATTGATTATGAAGCACTTTCCAACTTCAATGCAATTTTATTTAAAAAAGTCGAAAATGCAATACATTCCTCGGAATTATTTTAAAACTTATCACAATACTACATTGATTTATTATATTTGAAAACTTAAACCTTCATTGAAAAAAATGAACTTCATTCAAATGACGGCATTGAAATATAAATTGCCTGGTTTAAATATCTCTAAAATGCAATACATTCCACGGTAATATTTTTAAACTATCATAATACTACGATAATTTATTATATTTGAAAACTTCATCGAAAACAACTGAAATAAATTCAAATGACGTCATAGAAAAAATAACACGCCTGGATCTCTCTATAAAAGCAGGATTTCATTCATTTCATTTATCACAATACTATAATAATTTATTTTATTTAAAAATTAAGACCATGGAGCTACAATTCATAAACTCTATGCTTAAAACTTCAACGGAAAAAATCGTCCTTCTGTTTATGAAGTCAATTATTATTTCATTCATATCAACCATGCAGACTCCATGGACTGAATTATTTTGTGTTAAAGAAATACAGTAATTCTAATACAACTCATTCTACATATTTTGCTGTTTACATTTTACATAGGTGAAAAATAGGCTTAGTTGTAGAAATAATCAAATTTGAATGAGAATTTAAATTCAAATATATTGTCATTGTGTTGTTTTAGTATGTAGATGCACAGCATTTAAGCAAAAATAAAGTAGTTTTAGGACGGATACAACACTCAATATGAATTAAAAAGAACTTTAAAAAATCACGTATTTGAAACAAGATGGATGCCATATATCATTTTGAAGTGGGCCATGTGATCGTTTCATATCATGGTCACGTGATCGTTCCATATAAGATGTGTAATTATTATTTAATTTTTATTTAAAAAACTACTGAATATATTTCGCTGAATTTTTTTTATATATTTTATGGAACAATTTGACTATTACCTAAAATTTTCGAAGCAATTTGTGAATTTTAAATCCGCTTAAAAAATGTTTGTAAAATTAGGTCCCATAGGGCTCAATGTATTTCATTTTTTCAACCCGGGTTCAATCCAAAACTAATTGGGTGATATTATTCATTTATATTCCCATAGGTCCTACAGACCGTCTGAACAACATACTAAAATTTAATTTGGATTAAGTCATTTTTACGGCAGTTATCGTGCTAACGGACCGACAGACAGACAGACAGACAGACAGAATGAAAAAAGTCATAAACACTTTTCAACTTTGTTGTAAAGTGTTAAAAAAAACCTGCATATCTGTATCTTTAAAATTGAGCGAGTTATATTTAATTGAAAATAGAACATTGTGAATTGGAACCATATATCAAATTAGATGTGTGACATATCACAAAAAAGATAAAACTGGATGATAATACATTGGATACCCAATCGCGTAGTGAGTATTACTGCTTTATATGATCTCTGTCTGTGTAATGCTTTATTTAGATGCAGTGATAAAAAATTGTGACACATATTAACGTGTTTTTGATCTAAACAATGTCCATCGTCAATTTGTTTATGATCCCTATTTTCACTGATGAAACAGCCTTTCAGATGGAACGAAAAATTGGCATAAGTCAGATTTTTTCCTTTATCATAATTCAGTTGATTTTAAAGATAGAGATAAACTGTTTTTTAATGATCTTGTTGTCTAAATTGGGTGGCTCTTCTCGACCGTCCAAACGGTTATCTTACACCTTTCTGGTAGGTCGGACGGTCTAGGTCTCAACAACAATAACAGACAGAAATCATATAAAGCAGTGGTACTCACTACGCGGTTGGGTATCCTATGTATTGTCATCCAGTTTTATACTTTTTGTGATATGTCACAGATTTACATTTCTAATTTGATATATGGTCCCCATTCACAATGTTCAATATTTAATTAAATGTAACTCGCTCAATTTTAGAGATACAGATATGCGGGTTTCTTTAATGATCTTGTTGCATCATAAACAAAAATTTTCTGATTGACCAAGTTTGTCTAAGGGGGTCGTATAAAAATTTAAAAAGTGTAACTTTTTGAAAATTAATGAGAGGACCATTTCATTAACGTAGTCTTATTTCCTACCTTACGTTCACCAATTTTGTAATTTACATTGCCCACTTATCTCACACAGGTAAAGAATTAAAGCGCGTTTCAATCTTTTTGAGACACCCTGTATATAGTTGAAAAGTTTTGAGAAGAATTGGAATTCTAATTGTTAAATGTTCTAAACTAATTGTGTCCGTAGGCAATAGGTTCACAGTCCTCGTTCTTAGTTAGATGGGGGAGCCGGTCAAAGTACGAAGTTGGTCGGAGCCCCATCAGAATAGAGCCCCTGTATAGCTCCTTTATAGTAGCCTTAAATTCAGACAACTGCTTTGACCATTGAGATACTGAGATGGCTATTTTTTAGCCTGTTTTTTAAATAAACATTACAAACTTACCGGTTTTCGAGGACATTTCACTGACAAAGTTAACTATTTTTATTCCTAATATAGTATAGGGAAAATATTGTTTTCGCGAAAATTTTCGAATTAGAGATTTTGATGCTAATATATGTTTTAGGACCGCCTGAAGACGTTTTGACCATTTCTAAAGCGCTGTTCGTCTGTTTGTATGTATGTGGTCAATTTCTTGTGCACACGATAGTTACCTCAAATATTATTGGATTTTCACGAACATTTATCTGGCTTTGTTATAAAAAAATTTAGAACTAGATAAAATAAAATTTAAAATTGAAGTGAAAACTTCAAAATTTATTAGGAAATTTTATATTTTTTTACCATGGTAGGATAGTACAAAATTTGACACAATCTTGCATAAAATGATTTATTTATGGCTCACTGATCACAATACTTAATAGTTTCACTCACTGTTGTGAAAAATAGACAAGGTATAATTTTTTTTGTACGTGTCGTCATTATCCCCGTTTGGGGGCAAGTTACCCCCCCCTCCCCCAAGAGGGTGCATTGTCAAGTACGGAATCCATCGAAATATTTTTTCAAGCCCTATAAAGTGAAGGTTTACACTCTATAATTATAATCATTTGGACCCACGATACCGATACATCAAAATTTTTCTTATAAAATTAAAAATCTGATGTCGGCAGAACATGAATTTCCCTGCAGACCCAAATTCATTTTTTCTTTATTTCTTTAAGAACTCATTAAATTGAGTTTAATTGCACAAAATGACACTAAATTTTCATTTTTAATTCAATTTCTGCTTTTGTTTGGTAATTGGACATTTTTCCAAAGGCGACATAAAAAAATGCGAAGAAACTCAAATATCTCGAGAACGGTTAGTCCTAAAGTAATAGAGCTGTTCTTATTCCTTTCCTTGTCAAAAATTACGTATAAAGCAAGCACTTAATTGATGCATTTGAACATACCTATTCTTTTTTTAGATATTGGCAATTTTTGAGGGTCATTTCGTAAAAAAAGGCAAGTTGTTCTTTTCGGAATCGTACTAAAATCTAATAAACACCAGGGTCATACCCAGGGATCTTACCTACCAAATTTTATGAAGTTCGGTCTGTTAGTTTTTGAGTTAGAGTGGATACATGTTGTGCACAGACAGAGACACACACATAGACGTCATTCTAAAAAGAGTTTTTCGTATTCTGGAGGTCTCGAAACGTATAGATCAGTCGAAAACTTGAGTTGCGATTTTCGGCATGATTCCAATACTTTCCTTATACATTACCATGTATTGCAGGGAAAGTAAAACAAGAAAGATCAATCATGCTTAAAGCATTGATTATGAGACACTTTCCAATTTCAATGCAATTTTATTTAAACAAGTCTAAAATGCAATACTTTCCTCGGTAATATTTTGAAACTTAACACAATACTGCATTAATTCATTATATTTGAAAACTTAAACCTTCATCGAAAAAAATGAACTTCATTCAAATGACGGCATTGAAATATAAATTGTCTGGTTTAAACATCTCTAAAATGTTATACATTCCTCGGTAATAGTTTTAGAATTGTCATAATACTACGATAATTTATTATATTTGAAAAGTTCATCGAAAACAACTGAAATTAATTCAAATGACGTCACAGAAAAAATAACACGCCTGGATCTCTCTATAAAAACAGGATTTCATTCATACTTTCTCCCATTCATTTCATTCATCACAATACTATAATAATTTATTTTATTTAAACATTTTGTTTAAGACCATGGAGCTACAAAAAATTAAACTCTATGCTTGAAACTTCATCGAAAAAAATCGTCCTTCTCTTTATGAAATCAATTAATATTTCATTCATATCAGCCATGCAGACTCCATGGACTAAATAATTTTGTGTTAAAAAAATACAGGGATTTTAATACAACTCATTCTATATATTTTGCTGTTTACATTTTACATAGGTGAAAAATAGGCTTAGTTGTAGAAATAATCAAATTTAGATGAGCATTTAAACTCAAATATATTGTCATTGCGTTGTTTCAGTATGTAGATGCACAGAATTTAAGCAAAAATAAAGTAGTTTTAGGACGGATACAACACTCAATATGAATTTAAAAGAACTTTAAAAAATCACGATTTTGAAACAAGATGGATGCCATATATCATTTTGAAGTGGGTCATGTGATCGTTTCATATCATGGTCACGTGATCGCTTCATATAAGAGGTGTAATTATTATTTTAATTTTATTTAAAAAACTACTGAATATATTTCGCTGAATTTTTTTATATATTTTATGGAACAATTTGAATATTACTTAAAATTTTCGAAGCAATTTGTGAATTTTAAATCCGCTTAAAAAATGTTTGAAAAATTAGGTCCCATAGGGCTCAATGTATTTCATTTTTTCGACCCGGGTTCAATCCAAAACTAATTGGGTGATATTATTCATTTATATTCCCATAGGTTCTACAGACCGTCTGAACAACATACTAAAATTTCATTTTGATTAAATCGTTTTTACGGCAGTTATCGTGCTAACGGACAGACAGACAGACAGAATGAACAAAGTCATAAACACTTTTCAACTTTGTTGCAAAGTGTTAAAAAGTGACTAAAAATGGATTCTGGTATGAGAAAGCCGAATTGAGTCACACTCCAATTAATTCTGAACAGGAATAAATAAAATTTCCTGTTTTCCCTTCTTAATATATAAGTACAGATAAATTATAATTACTCCATAAAATTCTGTTTGTTAGTGTTACACAAAAAATAGTATTACAAAACCAAATTAAAAAGCAACCTTCTGTAAAAGTAAAAATACCTTTTTTCACGATGGCAAGCCCTTTGATCCTCTTAACATGTAATATACTTAAAACTAATCTGTGAAAGCCATACAAGTGCAGAAGACCTATAAGACTATAATCCGTAACCCGGCTCATGAAAAGATGAAATTAACATTTTCTGTAATCTTGTATGCGAGAATTATTAATGTTAATCTGACAGCCCAAACCATATAATTAAATATGATTTCAAATGCATAATAAAAAAAATGCAGTAATGGCTGAAATATTTATGAAAAGAACAAAAGTGTAGGAGAATTGTTTACGTTTTTATCACATAGTGTATGTAATATATTGAGAGTTTTTTGTATCTTTTAACTGAATAAATATGGTTGGCGTGCGTACTTATGCTTTCTCAACGTAATTGATTAAATTCGTTTAGACCACAAATTCATTTTGTCCTCTTTTTGGAAAATAAATTAGGATAAAATAAAACGTGCCGTAATGACTGCAATATTTAAGAAAAGAACAAAAGCGTAGGAGAATTATTTAAGTTTTTATCACGTACTGTATGTAATATATTTTTGAAAGATTTTTGTATCTTTAAACTCATTCAGTATTTTTGATGTGTGCAAATATGCTTTCTCAACAATAATTGATAAAATTCGTTTAGACCACAAATTCTTTAATGTTCTATTTTTGCAAAATAAATTAGAATTAAATCAAATATGTTGTAACGATATAATCACTTATTTTATTATGTCAGTGTATCCAAATTCAGTTTTAATAATGCGATTAATAATTGCGGCTAAAACTTTTTATAATTGAGAAATGCAAAGCATATTTTATTGCTTTCTCTATTTAAAAGAAAGAAATTTATAAAGGAACTTTCATATGGTGTAAAATGGTGTATGAACTCCCTTTTAGAAGCTATTGAGCTATTTATTATCTTTTGTATATTTATTTCATACAGACGTACGAATTTTGGAAAAAGTGCCAACTCCAGAACCGGAAATGAAAATCCTTAGTGAATCCCCTCCTTCCCATTTGAAGTTTGATGCACATCCAGGGGATCATCTGGAAAATAAGTGATGATCCAGATACAGTGCATTTTTTATCTTTCTGGAGAAATGTGTAATGTTTATGAGGATTATATCTATATGATTCTTAATTACATCAAATTTAAGATGCTTATTGTCAGTGAATTTAGTACAAAGTTGCGCTCTTAATTTTAAAAGTCACACTCTATAAATTTTTGAGAACTGTTTTAGACATTTTTTCAAAATGAATGTAGGCAATAGTATGCAGAGTATTAAAGCAATAATAATGCCGTTTTTTGATATATATTGCAGTTTAAGAAATACTTAATGTCAAAGTCAAAGGCAAAATATTTTAGCTACCTGTTCACTTTTTGTATAGACTACCTATAGCAAGACTACGAATTTTTGCAGGCAGATACCTACATGCATGAATTTTTGCATTACGGAGCACCTTTATAAATTTCAATATAGTTTTTGAGGTATTTTACTTTTTATGCACTTCTGTGAAAATTTTTTTTCGTATCGGCACTTCTGGCGATTCCTCTGTCTCAGAAACTATAGCATGCAAAAATATGAAATTTGGTACATGTATAGAGAAATAATAGAGTAATAGGTTAAAATAAACCGTTTATCGATTTAACTTTAATTCGGAATGAAATAGCTCTCGAAGCGAGCTCAGGATCAAGGAATTCAGTTTTTGGATTCCCTGGGCTAAGAAAAATCCCTGCTTTTACC
The DNA here is from genome assembly GCA_951213105.1 of Amaurobius ferox. NCBI lineage: Eukaryota > Metazoa > Arthropoda > Arachnida > Araneae > Amaurobiidae > Amaurobius > Amaurobius ferox. Next base: position 81,945,481 of record OX578140.1, on the reverse strand, counting down.
TCCTGCGGAAAATAAGTAGGGTTAAAAAAAGAGATTTTTGAAAGTACAATTTTTAGGAGATTTTATATGTATGAAGCGAGATCTGCGAGCACAGAGAGTAGGAGGGTCTGCGCCCTGCTCGTTACGCTGTAGAGAGCAGAGCCCCCTAGTTACTTAAATACCAGCAATAATTATCAGGATCAAAATTTATTATTATAAGTAGAAATGAATTTCACAACATAATTTGCAGACAAAAACTTATAAAAAATTATAGGAGAAAAAAAATGTATTGAAAGATATTTCTTTAAACTAATATAAAGGCAAATTGATTGGCTTTGATTGTCTGATTAGATCTGAAGATATTATGGGTGAAAGCTTGGGAAGCTTTTTTAACTTTCCTTATAATACGAATTTATATAAAATAAAAGTATTGTAATGGTTTAAGAAAAGTGCTATGTATTTACGTGTTTGAAGCATCTGTTCACAAATCAACAACTTTTTCAATTGTGGATGTGTGTCTATAAGACTATACAGGGTGTCTCAAAAAGATTGAAACGGGCTTTACATCTTTATCTGTTGGAGATAAGTGGGCAATGTAAATTGCAAAAATGTTGAAAGTAAGGTAAGAAACAAGACTAAGTTAATGAAATAGTCCACCCATTACTTTTCAAAAAGTTAAACTTTTTAAATTTTTATACGACCCCTTTAGACAAATTTGGTCAATCAGAAAATTTTTATTTCTAATGCAGCAAGATCATTAAAGAAAACCGCATATCTGTATTTTTAAAATTGAGCGAGTTATATTAAATTGAAAATTGAACATTGTGAATGGGGACCATATATCAAATTAGAAATGTAAATTTGTGACATATCTCAAAGATAAAACTGGATGATAATACATAGGATACCCAACCGCATAGGATACCCAACCGCGATAATACATAGGTACCCTACCGCGATAATACATAGGTACCCAACCGCGTAACTGCTTTATATGTTCTCTGTCTGAGTAATGCTTCATTTAGATGCATTTGTGATAAAAAAATTTGACACATATTAACGTATTTTTGATCTAAACAATTTCCATCGTCAATTTGTTTGTGATCCCTATTTTCACTGATGAAACAGTCTTCCACATAGTACGGAAAATTGGCATAATTCATATTTTTTCCTTTATCATAATTCAGTTCATTTTTAAGATACAGATATGCGGTTTTTTTAATGATCTTTTTGCATTAAAAATAAAAATTTCTGATTGATCGAACTTGTCTAAAGGGGTCGTATAAAAATTTAAAAAGTGTAACTTTTTGAAAATCAATGGGAGGACTATTTCATTAACGTAGTCTTATTTCTTACCTTACTCTCAACATTTTTGCAATTTACATTGCCCAATTATCTCCAACAGGTAAAGAATTAAAGCGCATTTCAATCTTTTTGGAACTCCCTGTATAGACAGACAACGCTCTATTTGTTAAGTTACTGATAATGTAAATATTGAAACTTTCTTTCTAAAGTTGAAGCGGATTCCAAGGTTTTTTACTATTCTAATACATTTCTTATTGTATTCATTCTATCATTCCATGGCGTTCATTAAAGTTAGAACTTTCGATGGATATTCGCTCGAAACGTTTTATTTTCCTCTTTGTTTAATCCCAAAAAGTTAACTATTTCAATATTTATATACGAACAACATTTACTTTAATAATTAAACACAAAAGAAAAATTTAAACAAAATTCGTCAAAGAACATTTTAAAATGTTCCGCAATTCCCGAAAGACCAGAATTTTGAGTATTAAAAATAGCAAAAATAGTTTCTATGTTTTACAAAATAATGTTCCATTCCTCTAGGGGCCGAGTTTGTATTTTTTCTCCAACACAAAGCGAAAGCCTGGTAATCTGCTAGTTTTGGTCTTCTTCAAGCTTTGTTAATTTTTTGGTGGTTAGACTTTAAAGGAAAGTTTTCTTCAGTTCCATAATCCTACGTTCGAATCTTAAAATGAATTTAGACAATGCATTAAGTACTGTTCTGTATTTTATCAACGTTTCTTAATTACTTAAACAAGTGAAAAATTAAAACATTAGCTGTAAATATAAAATAAATACATAATACTTATCATTTATCTTTCATAAGTAAACCATACGGAAGAAAAATAATTATTAAATATAAATTTTCTAGATATGAACTGTATGAATATATTTTACACATTTCTGCAGCTATGTTAACATGTGAGAGTCATTTTTATTCCAAATACGTCATTCAGCAGGAGGCTTGTACAGATCAAATTCTAAACAGCAATTTTGATAAGTTTGATCATTAGATTTCAAGTCAAATATGTGGTGACAAGCATGACAGATTTTGACAGTTGGGAAATATTTCATATTAGGATACTGTGGTACCAAGAAATATAAAAGTTAAGTCATGACCTGTGCAATAATAGGTTAACTCCAGCTAACAATACCAGCAGACAGACTGACGTTAAGACTTGACATTAAATTCTAAATAATTTATGATGGAGCAAAAAAGAATTCCCACACAAATTGAAAGGTCACATGATCTTTAAGACATCAAGCAGTTACGTTGAATATATCTCTGGCCAGAGACAACTTCTCTTAACATTTCACCAGCCCATGATCCCAAAGAGGAGGAATGAATGCGGAGCCAGAAGCGAGATTTGGTGAGATGCGAGTCTGGGTTAAAAAGACAGTTTTTAGACTAAAGAGTGAGAATTGGACATTCATACTGTTGACTTGAAACTAATAAGAATTACTTACAAAAGTAACGTAAAACCTTGGAAAGGCAACTTTATTCAATATTTTACATCGCATCAAAAAACATCAGCCACACTCCTGCAACCCGATCGCCACACAGCTTGTGTAAAAACTCCGACTGCCAGCTTTTGTTTCACAAGCTATAAAAAATATGTTGACTTGGTTATTGAGTTTGTTACATTTCGCCAGGCTATAAGAGAACGTCCTCTTTCACAACTGAAAACAGTTTATAACAATATATAGTCTTTAAGATGGAAAGGCAATTTTCTTCCCCTTTTTGGACGTCCATAATTCACACGTTGTTGGATGTTATTGTCAGCAAATTTTTTACATGACATAGCTAAGTCTGTCTCATCGTCATCATCAATATCGTGTGTTAAATTGTCTTCGTTGATAGGATGAAAAAGTTTCATCTGTGAAACGTGAGCAGTAGTAATATAGTTTTGTTGTATTTTTCGCCATTGACCGGCGTTTCGAAAATCGATAGCCTAATATGTATCTGATGGTAATACTTTAAAAATAACAAGCGGTCTTTTATACTTCACTTGGGTGTTTGTACTAAGCCCATTCTGTTCAGGTAACCTTTGTATAACAACAACATGGCCTACTGAATATTTGTATGCATAACAATGGTGAGCATCGTAGTTTGATTTTATTTCATCTTGTGCATGGACAATATTTTCTCTCTCTAGCCGTTTCACGTAACTCAATTTGTATGGTATAATCATCAGATATTGGTAAAAGTTCTCGAGGGAAATATCCCGACTTGACTGGTTCATAGTCATACAAAAGTTCAAATGGTGGATAATCAGTTGATTTACTTGGTGTCCAATTTATGTATTTTTGTGCCTCAGATAAGACTCGATCCCAATCTTTATGAGACTCTGTACGTATATTAGCAGTAATCATATAGAACAAAAGTCTGCTAATGCGTTCAACTTGATCATTTGCTTAAGGTCTCTGGCTGGAATTTAGTGTATGTTTAATTCCATACTTTTCACAATAGCCTTTAAATGCAGTTGATGTAAAGCGTAAATCTCTGTCAGTTATTATTCGACTTGTAGAACCAAAGTCATTTGTAAACTTATCTAGGTACTTTATATTTTGCTGAACAATTTCTGCATGATCATAAATTCACGAATATTATCAGATTGTCAATGATAACCAATATTTATTTATTACAATGTTAACTACTTATGGGCCAAGGAAATCCATGTGTATTACTTCAAACGATCGTTTACCTTGTGGTATAGGATTCAGTTTTCCTTGCTGTTTATAAGAAGGTACTTTTGTATAAGCATATACTACACGTTGTTTGATATGTTGTTTAACATAGTTTACCATACGTTGAAACCAGAACTGATGGCGTATCATGGCAATAACTTTATCAGAACCATAATGACCACAAAAATCATGAAAACGTACAGCTAAATTTTTTCTCATTGATCTAGGCATAACAAATGGTTTATTTTTCTTGCCCACCTATAGACGACAAATAATTTCATTTATAAGTTAATTATTTACTAATTGGTTTTCTTGTTGGGTACTTTGTTTTACTGGATTTTTCAAAGTAATAATGATTTTCTGCAATTCTTGATCTTGGTCTTGATTACTCGATCCTCTTCTGTAGCTTTGCAGAATACTTTATGGATTTACAGATAACTCAACTGGGCTAGTAACTCCAATTTCATAATCTGTAGTAGCTCCTTTCTTCGACTGTAGATCGGCTAAGGGCATCAATATGAGCCAATTTTATTCTTGGATGATAACTAACAACATAATCAAATTCACGAAGTTGCTCAGCCCGTCTGGCGATTTGAGGTTTTTTACTCTTTTGGCTGTTCAGATAAGTTATTGCAGAACAATCAGTCACAAGAGTAAATATAATACCAATTAATAGTGGACAGAGTCAGTTCATTGACCATACTGCAACAATAAGTTCAAGTAGACTAGAGTGATAATTTCCTGCGTTTAGATTCGTACGTCGTCTAACACAATACACTAATCTCCAAGATTTGGTTTTATCTCGCTATAGAGCCATTCCAGCCAATCCTGTAACACTGGCATCTGTGCAATTCTGTCACATCACGTGAGTCAAACAACTTTAATACTAGTTTAGACACTGATTTTTGGCGCAACTCTTCAAATGCGTTCAGTTGTTCGTTGGTCTATTCAAATGTTTGGCTGTTCTTAAGTTGAAAAGTCAGTGGTGCAGCGAAAGAAGCATACCGTTCAATAACACGTAAAAATAAACTAGTTGAACCAAGAAAACGACGTAGTTCTTACTTTGTTTTGGTTACCGGAAATTTTGCGATTGTAGCAAGTTCTCTTGGACCAGGTCTCAGTCCCTCTCTGCTTACGACAAATCCTAAATATTCAACTTTGGTCTTTGCAAATTCACACTTCGATAAATTTAATGTTACCCCTGCATTATGTAGTTTTACCAGAACTTTACGGAATTTCGCCATCATGTCCTCGAAATCATCAGAACAAAAAAACACATCATCCATAAAACAGGTTACGGTGTCCCACAGTACATCTCCTAATGCTAAACACATCGCACGTTGGAATACTGGTGATCCATTAGCTAAACCAAAATATAATCGAGTTGGTTCGTAATGACCGTCACCATAGTAAAATCGGCCTTCCGTGAAGACTCATCATTCATTGGAATCTGGTTGAAATGTGGACATGCGTCTAAAATACAAAACACATTAAATACAGAATGGCGGTCAAGTAAATTATCAAGACAAGGCAAAGGAAACTTATCCTTAATAGTCTGATTGTTCAAAAACGATAATCTATAACCATTCGATATTCCCCAGTTTTTTTTTGGAACAAAAAGTACAGGACTGCTATATTCAGATGCACTGTCTCTTATTACCCCTTGTTCTTTTAATTCTTGAATAAGTTCTTTCAAAATTGTTCTTTCATGGTGTGCAGTACGATACAAAGAGCGCGCAACTGGCTTACTTCCTGGCATTTCAACTACATTCATAGTCTCAGTATTAATACATCCTAGTTCGTTTAGTTCCATAGAAATACATAATCGAAACCCATTTAGTATGTTATATAACTTTTGATGTTGATCTCGGGTGATAATAGGACTAACATTCATTTGATCACATTGAATAGGTTCTCTATTTTAAACTTTAGCCGTATTGGACCTGTGATTGCATTATCGAGATGAATATTGATATCATGTACGTAATCAGATGACCACTTGTCTCGTGTAACGACTTGATCATTTTTCAATCGTAAATTTTCACTACTGGAGTTAACAATCATTACTTGTGATCTTCCATCTCTGATAAAATACATATCATGTTGCTTATCATCGAAAATGTCATAAAAAATTAAACCATTTTGATGTCCATTCTTGGTAATTAAAGTTACTAATTGAACTGTATAAGGCATAATGGAAACTGGTTCACCATTTTAAGAATTTCACGTTGCGGTACTTCATCCACTTGAAAACCATGCAAAAAATCAAACTCATCTGCATCTACCAACTTGAACTTTTCCTTTCTTTCTAAACATTATTAAGTCAGGTCAATCAATAACATTATTTCCAATCAAAATATTAGGACCCTCAGATGTACCATCCGACACACATAAAACTGTACATTCTTTAATTGCACTTCATTGATTTCTACACTTGCGGAAATGGTTCTTGGTAATGGTTGCGGTAATAGTAACACCAAATGGTTCTTGTAATCCTTCAATATCGTAGATTAATTGGATTTCATCATTACGGAAACTAATATTCATTTTCTTAGCAAAGTTGTGTTTCATCATTGAAACATCAGCAGCAGTATCTATAAGGGTATCCGTATTGGTTCCGTTGACACGAATAACTTTGCTTGTAGTTGTATTCAAGTAATTATTAAGTGATATAGTTGTATTAACTAATTAGTAAGATTTCTATGGACATTCTTTTGTACCATGTCCTTCTTTGTTGCATGAAGTGCAAAATTTTAATCATTTAGGTTTTGTACAATCTCGAGCAAAATTACATTCTGCATAACAGTTATAACACATATTGTGGCCTGCAGATTTACTTCGATCGACATATTTCTTACTTGTATCTTGTTCATTTTTAATAAAATTTTCTCATGTAACCCATTGCTTATTTTCTCTTTCTTTAAATGATCCAAATCCAGTTTTCTTTTTAAAAGTATTTCTGATATCAATGTATTCGTCTATTTTCTCATCCAATAAAATAGATGAATTCAATTTTGTATCAAAGTAATGTTCTTGAATTTCATCTGGATCTCTTCGTTTTTGCTATAATCAGATCTTTTAACTGTTCAAATGTATTCACTTTCAAACCTGCAATTCATCCACTAAAATATATCTCTAATTCATGATAAAATTCCCTCCAAGATGTGTCTCCTATTTTTAAATGAAAAGAAATAGTTGCCTTATCGTCTCTGGACTTCATACATTTTGACTTCATACATCTATACATTTTGAAGAAGAAATATTTTAACATAATCATAAACATTTCCACCAGGTAACTGATTAACTAAACAGGCTACCCATAATGAATCCGGCATATGCACTCGTTTCATTACCAGTTCAAAAAGAACTAAATGCAAACTAATATCTTCTTCTCGGATCAAACTTACGAATCTATGATTTCCAATCAATTAACGACTTGGACAATTTTTCATTTAATACTTCTGTTTCAAAATTAGAAGTATTTGGGACATTTCAAGCTTCTAGAGTTCTAATATATGCTCGTGATTTTTCTCTACCAATTGTTTTTTAGCTGCATGTTCTCGGTCATCAATTAATTTTCCTAACATGCATCCGATCATACATTTTTCATAACTTTCATCATTTAAAATCCATTTCCTGAGTGCAGGAATTTTTAAATCATCAGTTTTACATTCGCCAAGTTCATCAGCAATACTGAGTAACTCTTCTTTGCGAGCTCGGGATAAAAACGACGTATTTCAAAATTATACTTTTATATTAAATATACTCGAATATCATTTAACTATTTCACTACTGATATTGCTAACTTAAAACTAATAATAATTACAAAAATAACGTAAAACCTTGGAAACGCAACTTTATTCAATATTTTACATCGCATCCAAGAACATCCACCACACTCCTGCAACCAGATCGCCACACAGCTTGTGTCAAAACTCCGACTGCCAACTTTTGTTTTACAAAGTATAAAAAATATGTTGACTTGGTCACTGTGTCTGTCGCTGTATCTTGATCACTGTCCTGCAACCAGATCGCCACACGGCTTGGGTAAAAACTTCAACTGCCAACTTCTGCTTTACAAAATATAAAAAATATGTTGACTTGGTCATTGTGTCTGTTACAATACAAATAGGTGCCCGGCTAAAAAATAAATTTGCCTACAGCGACTGTATTCCAAGTCAGCTTCTGTAGCTGACATGGAAAGAACAAATAAAAGATACTCCATGAGGACATTGCATTTTTGTCAAGAATTTGTCTCCAAAGTTTCTCAGAATTTTTAGTCTGAGTTTGTCATCCCAATCATCTCCAAAAGTTTAATTTCAAAATTTATTGATTGATGAAGTATAACTTGATAGTGTCAAATTGATAAATAAAATTGTAACTGAAAATCTAAATAATAATTTTATTAAATATGTAAGTTTGTGACACATGTCTCATCATTTTAGAGTGTTGCATTTTACTATTTATCTATTAAAAATGATTCACATGTTGATACCGGACACTGAAAACAGGTAGGTTGTTTGTCGGACGACTTTTACGAACCCAAATTAGTTAATTTAAATTAAAACTATATTTACCGCAAAAACTATTTTTATAAAAGCTATATTTATAAACATTACAAATGAATAACAGCGGATATTGAAAATTGCAAAGGCATAAATCGAGACTGTTCAAGAAATTGGATTTATCACTAAAGGTTTTCTTTGACTCTATGTTCTTATATTGTCATGTTTCTAAATATTTTAATTAGATTACTCTTCATCTGTCATAATACTGACGAAGTTACAAAATAATTCACTGAATGTCCAGAAAATGTGGAATAATTTCAGCTGGAAGTAACAATCGTCCAGAGCCTACAATCAAATGTTGGGTTCTTGTTACGCCTAAGCATGCTATATTACTGACATCTATACCACTGACATCTATACTACTGAAGCCGTATCAAGATATCGCTAAATGACCTTATATTATTTTCTTTCAAAATAAAGCTGTGAAGAATGGATTCCAACCCCTTTAGGCTGCAGTTGCAAAATATTTTTGTTCAGGCGTCAATGGTACCCTATGAGGACAGACATTAAGGAATGAAATTAATAAATGACTAGAATCTGGAATTAAGATTTGGCTGTTAGATTGTTCTGAACAATGTAAATATCTACACCACTGTAGTATATAAGCAATCACATCTAATTTCCTCCCAAACGATTTCATATAATAGGTGTCTAAAAGGTATTTTCATCATGAACAGCGTTTATATATGACACCAGTATATACAGGGTTTATCTGGATTCATCATCAATATTTGGTGGGGAGGTAGGAAATAGGAAAAGAAGACTATTTCACATAGGAAAGCATGGGCGCAGACGTCATATAGTAGGGAAGCATGAGCCCGGTTAAATGATGGAAAGAAAACATAACAGGAAAGTTGTAAAAAAAAACATTTATTTGTGAATCGTTTGTGCAGACTTACAAGAGATGCTCGAAATGCCGACCATTTGCTAGAGTACATGCCTCACAACGACGTTGCATGGACAAGCGGACTTTCTGAAATATGTCCGGCATTTCCCGGATGTTTGCGGCGGCAACCGATATGCGTGCTTCAAGGTCCGTAGCACTGGCAACAGGTGTCTCGTGCACCATGTGTTTCATCGCACTTCATACAAAGAAGTCGATTGGAGATAAATCCGGTGACCATGGTGGCTAACAAACGAGTCCACCGCGATCAATCCATTGAGCTCCAAATTTTCTGGTCAGGTAACCACGCACATCATTTGCGAAATGTACTGGAGCGCCATCATGCTGGAACCACATTCGCCAGAGAATATCAGCAGGAACCTCGTTCATAAGACCCGGTAACACTGTCTGAAGAAATGTGAGGTAATTTGCGCCTATGCTTTCCTATGTGAAATAGTCTTCTTATTCTATTCCCTACCTCCTCACCAAATATTGATGATGAATTCAGATACACCCTGTATATAATTAATTATTTAAAAATTTATTTTGTGAAAAAAAAATAATTGTTTGAATTATTAATATTTAAAGGCATCATCATCTAAGATCTATCTATATTTATAGTAAATCATATCTAGTTCTATAACGCGCGCTATCAGTAAAGAATATAAAAATAAGAATTAAAATAAAATTCTTCAACGGGTTTTCTAAGTTTTCCTCAAACCCCGAACCCAGACTATTGTACTATAGTCTGGTCTTTCGGGATTTGAGTACAACAGTGCAGGTCGTTTCTTTAGTTTTCAAAATTGATTTCCATGTCTCCAGAGATTGAGCATGTATGCTTTTCCCAACAATACGAAATACGTTGTTTGTTTTAAGCTTTAGCTACAATATTCTTAAGCTTTTTTAATTGTTAGAGTCAAAGGCTTTAACTTTATTCAGTATAATTATCATGTTTGTGTTTAAAATTTAATTTTAACGATGCATTCAGCAATGTCCAATGGAATATCATGTTCTGTGCTTAATTACTAATTGCTTAAATAAAAAATATCACAGTACTAAAAGAGAATTTTCAATTTTTACATAACGATTTTGTACTGCCATGCGAATTTTCGTAAATAACTGGGTGTCATCTACAGAACCACAAATGGAGATTCTGAGTGACTGTCCCCTATATCCTGTGTTATTCTATACTGAATCCTTAACAGTCATTATCTAAGCTACATCTATAGCCAATCCTGAAAAACCGGATGTTTCGTTGATATTTTTTGAAACGAAACGTAAAAAATTTGTAAGTAGAAATCTTTAGCGAAGCCTTCGACTTCCTTCTGAATTTAACGCTGTTGAATTCCTATAAGCCCTCATCTAAGCTCAATCTTTAGACAATCCTGAGATATAGATGTTTCAAGAATATTTTTAACCGGAAATTGGAAAAGAACCGAAAGACTGAATTTTTAGTAAACCCTCTTCCCCTCCAGAATGTGATGATAAATCATGTTAGGCATCATCTATGCTATATCTATAACAGATTCCGCGAAATAGATGGTTCAGGGAAAATATAACATTTGTGAAGTCCAAATAAACTTTCGATTATTATTTCCCTCAGTTTTCATTATGATTTATGCTTTCTTTAAATTAACCATTCTGACTGGTTCGGTTAGATAGACCAATCACCGAGCTTATTAACTTTTCTGCGTTCTGATGAAAAACAGGATAAGGTTTGGGAGCGCGAGTAAGAAAAGTGGATCCTATTAAGATTTCGGTGTGATTAAGTTAAGAAGTGATGAAGAATTCAAGCGGATAGATTTGGCGGAGTGTGGAAGTTAGATGACCGCCTAAATAAAAGGAAACCCACTGGGATATGACTAGGACTAAGCGAGTCTAGTATCTTTGGTTGGCCGCAATACGGTGTGAGGTAAAAGGAAATGCCATTGGGTAAGCAAAAAATTTAGTCACTATTCTACAAGGTAAGAGTTATCACCAGGTCCGCAAATGTATTATCTACGTGTATCCTTACATGTGCAATACCAGTATGGTCTATATCACCAGTATCTCTAAACATTCAGCTGCTGTAATTATGTGTAGTACACAATAAATAGTACGTTGTTTCGAGCAGTCGTGAAGTGCCTGACGCGTCGTGATTTCCTCTTTAAGTTTCTTCAGGCTTTGACATTATCTGGGTGGTCGTTGGTGTGACTTTGAGAGCTCCCCAAAGAAGGCGGGGCGTCGGGTGAGTTCCGAAAAGGGACTGGTGGTGGCACGAGGTGGTGAAGAAGCATCTGATGGAAGATGCCGTAGAAGCACGAGGTGCTGATGGAAGTATACAGAAATTCCTTGCTGCTGGCCCTGAATAAAAGTTAATTCTGGGGGGCTGGGGTTTTTTCAAATCGGCTATCATTTTAATGATGCAAAAGGTTTTAGTCATCGGATCCTCGTCCGCGGTGATGATTTTGAGAATTTTATTCAAGATTTTCTGGAGGTTACTCAGGTTGAAGTATTTTTCGACCTCCTTGAAAAATGTCAAGAAGTCGAGAAATGCATTCGAGGTCTGAGGGAGGTCTAAGCCTGTGTCAGGTCGTGCCTGGGCAGAGTGCTCTCTGGTTTTTCCTGAAACCGTCTTGACACTCGCCTGCACTTCCTGGACAGGGATGCTTTTAGAAGGAAGGGGGGAATTTCCACACCAAGATTGGGAGGGGGTCAATTTAGAATTTTGAAGGGTATTTTTAGTGGTCTGGAAATTTTTACGGTTCCTGGAGTTTTGGAGGCAATGCCTAAAATTTGCGGGATGATCTCCGCAGTTGCAACATTTTGCAGGGGTTTCTCTGGTTTTAACACATTCCCTACTCTGGTGGCCTTCGCCACAATTCAGACGATATTAGCAGCTATTGGGACTTCGTATGAAAGTCATAATCTGTAATATAATTACAATTCATTCTACAAATTTTGCATTATTAATTAAGCTAAAAACAAAAAACTTATTTACATTTTTAACACTTTACAACAAAGTTGAAAAGAGTTTATGACTTTGTTCATTCTGTCTGTCTGTCTGTCTGTCTGTCCGTTAGTACGATAAGTGCCGTAAAAATGACTTAATCAAAACGAAACTTTAGTATGTTGTTTAGACGGTCTGTAGGACCTATGGGAACATAAATGAATAATATCACCCAATTAGTTTTGGATTGAACCCGGGTAGAAAAAATGAAATACATTGAGCTGTATGGGACCTAATTTTTCAAACATTTTTTAAGCGGATTTAAAATTCACAAATTGCTTCGAAAATTTTAGGTAATATTCAAATTGTTCAATAAAATATATAAAAAAAATCAGCGAAATATATTCAGTAGTTTTTAAATAAAAATTAAAATAATAATAACACATCTTATACGATCACGTGACCATGATATGAAAAGATCACGTGACCCACTTCAAAATGAAATATGGCATCCATCTTGTCTCAAAATCGTGATTTTTAAAGTTCTTTTTAATTCATATTGAGTGTTGTATCCGTCCTAAAACCGCTTTATTTTTGCTTAAATTCTGTGCATCTACATACTGAAACAACACAATTACAATATATTTGAGTTTAAATGATCATCCAAATTTGATTATTTCTATAACGAAGCCTATTTTTCACTTATGTAAAATGCAAACAGCAAAATATGCAGGATGAGTTGTATAAGAATTGCTGTAATTTTTTAACGCAAAAGTATTTAGCTCATGGAGTCTGCATAGCTGATATGAATGAAATATTCATTGATTTTGCAGAGAGAAGGACGATTTTTTTCGATGAAGTTTTAAGCATAGAGTTTAATTACTTGTAGCTCCATGGTCTTAAGTTTTTAAATAAAATAAATTAGTTTAGTACTGTGATGAATGAAATGAATGGGAAAATGTTATGAATGAGATGCTGCTTTTATAGAGAAAGCCAGGCGTGTAATTTTTCTATGACGTCATTTGAATGAATGTCAGTTGTTTTCGATGAAGTTTTCAAATACAATTATTGAAGTATTATGATGATTTTAAAAATATTACCGAGGAATGTATCGCATTTTAGAGATGTTTAAACCAGGCAATTTATAGTTTAATGCCGTCATTTGAATGAAGTTCATTTTTATCGATGAAGGTTTAAGTTTTCAAATATAATAAATTAATGTAGTATTGTGATAAGTTTTAAAATATTACTTGGGAATTTATTGCATTTTAGAGATGTTTAAATAAAATTGCATTGAAGTTGGATAGTGTTTCATAATCAATGCTTTATGATTGATCTTTCTTGTTTTACGATGTGTCAAGATTGTGACTTTTAAGGAACTTTTAAATTTATGTTTAGTGTTACATCCGTTCTAAAACCGCTTTCAGTTTGCCTATTTTCTGTTCATATCTATTCTGTGTCAACGCAATTACAATATTTTTGAGTTAAAATGATCATCAAACATTGATTATTTCTACAGCTAAGCCTAATTTTAATGGATGCAGAATGTAAACTAATCAATTGATTGTAAGCTGAGTTGTAGCATAAGAATAGCTGAATTTTTTTCACTCCAAATTACTTAGCTCTGGAGTCTCGAATATAAGTGATATGAAAGAAATATTCATTGATTTTACATAGAAAAGCAGACCATTTTATAGCATTTCCTTTCTTGATGAAGTTTTAAGTTTCCAAGTAAAATAAATTATTGTAGTTTTGTGATAATTAGATAAATATCACCGCTGAATGTATCGTTTTTAGAGATGTTTAAATAAAATTGCTTAAAGTTTAATTCTTTACGATCCATAATGGTCGCTGCGAATATATTTTTATATTATAAGTTTTATTTTTACTTGATTTGAGAATTACTATGCAATTAATGTTTCATATTATTTTTATTTTATCAAGCATATAGCTTCTAATTCATAAACACTTTGTCATAAGGTAAAATTGTCCTTATCAAAATTTACCAGTATAGGACTTACCTATGATGCCGCCACTAAGGGTGGAGCATGTAAGCTCCCGGTTCTCAAGCTCGGACTACGAACACACAAAACATAAAGAAGTACACATGCTTAATTGCTCAATTATTTTTAATATTTTGCTTAATATATATCCACTATAATCTGGAGTAATTATATTATGATTAAATCAATTATTTAAAGACACATAATACTAACAATATTACATTAATATATATTTACACACATAAAAAACATTGGCTTACATTTCTTAAATAACAGTTTCATTTAAACAATCTATAAAGATAATTCTTATAGTTCAATATTTTCGAACTTGTTCATACGATCTACTCATACGAACTGGTAGTTAATTATCTTAATACTTGTTAAAGGTGTGCCTTCCGTGCTAATAGTGACAATTGAAATCGGTTACCTCTACTCTTTGTTACGTGCATATTCGTGCCATCTCACTGATGTGGGAAAATCGTTGCACTTCGCGTACTTGCGCAGGCTACCATTCATTCGCTCACAATCTACAGACATTTTTTCACAAAAACCAAAAACATGATGCTGACTCGTTCGAGGTTTTAAGACGACTACCAAAAACTTCAGGTGCGTCTAGGACGCTGTCGAAATCGCATCTGTTGGAAAGTTCTAGAACATTCTCTCAAACCTTTTTTCTTTTCACATTGTAGTGTCGTTGTTGATTCGTTGACGTGAAGAAGGGGATGCGCTGCTTATTTATGTTAGTATTGCCATTGGCTCCCTCTGCAGCATTTAAATAGCTCATTAACTAGGTTGGCATCCGTAATTTGAATTACGAAATGTCGTGCATGCCGTACGACATTTATCCCCCTCTGCATGAGATTAAAACTAGAATACGGTACAAAGCATATGCACTGAGAAAAATTGTCACAGGAAGTCACTAGTATCGTGTCCCACTGATACATCTATAAGAACTTGATGCACTGTTGTACTGAGGCACTAGAAACATATTGAGGTACCCTTGTCTGATACACTGCAAAGATATCTGTCACTAAAATGTTTATCACCGTACAGAAACACAATATTGTCACATTGGAAGTATCTTACCAGCACGGAAGACACATTATTGTCACATTGAATTATCATGAGCACGGAAGACACCTTATTGTCACATGTAATTATCATGAGCACGGAAGACACCTTATTGTCACATTGAATTATCATGAGCATGGAAGAATGAGTCACCATCCTGTGACTTAACTTTCAAAGTTCCGGTACTTCAATATTTATATTTTCATTATGTTGCTTCGTACAGTCTATTGTACACTTCAAATGAAGACTATATCATAATTGTTATTTGCATTTCTATTTATATACAATTTCACAACATTACATTAAACTATACACAATTCATTACCTTGATTTCTCATTTCACAGACGTAAATAATTTTTCGACAATTTTTTAGCTGTATATATTTCTTATTTGTAATACACATACATGTTATATAACTGTTTAAGCGTGTATCAATCATGGGTATTTTGCACATCATAATTATATCATATTACGTCTCGGCATTTAAAATATCAAATATATATATACTCATTTCGCTACTCTAAAATACAATGCATCTCCACAATAACAAGTATGCACTTTAAATTTCCTCTTCGGCTGCCCTTTCGTGCGAAACAAAACTGAGCGGGAGAAAAGGGGAGAAAAGAAAAAAAAAGAAAAAATTTGCTTGACCCGTAGCTCTTTTCTTCTCAACGCGTTTCTATGACAACTGTGACAATCGGTCATGCATGGCGATTTTCTGCGCCTCGACCCCCCGAAGCACGTAACGTTACATAAGATTGCTAACTTTCAATTCCCTGTTCTGCCCACATAATCGTAATCGTTTGCTTTTTGGCGGTATCCTATCTACAAAGCGCGGGCTTTAGAGTGTCCGGTGGTGATTGTACGCTCTCATTGACGTGGGATTTTCTGGCTGTATCTTTTAAGGAATTCATTTACACTTTTTCTTTCAAGTTCTTTTTTTTTGTATTCTTACTTATATTTATTCTACTTATCTTGTTAATAATTCTATTTAATTTGATATATATATATTTTTTATTATTATTATCTTATAACCTTAACACAGATCTGACTGTTGAATTATAAGTTTGATTTCATGTACTTCTAATTTATTGGATTTATTTATCCCTTGCTGCAACAACGCGTGATATATTATTTTATGTGTAGTATTATGAATATACCATGATTTTGTTATGTTACTGATATAATTGACTTTATGTTCCCATTTCAGCATAAATTTACATATTTATTTATTTCAATATAATTATTTTATATTTAATTTTATCTGTTATTTCTTTTTATTTCCAGTGATGCTTAATTAATGTAGTAATTTATTACTAATACTCAATCATTTATCATTTACATACAAATCAATGTGTTTTCCTAATGTATTTTTATATACCGGCCGGTATTTTTAAATAACTATAATTGCCTGCAATTATAATTTTAAATTTTGATACCTTGATTGTATGCTTACAATAGAACTTTTTTTGTATTATTCTTGTACTATGCATGGGAGATTTTCTCCGATGTTTATTTTTTATTATTATTATTATTTTTTTTTTTTTTGCCTGTCTATTTATTTTGAAGGTGAATAGCTTTCGCCGTACAATGGCCATATATGGAGCTGTTACGCTGACTGTGAAGGATGGGACATTAATCCTATTTCTTCAAGTTTATTAATCCACTTATGTAATTAATTTTTATTTTGTTTTCCAGATTGCGTGTTTTTGTAAAAGGTCTGTATACACTATTTATGCAATATATATTTATTAATTTACTAATTATTATTTACATCATCTGTGAGTGTTTATTTTGACTTCACACTTTTATTTATTTATTTATTTATGATTTTGCTTTTATTCTGTCAACTTTTTATGAGGTATTTAATTAATACTTTTATGATTTTGAATATTATATACTTGCATTTACCATGTTCCATGACTTTATTTTGCATTTTATTAATTATGTTATACAATTTTTTCAAGACCCGTACAAGAAAAATGAAACAGTGCATATACTTCATCAGCATGTTACCATTGGAAACAAAATTTGCCACTTCCTCGTTGACCTCTACAGCCATTCATCATTTGTTATCAATAAAGACACATGACCATCAAGATTCTTGAATTGTCAAATCCCTATTACGACACTCCTACCCTTAATTCATCAGTCACCGTACAAGTAATACAAATTGAAAGTAAGTAAAATTTATTTATTTCTCTCTCTCTCTTTCTTACAACACATGTTAGTTTATTTATTTTTAGAACATTGAGGGGTATTGTATGTATTATTTATCACTTCTACATATTTTTTCTGATGTTTATTGCTCTATATAAGTTATGTATCTATACATAAATGTTTATTTATTACCTATATTTTTGTTTTATCCTCATATTTACAAAATCCTCATATTTATTTTACAAAATGAATCTCCCTGCTCTTATCCCCACTTACATAGTATTTGACAATGTCCATTTTTATAACGTAGACTAATTTTTATTTTGTTTGGAAGGGAAAAAACATTTATTTACTATTTTCTTTCACTTCAAAATTTTCCGAGTCTCCGTTTTTTTTTTGTTCTCAAACATTTTAATTTCCTGAAATCATTATTGTATTACATATTATTTATACTTCAGATATCTTTTATTTTTATTTTATTTTTTTTTTATTTTTTTTTACGTCCACTGAATTATTTACTTTACTTATATTTTCTAAGATTAAATTTATTTATTTTACTTATATTTTCATATAAATTATTTATCTTTTATCATTGTCCGTTCATCTATTTAATATCTACTTGCATAAAAGGGACGAGAATCTACAACTTTTTAATTTTGCTGTACTGCTACTTGATGAAACGCTGATAATTTTAATAAAATGGGCTGGCGCTAATACTTTTACGTTGTACACGTTGATACTTATTGACAACATTACTGCTAACCAGTCAACCCGCTGATAAACTTTCCTACTGTTATTTTTTTTTTTGTTGCTGTTGTTGCAGAAACATCCATGATTTAAAAATTCCTATCCGCTGGACTTGCCTTCCTCCAGACAATTTTTTTTTTGAAGTTTTATTTAATTTTGCGATTTTGTTGACTACCGTGCATTTTGGATAACTATCATGCCTATCCTCACACTAAGTCTTCACTACTACACACTTTTCCTCAACACTACAGTTTTCACAATATACCATACATAATATACAATACACAATACATACTAAAATAACCATATACTTTTGCTGCCCTATGTTTTGCACATATTGTGGCACTATGCTATTTGTAACACACTTGTTGTCTATTTACTTATTTATCACTTAATTTTGAAAGTTGCTTTATCTACATAAATTTTCTATTATTATAATTATATTCATTTTCTTTACATTAACCAAAAATATCTATTTGTAGACTACCTTCCAACTTAATTTTTACATTTACTGTAGACTACCAAAATTATTTCAAAATGCTTTCCAATTTAATTTCAAAATATTGTAGGAAACTAATATATTTTATAATACCATCTAATTTAATTTAAAATTCATTATAGACTGCTACACATCTTGTAGAGTGCTTTCCAATTAATTTTAATTTTATTGTAGAATCGTAAAAAACAATTATTGCAGAACAACTTCTAAACTATTCAATAACTATTGTAGAATACTAAAAAAAATTATTTTGCAGAATATCATTTGAATTAATTTTAACATTATTGTATAATATTACACATACTGTAAAACTTTTCCAAATTTTATTTTTGAATTCACTGGCTCTACCTCTTGTGCTGCATTTATTTGCATACACTTACTATTTATTTCTGCTCTATAATATTTTAATTTTTTCACTTAATTTAGCAGACAATTTTAAATTTAAATTTTTTTTTTTTTTTTTTTTTTTTTTTTACTTTTTATATTATTTTGCTTTCGAATGCTATTTTTTGCGTGTCCTCAGATTATAACGTCTCGGACTCTGATAATTATGATTATTGGCGTTATATTCTTTGTTTACATGCGATTGACTTCTGTCAACAGTTCGCCGTGTTTGTTTATTTTGTAAATACTTTTTACGCGGTTCTGCTTTATATAATTTATTTGCATGCACCACTATCCATTTTTTATTTGGATCGTACATAGGTGTGATAGCGTAATTATTGTTACGGATCACCTTTACGATGCGAAATGGCCCTTGAAATTTTTTTTGTAATGCTGTGGTGGGTCTTAGATTTTTTAGATAAACAATTTGCCCTCTCAATAATTTCTGCTGTCTAACTCTTTTACAAATTCTTTCTTGGCGACTTTGGGCTTGAATTTGTTTTCGTTTTGTATATCTATTAATTTTTTCCGCTAAAGTAAGTGCTTCACTGACGTCATTATCATATTCAGTTTTAGTTAAATTCGGACTGTCATCAGGGTCCGCTATTTCCAGATTATTTTCTCCGGGTAATTTCAAATCTCTGGTAAGAAACAAAATAGCGGGACTGTGGTCTATATTTGCGCTGGGTGTTGCATTATGAAATAATTTTACATATGGCAAGACTTTGTGCCAATTAAATGTTTGGTCAGCCATTGCTGCCAAAGAATTTTTTATTCCTAAGTGGCTTCTTTCTAAAATTGCATTTGAGCTGGGTTTGTAAATTGAAGTATATTTCAATTTTATACCATGTTGCTCTGCGAATTTTTTAAATTCCTCGCTTTTCAGTTGTCTCCCGTTATCACATAAAATCCAATTTGGTACTCCGTTTGAAGCTATCCAATTTGTTACTACCTGTAATACACTCGCAGTTGTAATATTTCTCACGGGTACTGCCTCCAAGAATCTCGAGTAATGGTCTATCATCGTTATGATGTATTCATGTTGTCCGTTACTTCTCGGTAGCTTCCCTACAATGTCTAATGCCACTGTGTGATTTTGTTTACATGGACGAGGGACACGTTGTAATGCCATAGGTCTTATAGCCTTATTCTTGTAACATAAACATGCATCACATGATGCGCAAAAATTCTTTACATCACTGTATGCCCCTTTCCAGTAATACTTTCTACTCAGAATTTGATATGTTTTTTCTACTCCAAAATGTGGTGTATGAGCTAACTCAATAACTGCAAATTTTAGACTGTGAGGTATAAGAATTCTGTCGTTTTGCATAGGATTTCTGATATATCTAGCAGTCTTTATCATAATTAATCCCGTATTTACATCTTTATAGTATTTATTTACATATTTTGGCTGCTTAGATTTTGCATTCAGTCCGTTAATAATTTTCTTTATCTCTCTATCTTTTGCTTGCTCTTCTAAAATTTTGGCTATTGTTATAGCGCTGTCATTAGCAATAATGTTATTTATTAATTTAGTCTTAGTTTGTTCAGAAAAAATTTGGCGTGACATAAAATCACTGGGATTATCTTGTCCTTTAATGTATTTGATGTCAAATGAATATTGTTGTAAATTTAATAACCATCTTGCGATTAAATCAGAATTTTGATTTTCCAAATGTATAAAATGAGTTAAAGCTTTAGAGTCGGTCAAAATTGTGAAATGCGTACCATATAAAAAATCTTTGAAATGTATTATAGCGTCGTGAATTGCTAACAATTCTAGTTTCATGCTCGGATATTTCTTTTCACTGTCTGAAAGTTTCCTGCTATAATACTCGATAGGATGAAAATTTCCGTTCACTGATTGAAGTAAAATTCCTGACGCGGCTACTTTTGAACAATCAGTCGACAAGAAGAACGGCTTTGACATATCAGCTGCCTTGACTACCGGTTTCGATAAAATCGCGTTTTGCAATGTTACAAAGGCTTCTTCGCATTTCTCCGTCCATATAAATTTTTTATCTTTCTTTGTTAATTCAATTAATGGATTGCATAGTTCAGAAAAATTTGGTATGATCTGCCTAAAATAATTACATAAACCTAAAAATGATTTTACTTTTTTTACTGTTGTTGGCACAGGGAAATTCGTTATTTTTTGTACATTATCATCTGAAGGTGTTATGCCTTCCTTACTTATTTTAAATCCTAGAAATTTAATGTTCTCTTTACACATTTGTAATTTTGAAGGGTCAATGGTTAAACCAAATTTTGCTAATCTCGCAAATACCGTTTTTAATTTCTCCAACATTTTCTCGAATGAATTTGCGGCAATTACAATGTCATCTAAATAAAATTCAATTTTCTGATCTTTTAAATCTCCTAAGCATTTCATCATTAGTAATGAGAAATAGGCTGATGAGTTTTTTGCGCCAAAAGGCATTCTATTAGGGCTATAGGCGGCTTCCTTCGTTACGAATGTGAGTATCGACCCATATTCAGGTTTGATTTTTATCTGAAAAAACGCGGCTTTTAAATCAATTACAGTATATAATTTGTGGCCTGCGATGTTGTGCAGAATGTCGCTAATTTTACCAATATTTACGGGCAGTAATTCAGTAATTTGATTAAGTAGCCTGTAATCTACGGCTAAACGATATTTTTGTTCTTTATTGGCATTATTACTATTAATACTGGCTTTCTTCTTTATCAATAAGCATGGGAACGCATAATTACTTGTAGATTTTTGTATAATTCCAGCTTCACACAATTGTTTTATCTCACTTTCGAGTACAGGTTTTAACATTTTTGGCAAGGGATAAGGTTTACACTGAATTGGGTATTGGTGTAGTAAATTAAATTCCGGTACTATTTCTTCCGTCATTCCCAGCGTTTTGTATGATTTCGAAAATACATCATAATTTTGTAACAGTAATTTTAGCAATATATGTTTTTCATTTTCTTGTAAGTGATCTAGTTTAAAATCTTGCGGTGTTAATTCCGCTTTTCGTAACGCTGAAATGTCCATTTTTTGTGGATCATTTAAGCTTTCGATATTGTTAATCTGTAAAATTTTATCAGTATCATGTTTCTCTTCATAAATTTCAAACTGCGGTGTTACAGTACCAAATATCATATTTTTATTTAGATGAATCTCTTCTTCTGTTTTGTTTGTTAAAAGAGTAGAAATAAATTTTCTATTATTTACATAATGTAAAGAATGCTCAGCGTGTAAATCTTTTAATGAATTTGTAATATTTAACAATACCTCCTTATCCTCAAAATGGTTTTCATTTAATTTTAATTTTATTGATTTTGTTTCTTTAGGTAGTAATTTAATTTTATGCGCTAAGCTTGCATTTAAGCATTGAATATGTTCAACTCTTGTATAATTATTTTCTGGTTCCTGTGCTTTTTTCTGATTTTTGTCTTGAAATGGTATAGATATGGATTCTTTGACAAACTTTAATATTAATTTATTTGTGTCAATTATGGCATGATGATTTTTGAGAAAATCAAATCCTAAGATTATTTCATAAGGGGTGTTATTTAATTGTTTAGTTATGAAAAAAGAATTTTTGCATCTTTTGTTTTCAATTTTAAAGCTAAAGCTGATGCATTTTGAAAATTGAATGTTTTCTTTGGTCATAGTCTGTATTTTTACTTGTCTAGATAAATAGTTAATTTTAATTTTATTTTTGATTTTTTGAAAAATGTTATCTGATAATAAAGTGACACTTGCGCCACTATCTATGAGAGCCACTGTTTTTATATTTTCTAAATTAATGTTAATCATTGGCAATGCGTCACTCTGTCCATATGTTGAATTCAGTAAATGTTCATTTAAATTCTGTGCATCCTTATTAATTTTGCTTGCAATTTTATGGGATCTCGAATCCTTATTTGATGCCTTATAACTTTCTGTTTGTCTTTTATTTCGAGGTCCCTTTCTTAGTTTAAATATTCATTATTCTGATATTGGCTATTATTGCTCACATAATGTGGTCCATTATTCTGATATGATCTTCTGTTATTACTTTGAAATTGTCTGTTGGTATTTCCTGCACGCCGCCGTATTCCCCGGTTATTTATGAAATTACCTCTTCTGAAATTCGCCCTACTATAGTGTGCATAATTATTTTGAATCGTGGGTCTTTGTTGAAAATTGGTAGTTTCTTGACTGCTGTTTTCATTTGTGAATGCCCTTTTTAAATTATTTTGTACTTTTTGCAGCGTAAAACATTCTGACATCCAGTGATTGTTGCGACCGCACGCTATACAGAATTTCTGTGGCGGCTTTTCTGCATTATTTTCCGTTTTTACATGATTTATTTCTACATTCTCAATTATTTTATTTTCTATTTCAATACTATTTATACAATCACTATCTTCCTCCAATGCGGATTCTATCACCTCAGCTATTTTCACTGCTTCGTCAAAGGTTTTCGGGTCATTTTTTTTTATTTCTGTTCTTAAATCTTCTCTGACTATTTGCAAAAATTTAGTAAGTTTAATTTTCTCTGTAATTTTTTTTACGTTTGCGTCCATTGTTTCATCTATTTCTAGAAAAATTATCGCCTGGTTTTCGATTTCTTGTGCAAGCTCCTTAATTGTCATATTTGGTAAATGTTTCAGATTGTTAAAATTGTTGTGTTTTTGCACTAATGTTTGTTTCCTTTCAAATTTATTTTTTAATAACTCCATGAATTTTTCATATGATTTTTCCTTTTGCAGGGCAATATTTTCTGCTAGAAATTGCTGAGCCTTTCCCTTTAATCTTGATTTGACAATTATGATTTTCTCTTGTTCGGACCATGATGTTAACTCCGCTATTTCCTTAAATTGTATGATAAAGAAATTGACATTATTTTCTTTTTGTCCATCAAATGATGGTAACATCTGCATAATTGGCAACGATGTATTTTGCTGCGCTTGATTTGCGGGCATCTGTATCTGGATCGCGTTATTTGCCGAACTATCTGTTATACTGCTATTTACATTAATCGGCGGATCTTGCCTCGCTCTTTTACTTAATTGCCTAGTTTTATTCGGCGCCATGATTTTATACACTGTCATACAATTCTGACTCTATATTAAATATTTATGCTAATACATACATATATATACAATCATATAATACATATTTAAATTATCATTTTCATGCATTTTCTTATCATTCTACTGAGTTATATCTCATTATTAAACTTAATATTATATTCAAACTTATTATTAAATTTAATATTATATTCAAACTTATTATTAAATTTAATTTTGCCTTTTACTTATATCTTTTACTTTCTTTTATGAAAATTAATTCTCTCCGAGCTTGACCACATACGGCACCAATTCGTGCGGCGACATCATGTCATAAGGTAAAATTGTCCTTATCAAAATTTACCAGTATAGGACTTACCTATGATGCCGCCACTAAGGGTGGAGCATGTAAGCTCCCGGTTCTCAAGCTCGGACTACGAACACACAAAACATAAAGAAGTACACATGCTTAATTGCTCAATTATTTTTAATATTTTGCTTAATATATATCCACTATAATCTGGAGTAATTATATTATGATTAAATCAATTATTTAAAGACACATAATACTAACAATATTACATTAATATATATTTACACACATAAAAAACATTGGCTTACATTTCTTAAATAACAGTTTCATTTAAACAATCTATAAAGATAATTCTTATAGTTCAATATTTTCGAACTTGTTCATACGATCTACTCATACGAACTGGTAGTTAATTATCTTAATACTTGTTAAAGGTGTGCCTTCCGTGCTAATAGTGACAATTGAAATCGGTTACCTCTACTCTTTGTTACGTGCATATTCGTGCCATCTCACTGATGTGGGAAAATCGTTGCACTTCGCGTACTTGCGCAGGCTACCATTCATTCGCTCACAATCTACAGACATTTTTTCACAAAAACCAAAAACATGATGCTGACTCGTTCGAGGTTTTAAGACGACTACCAAAAACTTCAGGTGCGTCTAGGACGCTGTCGAAATCGCATCTGTTGGAAAGTTCTAGAACATTCTCTCAAACCTTTTTTCTTTTCACATTGTAGTGTCGTTGTTGATTCGTTGACGTGAAGAAGGGGATGCGCTGCTTATTTATGTTAGTATTGCCATTGGCTCCCTCTGCAGCATTTAAATAGCTCATTAACTAGGTTGGCATCCGTAATTTGAATTACGAAATGTCGTGCATGCCGTACGACACACTTCAAACGATTATGTGCACTACATATGTGTCTAAAGATAAATGAATAAACTAATCATAAATATACCTTGTCAACCATAGAAGCTAAAACCTACCATTTAAAATAAATTGACCATTTTACGTTCCCTGCAATACATGGTATTGTATGGGGAAAGTACTGGAATTATGCTGAAAATCACAACTTTAGTTTTGGACGGATGTACACCTCTTGGACCTCTAGAACACAAAAACACTATTTTTAGAGTGACGTCTGTGTGTGTGTGTCTGTGTGTATGCCTGTCTGTGTGTCTATCTATGCAATGTATGTATCCACTCTAACTCAAAATCTAATGGACCAAATTTCATAAAATTTGGTAGATAAGCCACTTGTGTGTGACCCTGGTGCTGATTAGTATTTGGTACGATTCGGGATAAAATAATTCACCTTTTCTGCAAAATGACCTGCAATAATTAACTTTATCCACCCTAGCTGAAAAACTAGTACAATAAACTTTACAAAATTTGGTAGATTAGTCACTTGTAGATTACCCTGTTGTTGATAAGATTTTGGTATGATTTGGAAAACAATAACCTGCTTTTCTTTATGAAATGGTCCTCAAAAATCGGCAATATCTAAAATAAACACTACGTATGCGGAAATATATCCATTAAATGATTGTTTTATACGCAACTTTTAATGGTGAAAGGAATAGGACCAACCCCATTACACAAGGACTAACCGTTCTCGAGATATTTTAGTTTTTCGAATTTTCGCTACGCCACTTTTAAAAATAAGCCCAGTTACCAAATGAGAACGAAAATTGAATTAAAAATCTGATGGGGCAGTACATGACTCTCCCTACAGACTTATTTATATCTACGTTCTCTTTATTTTAATTAAATTTAATTCACTTTTAATTCTATTTCCGTTCCCATTTGGTAACTAAACTTATTACTTTCCTTATACACATAATGTATAAGGAAAGTATTGTGACAGGGTCGAAAATTCAAATTATAGTTTCCGACGGGAAAGCACGTTTCAAGCGTCCTTGATCACCAATCAAAAAATCTGATGTGGGCAACACATGACTTTCCTTATATAATGCAATGAATTTACTACTTTTACAGTTAAAAAATGTTATTCTTATAGTAGATA
This sequence comes from Amaurobius ferox, assembly GCA_951213105.1. NCBI lineage: Eukaryota > Metazoa > Arthropoda > Arachnida > Araneae > Amaurobiidae > Amaurobius > Amaurobius ferox. Next base: position 81,918,893 of record OX578140.1, on the reverse strand, counting down.
CTTATATGCTTTCCAAGATATTGAATTTTCTTCAATTAGTCGCCATTTTCATTGATTTAGCGCCAATTATTATACATTTGGCGCGATTTTTCTTAATTTGGCAACAATTTAAAATGTCGCCAAGTTGGCAACATTCCGCCAAATTCATCGCCAAAATCTCGCCAAGCGTTATAGACAGAGAAATAAGTTATTCTTACAGCAGATAAATGACAATTGGCGTTCAAATACAAAAGTATTACTCAAAGTATCTTTTTTCATGAGTGGAACGAGCTAGATCCACGAGAATGATGTCATCCAATTTATCGCATGGTATTACATATGAAAAGTGAACATGTTTCTCAATAGGATATATTTTTTTTTATTTTATATGACTTTTTGATAATTTTTTTGAAAAATGTGCAATATCTCAAGAACGGTACATGTTAACGTTCTAAAATTTATGTCAATCGTTTACTAATGAAAAACTACATAAGAAATGTCTATTTGCGTAACTTTATTAGCGGTTTTGATTTTTTCAAAATTTCACTCGAAAATTTAGGGGGATTCTGACCATTCGATAGCGTATAAAAACAATAGGCTGCCAGTGTTTGCGGATTGTGATTTTTGTTCCAAATTTTGTCGAATCGATCCATTCGTTCGTCAGTTATCGTCTCCACAGACTCACTGACACACACACACATACTTTCACACACACACTCATACTTTCACACACACACACACATACACACACACACACACACACACACACACACACACACACACACACACACACAGACATCACTTCAAAAATGTTTGATTCGTGATCAGGGATGCTTGAAACGTGCTCTCCCGTCGAAAACTCGAATTCGAATTTTCGACCCCGTCATAATACTTTCCTTATACAGTATGTATATAAGAAAAGTAACAATTTTTTGAAGTGATGTCTGTGTGTGTGTGTGAAAGTATGTGTGTGTGTGTGTGTCAGTGAGACTGTGGAGACGATAACTGACGAACGAATGGACCGATTCGAATGAAATTTGGTACAAAAATCACAATCCATTAACACTGGAAGCCTATTGTTTTTATTCGCAATCGAATGTTCAGAACCACCCTCAGAAATTTTCGAGTGAAATTTTGAAAAAATCGTCAAAATATCAAAACTGCTAATAAACTTACGCAAATAGACATTTCTTATGTAATTTTTCATTAGAAAATGATTGACATAAAGTTTAGAACGCAAACATGAACCGTTCTCGAGATATTGCACATTTTTCAAAAAAATTATCAAAAAGTAATATAAAATAAAAAAAATATTTCCTATTGAGAAACATGTTCACTTTTCATATGTAATACTATACAATAAATTGGGTGACATCATTCTCGTGGAACTAGCTCGTTCCATTCATGAAAAAAGATACTTTGAGTAATACTTTTTAATTGAACTCCAATAGTTATTTATCTGCTGTAAGAATAACTTATTTCTCCGTCCATAACGCTTGGCGGGATTTTGGCGACAAATTTGGCGGAATGTCGCCAACTTGGCGACATTTTTAATTGATGCCAAATTAACAAAAATCTCGCCAAATGGATAAAATGATTCTAAATCAATGAAAAGGCCGACTAATTGAAGAAAATTCAATATCTTAGAAAGAATATAAGTATCAACTATAAGATTAACATTATTTTTATCTGTAAAAGTAGTAAATTCATTACATTATATAAAGAAAGTCATGTGTTGCCCTCATCAGATTTCTTTTAAAGGTAGCGTATAGAAAGTATGAAGCAACTTAAATATCTCGAGAACGGCTAGTCCTAGTGTAATGAGGTTGATCTTATTCTATTTTTCGTTAAAAATTACGTATGAAACAAGCATTTAATGGGTATATTTGAGCATACGTAGTTTTTTATTTTAGATTTTGGTGATTTTTGAGGACCATATGGCAAAAAAAAGCAGATTATTTTTTTCTAATCGTACCAAAATCTAATCAGCACCAAAGTGACTCAGAAGTGACTTATCTGCCGAATTTTATGAAATTCGGTCCATTAGTTTTTCAGCTAGAGTGAATACAAGCTTTTGCGGACCATTTCGCAAAAGAAGGCGGGTTCTTTTATCCCGAATCGTACCCAAAACGAATCAGCACTAGATTCGCCCACAAGTGACTTACCTAATAAATTTTATGAAATTCGGTCCATTAGTTTATTAGTTAGAGTGGATACAATATCTGCAAAGATAGACAGACAAACAGACAGACAGACAAACAGACAGACAGACAAACAGACACACAGATACACTCACAGACGTCACGCTAAAATTAATTTTTTCGTATTCTAGATATCTCGAAACGTGTAGATCCATCGAAAACTCGAGTTGCGATTTTCGGTATGATTCCAGTACTTTCCCTTTACATTACCATGTATTGCAGGGAAAGTAAAGATGCAAATTTAGTGTAATTTTAAATAATTATGGGTTTTATTTTGTGCTATTAAACTCAATATAATGAATGATTGAAGAAATAAACTGAATGTGAGTATGAGTCTGCAGGGAAAGTCATGTGCTGTCCACATCAGATTTTTTTAAACTTTATACAGATTTCTCTTCTCGCTATGCAATTTGTTTTTCACACTTTGATTTTGCAGAAGCTTTAGAATTCCATATTCTATTCAGCAAAATGTCACACTCATTGATGTCAAAACCTGGAAAAATGCCACATAATGCAACATTTCTGTGGTTATGATTGATACGATGTTATATTTCTCTATAACTTTGATTCCATGAATAAAAATTCTGATGTGTTGGCATCACTTGACTGTCCCTGCAGACACATATTCATGTTCTCTTTATATCTTCAATAATTCATTGAATCAAGTTTAATTGCACAAAACCACACCTAACATTATTTTATATTACATGGAATTTGCACGTTTACTTCAATTTTCGTTTCTATTTAGTAACTGAACTTATTTTCGAAAGTGGCGTGACGAACATGCGAGAAAAATAAAATTTCTCGAGTACAACTGGTCCTAGAGTATCCTTTGTGTGTCGTATACTTTCACCGTGAAAAATTACGTATAAAACAAGCATTTAATTGATGTATTTGAGTATGCGTAATCTTTTATTTTAGATTTTGCCGATTTTTACGGACCATTTCGCAAAAATGGAGGGTTCCTTTTTTTGAAAAGTAACAAAATCTAATCAGCACCAGGTTAACCCACAAGTGAATTATCCTCAAAATTTTAGGAAATTTGGTCTATTAGTTTTTTAGCTAGAGTTAGCTGCAGACATTTTTGCGGGCCATTTTGCAAGAAATGCAGGTTCTTTTATTCTGGATTGCACCAAAATCTCATCAGCACCAAGGTACTCCACATATGACTAATCCACCAAATTTTATGAAATTTAATCTATTAGTTTTTTTAGCTAGAATAGATACAGACCATTTCGCAAAAAAAAAGCAGGTTCTTTTTTTCGAATTGTACCAAAATGTAATCAGTACCAGGGTACCTTACAAGTGACTTACCAATAAAATTTTATAAAATTCGGTTAATTAATTTAGAGTGGATATAAAATCTGCACAGACATATACACAGACGTCACGCTAAAATAGTGTTTTCGTGTTCTAGGGGTCTCAAAACCTGTAGACCAGTTAAAAAGTCGACTTGCGATTTTCGACATGATTCCAATACTTTCCCTATACATTACCATGTATTGCAGGGAACATAATAATAAATAGCTGTGCACACTGGGTTTGTAAAATTGTCGAACATAACAAGTTTCCTTTTGCCATTGCAGATGTCGGCAATTTTATGCTGGAAAAAGCAAAAAAGCAAGAAAGGATTACATGGATGTTGTTATTTACAATGGGAGCATGATCTAAATACTCTAACTCGTGTACATGTGAATGCATACCATGCCCATGAAGAAATTATTTAGAAAAATAGCGAGTAACTATGTTACTTGTGATGCAAAACAATACAACTGATGAAAAAAAATTATGATTGGTGCAAAACAAAACTACTATCGCATATTTCGCATGGGGAAAGTTTGATGTGTGTTTGTGTGTGACGATGGTACAAGTCACCTAGGAAAGTGTTTCAATGTATTTTAAATATTTTTATTCTTAATCTATTTTTATTTTTATTTTTATTATTATTTTTATCTTTTTTTGTGTGTGTGGGAGAGGGAGTGCGGTGATTACACAATTTTGACAGCGGCAATTTTGACGGCAGACAGCGGGCAATAATGGAGTACTGGACAAGTCATTATCTAAATTACTAGAACTTTTCCGGATGTGGAAGGCTTCAAGAAGTCAATATTATAGAATGACGTGCATTTTTGTATGATCCTTGTTGAAGAAAATTCAAAACGGTGGTCAAATTAATAGCAATGCTAAGCAATTGAAGATTTACTAAATTCCTATTTTTTAAAATAATTTTCATATTCCTTAATACGAAATTCTAAAGCACGTTTAGTTTGACCAATATAAGAAAGACCACACTGGCAAGAAATACTGTAAATGCTCCAACTATATTAATTTCTTAAGAATCTTTAAGATTGGAAAATTTCAGTTTAGTAGAATGTTTAAAAGCAATATTGAATTTGAAATTTTTAAGTATTTTAGCAGTCTGTTGACTGATTTTTGGTGATTAGAATGTAGTTTATTTCGTTCGAACCGGACCACCAATTACAAAGCTACGACGAAACAGAGTTAATTACGATAAAACGTTTGAATGTAGCTTTTATAGTCACTTCACTAAGTGAGCGTGCAGCCAGCGCATGTGATAAGCGCGTGCTGTCGTATAGCTCAGATATCGATGCGCAGATGCCGCTGAACTAATATTTAATTTTTTCACTTTATATCAGAATTTTTTATAATATATCTTGGAAGTATTTTATAATATATCTTATATAATCAGAAAAATTACATAATGAACCCTGTTCGGAATTCGGCAAATACTTTTACTGGTATCCCGGTAGCAACCCAGCCAAACGGTGAAGAGCTTTTAATTCCGATATTTTGACCTGGGTTTTCATCTGCGTTTGTTTGTAACACTTAGCGATACATAGGACTAACTTGGTGAATAGTTTATCAAAATATCGCCACCTTGGCAATATTGAGTCCCAGATTGACGAAAATATCGATAAATTGTAAAAGTGACGTCAAGATTATGAAAATGACGCCAAATTCATGAATTTGTTATTAAAATGTTTTAATGTATGGACTATATTGCCTATCGAGGATGCTATCAATATCGATAATTCTTAAGTTAGAGCTGCGAGAAATATAAATTAATTAGGTAAGAAATACTTTTATCTGTTGTCATCCGAAAATACTTTTTTATGGTGCATTTAAATTGTTTGCTATGTCATATAGTTAAGTAGCGTTAAAAAGGGACAGTTTGGAGTTAAAATTCTTATAACTATATCAAATCGTTGAAAAAAAGTTTTATCAGTAATTGATGTCCCATCCAGAATCAGATGAATCTTCTAATTTGCTTTTCACTTAATACGAGTTTTGCCAAAGCTTTGACATTGTAAACCAAGTAGACATTTTGACATCTAACTCTATTGGAAAAATCATCGGAACTATATATATATTTCTTCCGTATCTTCATAAGTAAGATATTTGACCTGAGTATACGTGAAATTTGACCTGAAATTTGACCTGAGTATACGTGAAGCAATGGAATTTTGTTTGGCGAAAAAAAAATTACTTCAAAAATGTACCAAAAAATGGCAATGTATGAATCCAACATTGAATTTGCTTGACGAAGAACGAAAAAATTAGCCGCTAGGTCGCGCGTGGAAGCACGCCACTAATCTGGAGGTATACTAATTAAGACTAGGTATGCGCACCGCACATTACAGTTGTGATAAAAACGAGGAGCACATGCAATTCTCATTGAGTGCTTTTCTACCAGAACGGTGACTGTGCATTAACTGCTCTGAGGAGGTTCGACGAACTTAGCAGACTTAAAAGCACGCATTACGCACCACATCTACAACCTCACCTCTGATACACTCCGATCTGTTGTGGCACATGCTGTTTTGCGCTTCCAACTCGCAGCCGAGTACGGTGGACAGCATATTGAACATTTCTTGCGTATTAGGTGTTTGTTTAATGTTTTTATGATGTTTCAATCAATTATTAAATTAAGTGATGTTGATTAAATTGTCGTTTTCTTTAGTTGACTATTGGTTTCTTTCGGCTAACAACACCCCGTGTTTGGAGAATACAGCTCCGTCTATCGGTACATTTTTGAAGTACTTTTTTCCTTCGCCAAACAAAATTCTATTCTTCACGTATACTCCTGTCAAATTTCAGGTCATTCTGACCAGTGGTTCTTACTTTACAGCGTTTAAAAATCACAACTTTAATTATAATCACCCTGCATACACACACACACATATATATATATATATATATATATATATATATAAGGATATAAACAAGAAGAAAAGATAAGCGAGAACAGGAGTGACCATATGATTTGCATAGAATGGCAGGGGTGGATTGCGACACCCCTTTCCCGCTTAAAGCAGCTTTTACGACCCGGGCAACGCTCACGGCACCAATGTAACTCAATGGTCAATCTCCCACATGTGCAAAGACAGAAGCACCCGAACGGACACAAAAGCAAAGATGGAACCAAGCCAGGAAGAGATACACCCTATAATCCAACATGAAAATACAACATTTTATAAGGGAAAGTCGCGCATGCGCGAAAAGACTTCATGATGATAGGATCGCAGATATGAATATATATATGATTAAGAATGCTCATTTAGATTCAAACAAAGCACAATTTCTTTCTTTGTAAAAGGAATAGTAATAATGTTGTAAAAAATATCTAGGGTAATTTCTTTTCAATGCATCATTTATTATTTTATTACATTCATAAATGCAGCCTTTTTTAAAAGTACTGTAGTTTCTGTTTCTTCTGAAGTATCCGATAATAATATTTCTGAATATATTTTTAGTGAGGTTTGAATTCCAAGCAATATATATATATATATATATATATATATATATATATATATATATATATATATATATATATATATATATATATATATATATATATATATATATATATATATATATATATATATATGTATGTATATATATATGTATATATATATAATATATATATATATATATATACGTATGATATATATATATCATACTAGAAAAGTATAAAAATGAAAGAAAGCAATATATCAAAGAATGGCTGGGGGGGTTGTGACCCCCACTCCCCGGTTAAGCCAGCTTTGCGTCTAGACAACACTCCCGGAAGCCGATACATTGCACAAATATGAAATATGAATATGAAGTATTAAAAAAACTTTTTAAAAAGGAGGTTGCAAAACCTGAAAGTGTGGTGTACCCAGAAGACTCGTATTTTAAAACTGTACTATTATTTTAACTCTCACAAAACTAAAGGCAATAAGGAACAAACATATAGATTTTAACCATATGTACTATTCACCATGACGAATCCAGCATCAATCCATCTGCTTGTTATTATCTATTGTATATAAGAGTGTACTCATTCATAACCTGTGTAAAGATGGCTCAGACTCCCTAACGTAATCAACACACGGGAGGTTTGGCATCCAAATATATGTGATAGCTATCAGTTACGGTTATACCATAAAATTTGCATATAATGTTACACAGGAAACACTTCGGAAAACCCTGTGCAATAGCACCATGGAGGAAGTTAATATCGTTATTGTAACGATCATTAACATTACAGTTGATTCTTTTGCTTCGCAAAAGATGGTTCAAAATTATGTTTCTGTACACATTCTTATGTAAGCATGAATACCAAGGACTACAATGAAATTTATATTAAATTTAAAATCTCTAC